>WWET01000101.1:30607-52310 GCA_011038615.1 Limnodynastes dumerilii
TTAGACAGATGCTAACCAGCATTACTATTACACTGTTCCTTATCACATCTCATCTTGAATACTATTATATTATTACACAGATACTGGCCAGCGTTACTATTACACTGTTATTACCACTCATCTCTAATACTATTTTATTATTATTATTATTATTATTATTATTATTATTTTTATTATTACACAGCATTACTATTACACTAACTTATCACCTCTCATGTCTAATACTATTATATTATTATATTACACAGATACTGACCAGCGTTACTATTATACTGTTACTTTTCACATCACATCTATAATACTATTTTATTATTATTACAACACAGATTACCACCACTATTACACTGTTATTTAGACTTGTACTAAAACACATCACCTCTCATCACTAATACTATTTTATTATTACACAGATACTGACCAGCATTACTATGACATTGTTTTTTACACTTGTACTAGCAGACATCACCTCTCATCTCTACTGCTATTATATTATTATTATTTTTATTATATTATTACACAGATACTGACCAGTGTTATTATTACACTGTTAGTTATACTTGTACTAGGAGACATTACCCCTCATTTCTAATACTATTACATTATTACACAGATACTGACCATCATTACTATTACACTGTTACCTAGGCATAGGCTGGTAAACATCACCTCTCATCTCTAATACTATTATATTATTACACAGATACTGACCATCTTTACTATTACACTGTTATTTATACTTATAGTAGGAGACATCACCTCTCATCTCTAATACTATTATATTATTATTATATTTTTACACAGATACTGACCAGCGTTACTATTACACTGTTATTTGCAATTCAACATGGTTTTGCCCAGGTGTAACTTTCCACCTGATTACCTGTTATTTTTAAACTCTGGATCCTGTACGGTGACTGAACATACACTGTTTTCTATTTATAAAGAAATGCACGAAACAGGGAAAACCTTTTAAGTCTTTAAACACTCCAACATATAAATCTTAATAAAAGTAAGTTTAAGAATACATAAAACGTGTTGACACAACACTTTTTGTACTTTTATGAGAGGCGAACATGTGTCTGGTAGGAAAGTTCATTGGCGAGTAGGAAATTTCCAGCTAATACATTCAATGGTAACCTTTTTCAAACCATACTAATGTAGTGATTGTTTTTATAGTAACATGAATAGTACATAAAATAAATCAAACCTAAAGCATACAATATAGAAAAAAAAATCTACAAAAAAAATTACTTTAGTTGACTTGTGGACACCAAGAAACAAACAGAAAAGGAAATAAATAAAATAAGAAAAAAATATATATATAAGATACTACAAAAAAATGAAATTTATTAATAAAACTATTGAGAAATAGATATAGATATTATGGGTGACAAAAGACAAAATCAAAAAAATGTCCAAGAACTAAAATCCTAGGGTAAATCAAGTGACGGTGACATCTGTTATTGTATATGTATATTCATCTCCTTTGAGGGGAGAACTGGTATAGTTCTTCAGAAAATGTAGACATACACTTGTAAGTGTTCTTGGTACCAAGATTTAATATAGTTACACACTATAAAAGCATTAGAAGAAACAGTCTTATCTGGTGAGCCTGGTATAATTCTCCCAGCATATCATTTATGAAATAACAAGTAATGAAAGGCTTCTCAACAAGTTGGCGTTCGTGCGTCCGTGCCGGCCAGGTGAATCTGTATCAAGTGCTTCCTCAGTGGATATTGGGTCTTCTCCGTTACTCCGTTTACCAGAGATCTTTTCCGAAGGGAAGCTGACTAGTTTAGTTGACGGCAAGTATATGTGGTATAAGCCGTCGGGTAGTGAGAACGCTCGATTCTTTAAGGAGGGAGTTTCAGTCCAAACAGTAACTAAAAAAATCTTTTGCCACAGAGATAGATCATGCAATCAACACCTGACGCGTTTCATGGCAACGAGGCGCCACTTCATCAGATAATTTAGATAATCATCTAAAAGAGATTGAATATAGTTGAAAAACATGAGTCAATGCTTATTAATACCAAAAGGGATACATTTTATAGAGATAAATTGTATTTTGAGAGAGGGGGAAACATATAGAGCTAAATATAAAACCAGGAACCCCACTAATACTGGAACCAACCATAAAATTCTAGGAAAAAGATGAACCCTACATTTACAACATAATAAGAATCAGAGTGGAAACAACAATAACAATAAGAAAACCATTATGAACGATAGAAATCCAAATCAGAACTCTAGCAGTAATTGTAATAGAAATACAAACAATTCTAATAATAAAAATACCCCACAGAACAAAAGAAGTAACAATAAAAACAATAACAAAACAAATCTAGGATCACAACAAAATATTGAGAATGGGAACCACAGTAGGAAATCTCATATAAATAAGAACCAAGGAAGTTACAATACAACAAATATGGGTAATCCCACAGAGATGCTAATACTTTGACACAGGGAGATTGTGCTCCCAATATGATTATCACCACTCAAGAGATTTGTTCTCTACTCTTGCCACCTCCAGCTTCCTCAGTACAGGCCCTGAGCAGTGTGATTCCCAAAAACGCCCTTCAGCCCTATTATCCTTACCTTCTTTAACTCCTTTTGCTAATTTTTTAGGACAGCAACAGGGGACATAGCTCTCTTCTCTTTTCCACACCAATCCCTAACAAACTCTATCCACACCATTAAAACGGGTAAGAAACCTAGACCCAGAGGAAAAAGGGGAGGAAAGCACAGATCAGAGGAGGAAAGTAAGAACCTTAGAAATGTTAAAGGAATTTTCAGTCTCTCCTCTCGAACTTTAAATACAGACAAATTGAGCCTACTTAATAAAGGTCTTAAGTTTTCACCTACAGCCCAACTAAACTCTTTCGAAACGTTTATAGTACTAAATAAATTCATGTGCTCCCTGTATCAGAAAAAATATTTTAGCTCGAAGAAGAATTCTTCTAATTGTACATTAGATCTTACCTTTTTTGATCCAACGGAACAGGAGGCCAGGGCTGCTGTCATCGCACACGGGGTCCAGGGTCCCGCCGCGGGGCCATGCCCCTTATATGGCATCTTTGATGACATCACATAGGGGTGGGGCCCAGCAGAAATACTTTAACAGCGGGCCAGTGCCCCGGGAAGAAGTTCCCCATGCATTGGCCGGCTACTAAATAGCTCTGCACAGCAAGTATCAGCGGTATGTACCAAAGCTAGGTAGGTATCGGTGGGCCCCCCCACCAGGTCCGGGCCCGGGACAGTTGTCCCGGCTGTCCTTCCCCTGATGGTGGCCCTGCAGGAGGCTCTTAATAATCTTGAATCCCTCCTCGAAGAAATAGGTCCATTTGTTGACAATTGTATTGATGCTAATGAATCTCGGGGATATTTAATAAAACCCCCTTTTAAGAAAAAGTTGGAATTTTTTCATAGATCTATCCAAAGTCCTTGTTTCAAAATATTCTATAACTTTTTATTGTAGAAAAGAAATCTCATTCACCTTTTAACTTCAATTCAAATTTAAACATGAGAGAAAAGTTGGCACTTAAGGAATTAATGCAAGATAATACAATTGTCATTAAAGATGCTGAGACGGGTGGGAGATCGTCCTACTTGATATGGAGGCCTATATTAATGAAGCCCTACAGCAACTTCGAGATGAACATTTCTATAGAATCCTTACCAAAGATCCAACTATTTATTTTTTACTTCTCTGTAAGGAACTATTAGACAATGCACTAGAAGAGGGTATTATCCAGAAGGAAGAATATAATTTTCTTCTCAATCCTTTTCCAGTCACTCCTATATTTTATCATTTGCACAAAATACACAAGTCCCTCACCTCATCCCCTGGGAGGCCTATTATCTCAGGTATTAATTCCCTCACGTCTAATCTTCCTACCTAGTCTAATACCTCTGATGAAGTGGCGCCTCGTTGCCATGAAACGCGTCAGGTATTGATTGCATGACTGAGCTATCTCTGTGACACAATATTTTTTAGTTACTGTTTGGACTGAGATTCCCTCCTTAAAGAATCGAGTGTGGACATTTGAACACTACGTTCTCACTACCCGACGGCTTATACCACATATACTTGCCATCAGCGAAACTAGCCGGCTTCCCTTCAGTAGAGATCAATGGTAAACAGAGTAATGGAGAAGACCCAATATCCACCGAAAAATCACTGGATACAGATTTGCCTGGCGGGCGCAGACACACGCCCGCCAGCTTGGTGAGAAGCTTTTCATTACTTGTTATTTCATAAATGATATGTTGGGAGAATTATACCAGGCTGTTTCTTCTAATGCTTTTATAGTGTGTAACTATATTAAATCTTGGTACCAAGAACACTTACAAGTGTATGTCTACATTTTCTGAAGAACTATACCAGTTCTCCCCTCAAAGGAGATGAATATACATATACAATAACAGGTGTTCCTGTCACTTGATTTACCCTAGGATTTTAGTCCTTGGACATTTTATTGATTTTGTCTTTTGTCACCCATAATATCTATATCTATTTCGCAATAGGTTTATTCATAGATTAATTTTTTTTGTATAACCAGTAGTATCTTATATACACTGTATATATTTTTTATATTATTTATCAATTACCTTTTCTGTTTGTGTCTTGGTATCCACAAGCGCAGCACTTTCTTTGTCTTTAGTTTTGTTCTTAGGAGTGGCTTCCTGTGGTGCAGCTGCTCAGTGGATACCAGCACTTTATATTTATTTATTTTCATTTTTTATTTGTTGTCACTCCTAACTGGCGCCGTATAGGAATTATCCTTCTTGTTTTTTTCAGTTGACCAACACTAAATAGAAATGGAATTAAAACAATTTGAAATAAATTTAAATAAGTTTATAAACTTTCAAAAAAAGATCTAAATAGCCCTGTGGTCTACTGAGCACTGCCCCATATTTTATTGCATGTGGTTGCCTGTCTGAGCGACTGAATTTCCAACCTGATATAGCTGGTAGGTGAATGGTGGCTGTATATTTGTTTAAAATAGGCTGAAAATAGAAATATACTATTGGGAACCTATTTTCCCAGTCACAATAGTGAGAGGCTGAAGCGGTTGTGGAGGATAGAAAAGGGTTAGGCTGCGACATGTAAAAGGTTAAGCTGCAAGCATGGAGTGTTAGAGTTAAAGCTGAAGAAGAGGAAGGTTAGGGTAAGGCTGTGGGGCATGGAGTGTTAGGGTTAGGGCTGAAGAAGAGTAGGGGTAGGGTTAAGATGTGGGAAACGGAGGTGTCACATATCCCCAACCTTCCAAAATGCTGACTGATGTCAATTGCCAGCAGTCTTTATTCAGTTGTAGTGTTCTTCAAAATGAAAACCATTGTACGGCAGAACCACACTCATATTTTACTCATGAAGGAGGGGTTCCTAAATGACTTGGACACTTGACCTGGGATTTTCAGTACCATGACATCAGTTAAAAGACATGCGCTAGTGACAGATGGACTGGATTTGCAGATGCGTGTTTACTCCTTTCGCGTTGTTACGCACGCACGTTACAAGCCAACACCCATGACACCCCCCTTCACACAGACGGGTTTTTGGTGACTTACGCCTCCATAGGGCACCCTTAACGCTACATGTGTACTTCCACGCGTATGTTACTTCCGTACACTAACCGCGCCCTCAAAAGCCCATTTAAATGCCTCCCATCCACTTTCACATAACTTCGAACGTACGGAAAACCACGCCCCTCCATACGTGTATCCCTAAGTGCGATTCACAAGTTCGTTCCTAAAGTACTTACATGAGTAAATCCTACGTAATTTGCGTGGAAAAAGTTACTACGCATGCGCAGTTTATCTGCTCCTAAAAATACGCACGCAACCCCACGCAAAAACGTATCTGAAAACGCCCGAGATAAGTTTGATATCCTGTAACTGCTCAGTAGTTTGCTATAAACCTTTTAGCCAAGTCTACCATCAGGGGCGTCCTAATATATTTAGTTTTGGAAGGACATCAAGTGTACCCTTTCTCTGACTCCCCTTATTCAGCAAGTCCTATTAATATAAACTTCTGCCTTCCACAAAACCATCTACAATCCATGCACTATTGATGAGGAATGAGGGTATCCTGTTATAAACGCTCCCGTTGTGTGTCTTCTGGCAGGTCAGACGGCGTTGCACATTGCAGTAATGCGCCAAAACATGGCGATTGTGCAGGAGCTGATTAGGAACGGAGCTGACGTGTCGACTGCCAGGGCTGTGGGTTCATACTTCCAGCTTAAACCCAACTCTTTCTATTATGGTGAGTACATATAGGGCCTGATCCAGACCTACGCTCATGAAATGCTCTTGTGCGTAGCGTATTTACGCCAGCGTACCTACGATGTACTCCCCTAGGCACTCCCCATGTTCGTACTTAGTTTTGCCATCTTACGATGAGCATTCCCTGCCCTAACTTTGCTGAGCGTAAAGGCGGGCATCCGTAAGCTCCTTGCTTAGTTACGACACTTAGCACGCCCATACTGTACCATTTAAATTCCTCACCTCGCCCTCAGTGCGTATTTACAGATTTCGTATGGCAGGCACGCCCCCTCGAGCATTGTTATGAGGCTGGTACGATCACGGCCCATACACTCAGAATTTCATTGCGTAACATCTTCCCCATGCATGCGCAGTAAGTACAAACGCTTATAAACAACGTAAAAATTCACCCGAGCGTAGGTCTGGATCAGGTTCATAGTTACTAATTTTCGTTTAAAGTCTTAAAACACATTTTAAAGGAAATCTATAATAAAGGATTGGAAGGGAATCACGTTCATGGACGCTTTAAAAGTTGTTGTTTGTGTGGTCATTATAAAGCGCAAATGGAGCAAGGGGAATTGTGAACCAGTGGCCAAGAATTCTCTAGACCAGGCCTGGTCAACCTGTGGCTCTCCAGATGTTGTGAAACTACGAGTCCCAGCAAGCTTTATCTGCATGGCCGTAGCTCATACCTGACAAAACCTGCTGGGAGTCGTAGTTTCACAACTTCTGGAGAGCCACAGGTTGGCCAGGTCTGCTCTGCATACCTCAAAGGTCACTATAATAAGCATCCATAGTGCCTCCCACAATGCGCCAACAACATAGCAGTTACATTTCTGAATACCTGAGCGTGTCATTGGCCTGGTGCTCGGTCCACTATGCAGAGACCTGTCTGGTGCTCACTCCGCTATGCAGAGCTATGTCTGGTGTCCAATGTAAAAGCCTTATCAAGATCAGGCTATAGCATCCGAGAAGAATTATTTTAATATGATCTCCTCTTGCATGTGCCAAAGTGTTCCACTTTGTTAAATTCTCCCTTTGGCTTTTTTTTTTCCTTCAATCTTAGGCCTCCATATTCCTTTCTCTCATATTTATTCAGAAATACATCATTTTAATTTTATAACTTTGGTGTGTGGAATTTATGAGGAAATGTTGAATATAATGGTTTTAGATTAATTCTCTTGATATTTTGTACTTTACTCTCTTGTCCAGGAGAGCACATTCTTTCCTTTGCTGCCTGTGTGGGAAACATGGAGTTGGTCAGGTTATTACTACAAAATGAAGCGAAGGCCGAGGCAAAAGATTCCCATGGTAAGTGAACCATCACCCCCAGCTTAATCTATTGCTCAGATCCTTGATATAAGTTTAAAATGGAAAGTACTTAATGCATATCTCTACTGGAGTCACTCATTTAGCCATTATGTGCTGGAGAGCATGGGGATCAATTCACTCTAATACGGTGATTCAAGACAGCACACCTCTCTCTCTGGCTCATATTTCCCCCCTCATTCTGATTGGTTGGTGAGAAACAGTCAGGGTGACATAAATGTCCAGTTTACCATGGGAGTCCCCAGCAATATGTAACATGCAGATGTGACCAGATACACCTTTCACCAAAACAGGAAGATCCACCATGCATGGCATGAAATGCCATCTATAGTGGACCCACCCGCTAGGGAAAGGTGATAGGGATATTATTTTGAGAACAATAAATGTGTTTATTGACCATTTACATCTGGGCAGTGAGTAATTCTGGTTTCAGCCTGGAAGTTCCCACTGTGTATGTAAATGGCTGACATGTCCTCCATTGAATACACTCAGCTGCAGCCATGATTGAAAGTTAAAAGTGAGTGAACAAACTTTAATGCTATATTTAACAGTCTACAATTAGCTTTACGCTCCATATCGTGAAAGAAGCATCATGAAGTGGAAAGGTGTATGTGGTCACATCTGTACATCATCGGTATTTTAGATCACCCACAGGAAGCACTGTCATTTTAAGATCCTTTTAAGCTATATCTTGATTGACCATTGTCAAGTCAACATAATTTCTTCCTTTCCTTCATAAATCTGATTAAGACAATGGCACCTTACATGAAAGACTATTCTGGTACACCATGGAGGCTTTCAATCCTACAGCTGTATTATTTTTTCCATGAGATATATTTAAACTGTGATAAACAATACCTTATGGTCATTTATTGACTTTTACTCTGTAAGTGTTCCTTAGAAACCCAACACACTAACTATCTCTACCTTTCCAGGTAATACAGTCCTCCACATCTTGGCTTTACAACCAAACAAAATGTCTGCTTGTCAGATGTATGACTTCATTGTAGGGTACTACAAGGAAAAAAATGGACCAGTGTTAGAGGAGACCTTCAACAATGATGGCTTAACCCCACTAAAATTAGCTGCTTTCGAAGGCAACACTGTGGTATGTATAGAATTCAGACATTTAGTATGTTTATTATGACCATATGCCACCACAGAAACACAAAGGTGATTAAAGTAGTTAGACTTTTATTATGCGATGAGCTTGAAACCATTATAGAGAGTTAAAGTGGATAGCATTGATTAATTTATACGTCATGGAACGTACAGTTATGCCTAGTTAAGCCTTTCTTACCATTTAGCAGCTACCGGCTTCCTGCAAAGATTAAACAATGGAGCTGACGTCATCCATTTAATGTCCTGCAGAGATTGTATAACCCATACTGTGAATTGAAAGGGTAACGTTTGCTCCAATTCCTGATCTCTGTAGGAAGCTGACAGCTGCTAAATGGTAAGTACAAGTGTTAATTATTTACTAATAAACTAAAATCAAGTTTCCCATGATATCGCAAAAGAAGTATCATGCCAGGGAAAGCTGTATTTGGCCCAACTGTATATTTTGCTAGATTCTACTTTAGACATTAGACAAGCTTTAATTACTACAATTTGAAGAATGTATCATTGTAAAACATTGCACATTATTTCAAAGGTCATACATTGGTAGTTGCGATACAAGTATTTTCATCCCATATATTTGAGGATTGTAATACAATAACCCCTTTTATACAAGTTTCAGCCTAGGATAATGCTTATGAGCTAAACTGCAAGTGATCGACTACATGGATCTATATTATAGACATTCCTACCTTATCCCAACTTGGTTCCACCACAATTTTGTAGACCTTATATTACTTGATCTTGTCTTTTCTTCATTACTTAGCATTGTATCTTTACATTTTCCAAATCTGTCTTTTTATCAGATGTTTCAACACTTGGTACAGAAGAGAAGACACTTACAATGGACGTTTGGACCTATAAGCTGTTATCTTTATGACGTGACTGAAATAGACACATTTGAAGATTCTAAATCTGTGTTGGACCTGGTGGTCTCTGCAAAGAAACGGGAGGTATATAACATCTTAAACGCTGTCATCAAAGTATAACGAGACCTTGACAGTTATGTCGACAGTCAAAATGTTGATAGTTGTGTATTATGTTTGTATTAAACTAACATATTACTCAACTATCGACATTTTGACATGTCTACAATACCAGAATGAATAATTAGCATTGTGCGCTATTGTTACAATGTACAAAAACAGATTGGATTTGACAGAGAAAAGAATGCCTATTTAAAATTATTGGACCAGATCCAGAGTATTAAAATAAGAGGAAATTACGTGGAATGTTATACCTGGCCCAAACCATGTTAAATTTTAGGGGGAGTCAAATTAATTTTAATCTTTGCATGTAGGGAGAACACTTTGCCGTTAATTATTGCACACGGATACTGACCAGCTTGAGTTTTACACTATTATTTAGAATTAAGCTAGGAAAAATCACCAGCAAACATTAACATTAGCATATTGGGCTGGATCCAGACCTTGTTAAGTGCATGAACTTAGTTTCTCCTGGGCTAAACCATGTTGATTTCAGGGGGAGCCAAGTTAATTGTAGTCTTTGCATGCAGGGATATATCTCAAAACCATGTTGATATCAGGGGGAGTCAAGTTAATTGTATTCTTTGCTTTGCATGATATATCTTTAAATTGCTTACTGCACACAGATACTGACCAGCTTTACTATCACACTGTTATTTATACTTGGGATAGGAAACATCACCTCTCATCTCTAATACTGTTTGCAACAGATGAAATATGACTCCCCTGCAATCACCATGGTTTAGCCCAGGAGTAACTAAGTTCATGCACTTAACAAGGTCTGGATCCAGTCCATTGTTCCTAATCCTAAATCTACCGTGATATAAGTTACAAAAAATGTGGACTCTTATTTTAATTAATTATATAAACAGTCAAATTTAACAACTGGCTGGATTTGTATTTAAATATATTTGTTCTGGGATTTATTAAATTGTAATCCAATTTTCTCCTTTTTATATGTGTATATGGGCCCATATTATTGTGTTTTAAAAGATGTGTACTCTCTTTCAACTAATAAGGCGACCACATCAGAATTTTTAACATTAACTCTTATTTTTACTTTCATATATACTTTTACATATTTTTTCAGAACAGATATAGGCCATATTTTGATCTGCGCTAGAATTGTTTTCGTTGTTCATTTTAAGTTCTCATTCAATCCTCACTGAACAGTTTTCTTTTCTTTAGGCACGGCGGATTCTGGACCTAACCCCAGTTAAAGAGCTGGTCAATATAAAGTGGCAAAAGTTTGGCCGGCCATATTTCTTTACCTTGGCTGTGATCTATGTCATGTACATGACCTTAGTGTCTTTATGTTGTGCCAACCGGCCTCTCCAGCCAAGAACAGACAACATAACCAACGTCAGGGACATCACTATACTGGTGCAGAAGCCTCTTAATGTAAGAACCTTAAACTCTGTATGACACCTAGGAAACTTAAAATAAGGACTGCTAATTGCACTACCTTGGTAACATACATTGTGTGACCATGCACCTTGTGACTACTGGTGGAAATTTGCTCTGGACTGTCATGATTTGCAGGTTGTAAAAAAGGGATGGAGCTTAGGCTGAAATGGTCAAAGTTTTGACCAAATATGACCATTTGTGGACAGTTCTGGGTGGAGTTTGTGTGGAACTAGGAATAGGACTTAATTAGTTCCATTTTCAGGCCTCTCAATGTTGGGAGATATGCTATAGAGAGTATGTGAAGTTCTCCTGCTACCATGCGAAAAGGTGGTGCCTATTTGTCTTCTCAAAGGGCCATTTTCTAACCCAATGATTTCCTCACCACACCCTGAAGAAACCTTTCCCTTTTAACCTATGGTGGCCGGTGCTTACTCAGTAGAACTCCTACCCCGGTCTTTTGAGAAAAAGACGTTCATCACTAGAGAACGGATCCATGTCTCCACTGTGGTCGGAACTCCGCTACTGGATACCCGCTGTATCCTATACTCCGTATAGGCAAGGGAAAGCCACTCTCTTCACTCACATGGGGATACTCTCCGAGGACCTTACCTTAATATTTCCATACCATCCCTGCGTGTGGGGTAGTAACAAAATGTGAATTGTACATAAGTACAGCGCTTTCTATACAATTTACATTCTTCCCACCAACCACAAAGCTCTTCTGCCCGGGCCAATCCCTTCTGCCCCATTGTCGTAATATTTACCATGACGGATCTGGCTCCAGAATTCAATCCTGCTATGTTTAGCCACTGCTGTGTTCATGAATGCACCACAGTAACAAAAGAAGGGGTTTTCCAATCATAGCAATCAGAAAATGCCCCCATAGCCTACGTCAGCACCTGGCCCTATGCCCTCTACTGGCATAAGTAAGTTTACACCTGGCCCTATGCCCTCTACTGCCATAAGTAAGTTTACATTAAAACTACTGTAAAAGCCTTTTTTCTGTAAATATTGTGTGTGTGTGTGTATATGTGTATATATATATATATATATAATATATATAATATATATTTATAATGAGCGGCACAAACAAAGTCATATCTAGAAACCTTAATTCCTCGGGTAAAAAGGAAAATGGGTGCCCCCTTACCCTGAGCTAGTAACCAACTTAACTTTCAAAATGAAGTTACTGGTCTTACACAGTGGGGGGTCACTTCTCTTGTACACCCCTAGATATGGTCCAGAGAACCAAATATATTCATTGCATTTAAGAGCCACATAACAGCCCTTTTGTGCAGCCAGGAAAGAGACTTATTTTCAAACCATGACCACCACCCTTCTAATCTTGGGTAGTTGATTGGTCCCTAGGAAGGATGGGAGGGGGGATTTGGGGTAGCCATCTTAGACTATCAGAAGGTGTCCATATCCTTTACCTCTATTCATTTCTCTACTTCCTGCTTGATGAAAAGCTGCATTTTTATATGAAATATTACTTTGTACAAAATTACAAAAACAATGTTAAAATTAAATTTTCTGTTGGATTGAATGGGGAATGTGATTGCATCCGAATTTCATCATCTGTTTTTTTCCTTTTTGGCCAGGAAGCCTATCTCACTCCTGAAGACCGGCTACGCATGGCAGGAGAAATAATCAGTGTTATAGGAGCAATAATAATTCTACTTCTCAAGGTAGATTTATTCACTGAAATCATTGTTTCTTTTTTTTTTGCTTTCTGTAATACTTTTGTTGCTGTTGCAATAAATATGCGCATTTTCTATGACTCTTTACAAGTATTGGACAAAATATGGAAATGTTATAGCTTGGCTTGTCATTGCACAGACTAGATAGCTGGTGTTTAGAGCTATTCTAAAGACTAAGGGTCTGATTTAATTCTGACATTCAAAATGAACTCCAATAACGATTAACTTATTTTACAAAAAGAAACTGTACAAGTATACATATCGAACATCTGAGCAAATAATTTTTTTAACCTTTAGTATTAGTCATTTAATCGGAGGAAAAATTGCTGTTGCTGGGCCTGATCCAGACTTAAGATCGTTTTGTGTACGCTGAAGTTACGCACTATTACGGATAATGTCCTCCCCCTGTCACTCCCCTCTCACATACGTATCTTAGCTGACTTACGTGTTCAGAACCTACCTTTAACTTTTCCTTGCGTACGTGTCGCCTTGTCGTATGTAAATACCTAACCCCGCCCATACTGTACAATTTACATGCCTCAGTCCGCCCACAATGCGTATTTTCAGCTTGCGTAGGGATGTGACGCCCTATCATATGGAGTTACATACAAGTTACGTATGATCAGAGTTACGATGAGTGACATCTGCAGGCGCAGTGTGTTCCCACAGTCAGACTTACCCATGTAAATTGGCTGTCGTTATTAAGTCTGGATCTGGCCGCTGTCTCTAAATAATATCGCCAACCCTTTAATGATTTCAAAACTCTGTCTTTAGATTCCGTACCTGTTTCAGATAAAAGAGGCAAGATTTTTAACACAGGCTGTACAAGAAGGACCCTTCACCCTCGTTATGTAAGATGTTTTGGGCACCACATACCTTTTAGGAATTTCCTTGCCTTTTCGTGGGTCACTTTCAATGCAATTAAGGGCATAAGATGAATTAAGTGTTGTGCTATCAAAAGTAATTAGAATGCTAATAGGGCCATCTCTCCGCTATGTTGCTGAGAATGGAAATGATTGATTTGTTGGAATGTCTCCAAAATGATTAAACAATGATTAAACAATGCTCTGCAGAAACCAATTTACCATTGCACGGTTGATCTTATTAGGATCTTCATAGGCACATAGGTTGGCTATTTGGTCGCTCTCGTCCTGTGTGTGGGCACTGTGTGATGCCCCTGATGTTTGTATAATGTGATTCTTAGGCTGATTTCTGCAATAAGGGAATGTGCACACAATGGATAAGAGTGAGGAAGATTTACAAACCGCCAGTAATATATAAGGAGAAGTCAGACACTGAGCTAGAGTAGCAGTGTGTGGGTGCGACAGATGAGGAGAAAGGTGCAGCAGTAGAGGGAGAACCACTGGAATCTGGTACACAGGATAAAGCTTGTGGAAGATTGCAGGGAGAGCTGAGGGTCATAAACCAGCAATCATGATGTAAAGGAGGAGGATAGTAACAGGAAAGTGAGCAAGTGATTTCATTACTCTCTCTGTATATAAACACAAGGCCCTAAAAGCAAAAAGTATACAATGTTTAGAATTGTGACCTCTTACTAATATATTGTCTGTGTCGACAGCATCTCCTTCCCATGTCTTATCCTGATAACGCTTATTATGCGACTGACGAACACAGACGGAGAGGTGATCCCGATGTCTATGTTACTGGTGCTTGGTTGGTGCTACGTTATGTATTTTGCACGTGGATTTCAGATGCTCGGACCCTTCACCATCATGATTCATAAAGTAAGAAGAATTTACCAATACTGACATTTTTATATTTGAATAGTGTTGTGCTTTATACATAAACCACACTGGGCATGTGCTAGATGGAGGGGGTGGGACGTGAGTCCTCCCTTCAACCGGCCTCAAGCTCCACCTCCTTGCTATGTGACCAGAGGCGGTCTACCTACACTCATGCTTGCTTCTGTGGTGAAAGCCTCCCTGCACTATTGTGCCCCTTATTGGCTCTGCACCTTTATCATTTGGAAGTATATCTTCTTGTTTTCACAGGATAAGAGTTGGTAGGATGTGAGTCCTCTCTTATCCAGCCTCAAGCTCCACCTCCTTGCTATGTGACCAGAGGCGGTCTACCAGCACTCATGCTTGCTTCTGTGGTGCAAGCCTCCATGCACTACTGTGCCCCTTACTGGCTCTGCACCTTTATAATTTGGTAGTATATTTTCTTGTTTTCACATAAGAGTAATAGGCTATTTTTCACATGGTCACAAAGATCCAGGAGTTTAGATCATTCATGCAAATGGTTCTCGTTTGTCAAAAAATTTTACTTGCGCTGTTTTCTTTTGCAGATGATTTTTGGGGACTTGCTGAGATTTTGGTGGTTGATGGTTGTCGCAATCTTTGGATTTAGTACTGGTAAGGAAATAAGCTTAAAGCTCACTCATCTCTCTTAGGTGCTCCTAATAGAGGCATATTCAGAGTGTGCGTAAATTGTACTGTTCTCTAAGATGTTATTACATGGCCAAATAATCCAGCAGCGCCCATTCTAAAAACAAGCTTATTCTAAGTAAAGTATAATAAGTTGTGGCAATGAGAGTAGTTTGTCTTAGGGAGGTTATAGAAAGCCTTGTGATATTGCAAGTACCAAGCAGTCTTTAGCTACACAATTGGTTGAGCCTTCTCTCACTCTGTCACACAGGTGGAAGACCTGGGTCTAACTAGCAGAGTTAGTGCTGGGGAAGAGAGATTAAATATGCACCTGTTTAGGCTAGTCTGCCCCATCTCCACTTCCTTACTACCTTCTGCTTCTATCCCCTTCTCTCAGTTCTCTCCTCCTGCGGTCACACCAGCTATCCGCCCCCCCATTGTCTCCTGTTAGTCCATCCCTCCAACTTTATTGGCTCACATGAGCAGGGCCCTTTATCCTAGTGTTGACCACAGAGCTGTAACAAGAAATTTTATCTCCAGGGGCAAAAAAGAAAAGTGGTGCCCCAACCCTGAATTCCAAACCAATTTAACATTAAATATTAACTTACTGGTGCCCCCCTTAAGCTTGGTGCCAGGGGCAAAACTACCATTGGTACAACAGTTGCAACAGTACCGGTGCCCATGCTGATACAAGACCCACAGTCGTCATCACCGCATCTCCAAAGCTCCACACTGGGTTGCCTGGGCACACAACTCACCAGTTCCGCCTCTGCTTAGTTCCCTGGGCAACTGCCCCTATTGCACACCTCTTGTTACGGCCCTGGTTGACCACTCCTCCTCCACTCCCCCTCCCTTCTCATCCTCTTGTTCCCCTCCTCTTTACCCCCTCACCTCCTGGTGGCCCCCTCTCACTCACCCTATCTACCACTCACTACACCTCTATCGCTTTATTTTATTTTATTAACATTGTGTGGTAGCAAACTCTAGAGACCTGGGACTTTGTTTGGTTAATTATTTTTTTGTTGAATTTTTTCATACAGCATCATAAAAGTTGTACGCAATATGGAGTATGGCTACATATAAAGATTTAATGCAATACACAAAAGCAATGTAACTCTGGTATGAGAAATATTTGTGTAGACACAACTGTTTGATAGAATTGTTGCAATTACAGTTGTCTAACTCTTGCCACAAACTATTTAAAGTCTCAGGTTCAGTTTCTTTGAATAATTTTTTTCATACTAAAGCACCGGTGAAAGACATTGGACCTGATAAAGACCTAAGTGGGCTTTTTTTTTGCATACGAAAGGCTAGTGCACTTCCCTCTCATGTACAAATTTTAGGTGACTTCTGTGTCCAAAACCTTTACGCATCGCTGTGAGTGAGGAATGCTCAGAACATAGGGAATCCAGTTCTGTATGTTCAGAGTTTTGATGTGTAACATGTACAGTGTGCTCGCAAAACCCAACTTACACACACGCAGATTGCGTAAAATAGGCTGACATTATTCATTCTAGGTTCAGTTCAATGTCATTGAAAATATTTCTCCATATAGTCACAAATACCAAGAACAAGAAGCAGGATCCAATGTTTTGTATTTGAGCCTTTTTTGCCCACAGCTAGTGAGCCTGTTAAATGTCTAAAGGTTTATTTTAAATTTGTACAGTTGTTTTGGTTTTATGTTTAGTTTATTTGCACTGTTTTATTGTGTCTTCCTGGTTCATATATATATATTTATATTCTTATGGTTTTGGCTTCTAAACTAATGACAATGATGAATTGGAATGGAAAAATATATGAGACATTGGAGCTTTATTTGGTGGGTTGTGCCGCTGAGAATTAACTGCTACTGGCGTCTGGTGACCAAAAATGGTCATTGGACATTAGATCCAAATGCATCCTGGGAATGTGATGCTCACATACAGTTGTGCTAAGTTCAAGCTTTCGAAATCAGGGAAATCTCTGCCATACATGGCAATGCCACCTGCTGCGGAATGTTGAATAAAGGCGTGGGTCCCCGTAGCGAACGGCCCTATTTCGAAAGGGCCATTCGCTCCCATAACAATCGATCCCCGGAGCACCAAACACGGTGCTCCGAAAGGTGAGTTTCCCCCAACCCTCTCCTTAACCCAAAAATTAACCCCCCCCCCCCACAGCCTCACCCTAAGTCTCTCCTGCAGCCTAACCCTAAGTCTCCTCCAACGCTGCCTAACCCTAAGTCCCCGGTGGTGGCGTTTCCGAAAGTGAGTGGGTGAGTATGTGAATTGCATACTCGCCCATTCATAAAAACAAATATTTGGAGAGGGCTCACATTCGAAATAGGGACAGCCGAAAAACAGCTTTCGGCTGTCCCAAGTTCGCAATACGATCCTTCGTAGCGGGGACCCGCAATGGTTTAATAGGGTTTTAGAAATCATTAAACCTTTGTTTACTTACATTCTGATGTGCTCTGATTTTATATTGCTGCTAATGTGTAATATACTTGTTTAATCTAACTTTGCATAGATATCTTGGGATTACTGTGTAGTGTAGTTATTTGTTGTTGTATGTGTTGTATGTATGTTTTTTTCTTATTTTATGAAAAATCTTTAAATGAAGTCACTTTAAATAAAAATATTGTTTACGTACCAATTAACAGCTAACGGCTTCCTGCAGAGATCAGAAAATGGAGCTGATGTTACCCAGTCAGTGTCCTACAGAAAGATTGTATGACTCATTCTGCGAAATGAATAGGTGATGTCGGCTTCATTGTTTGAGCCAGCAGCTGTTAATTGGTAAATAAACAAACCTTTAATGATTTAATAATGGACTACAATCTAACTTTCCCACCATGTCGCGCAATGAGCATCTTAGAATGAAAAGCAGTATCTTAGCTCCACTGTTTGTGCACTTTAAAAAAAGGTGGTCATTTTCCAAACTTAGTGATCGGAATAGTCTAGATCTGGTCCCAAATGTTCAAAGTTTGAGTTTAAAATCATGTTTCTTCATAACCATTATCTAATAATCTTTTTATTTTCCTATGTGTATTTTTTACCTTCCAGCATTTTACATCATATTCCAGACAGAGGATTCTAGCCAGCTCGGGCATTTCTATAACTTTCCAATGGCTCTGTTCAGCACATATGAACTGTTTATCAATGCTATAAACTCCCCTACCAACTATGTTGTGAACTTGCCTTACATGTTCTACATCACCTATTTCTCCTTCACTGTCATCGCCAACCTTCTCATGCTAAATCTTCTGATTGCTATGATGGGGGACACTCACTGGAGGGTGGCACAAGACAGGGATGAGTTGTGGAGAGCTCAGGTACAGTATCTGAATTGCCAATTTGTTTCTCAGTGGGTATCCGTTAACTGTAAAGTAGCGAATATGGGATTGTTTCTGTGTCTAAGTTGGAAGCAGAGATGAAGTCGATGTAATACTATTCCTACCATGAGATGAGGGGCAAACCTTGCTTTGTTCGGGCCATAAACTGCATGATGATCATGCAGATTGGCCTGGTAAATGGGTTATCATGTAGCATTGTAAAAGGCCAATGTTTAGGGGAGCAGATAAAATGGCCAAAAATCACCCCTGATCAGATTAATCCTGTAAGTCAAAATGATCAGTCTGTTAGCTAGACTAGTCATGAACTGCCCACCAATCGGTCCAATGTATGGCCAGGTTTAGAAGGCACTATTCAAGGAGGTGTAGACACCATGCATCCAACACCATGTACCCAACAGGCCCCTTCAGTTCTCACCTTTAGAAACTACTACATAAATTTGTATTTGTGACTCACAAATTAAATGGTGTAGAAATAGAAGTCACAATATTTCCTCCACCTCTTCCTGGTTGGTTTTTGTAGTTTTTCGACTAAACCCTTTTTTTTTTTTTTTTCTCAATTGGGGCATTACGAGCCACAATTGTCATTTACTTTCCGGTTTATCTTTCTGGAGTTTGTATTGAAAACATTTTATTTGTGTATTTTCTTTTTCTTCATTTAACCTAAACAAGTACAATCAAAACTACCCAATAAAACTTAATTTCCATTTGTAATTGCAACTAGACAGACAAAAGAAACCACTGCAATGTAATTCTTAGCTGCAGTATAAATAAATCTTCTTTATAATCTACCTCTGCTCTTTCAGGTTGCCGCTACTACTGTTATGTTGGAGCGTAAGCTCCCACGATTCCTCTGGCCTCGGACTGGCATCTGTGGTACAGTGTATGGCCTAGGGGATCGCTGGTACCTTCGGTGAGTTAGAGTGTGATATTGAAGGGGATACGGTGCATTCTCTGGGAAATGGTGAATTTGTTTGTGTACAGAAAGCACCTGATAGGAGCCACTGGTAGCTGCTTCTGCTTTCTCCTGCACATGAACCGAATCCAGATCTCCACGGCCGCTGAATCTGGAGGTCTAATCTCCACGGTAGCCTGTCCAATGACACTGCTCCGCTGTATCCAGAGATCCGTATGAGAAAGGGGCCATTTAAACGCCCCTCCCCCAACCATTTTTCTTCTTCTTATGGAGGACTGACACAAACCCCTCTTACTTATATCACTAAGGACAGAGTTGAAGTACGTTGTTAATTGATTCCCGTGCGTAACAGCTGGATTCCATGCATAACTTCTGGGTTCTGGGCATGCGCAGTTTATCCCCTCCTAAAAAGACAGAGATTCAGCATTTATTTTAGTGTGAATCAGGGCCATTATTATTATTATTATTATTATTATTATTATATCCAGACTTCAGAAAGTGGTGAAAGTGGTGAATCTCTCAGAGCACACCTATCCAGACCTCTGTACATCTGGAAATCTCTGTTCATTTGAGTTGGAAAACTTTAGGTAACGCCTGGCTCTCGAATGTACAATATGCTTAAAGTGGCGGTGAATAGGAGGTCGTTGGGATCAGTTGGCATTACTGTTCCACGCCTATACCGTGAATTGTCATAAGAAGCCTCCCACACACACACTTTGAGTGCTACCTAAAAGTGTCAATTATTGGGTAACTTGGAATCATGGAGGAAGGGCAGATAACAGAATCAGACATTTTTAAAACCACGTGGAAAGCACCTATTTATCTCAAGTCTGGATCCTTTTGGAGGCTAGAAGGTGGTGTTCAAAATTTTATGCTGATTGAGGTGGACATGTAGAAGGCTTAATATGAACTATGTTAACAACTTTGGCAAGTTATGTTTGTTTTTACAGTGTGGTGGTCAGGAAGGACCTCAGTCAGCAGAAGATCCGTCGTTATGTTGAGGCGTTCCAAGGACCGGAGGGGGAGAACCTGGAGAGGCCTGCTCAGAATCTCTCAAAGTCAGATGAACCTTTTCCCTCAACCATAAACCAAAATGTTCCCACCCTGAAGGTCACAGAAGTGGAGGCAGAGGAGTCTCCAAGCACTTCACAAACACTTCATTTAAGCGAGGATACAACTTTCACACAAAGCGATTCTAACATGACACACCTTGACGTACCCCAAGTATATGTAGAACCACAGACGCTAAAAGAGAACTCTTTTGGGAAAGAAAGCCCGGAGGTGAGAGTCAGGAAACTTAGTGGCCGTGGCTGGCAAATACTAAGATCTATTAACTTACAACAGCTATGTGTTCAAGCCCTACAAAATGGCATCAGTAACGATGAGGAAGTAATACACCATGTCTGACCCAAAGAGGTTTTATTCCAGAAATTACTGTACATGACTTTTTATGTTTTACCTTGCTACCAAAAATGTAGCCCTACGGGGGTAATGGGTGCCTTGTAAGGATATGAAGCATTACATTTTTGTACCAGAAGATAGTGTTATATGTTATGACATATCCTATTGTAACTGCCATATGTCCTTGGTAGCCCAGATATGATAAGAATGTTGTCACCATAGTAGCATTCCTCTTGACAATAAGATACTAGTTGCACATTGTCTCCTACACCTCATAAGACAACGACACTGCTTATTCTGCGTGACTTATATGGAATTGTGCCAATATAGGTGAACTTGAGCCTTGTTTTTTTTTAGGAGACTGCTTTGGGCAATAACAATTAGAAATATTTTAACAATAAATGTATATATCAATGAGTCTAAAACTTCCATTCAAGTGTTAATCTTGGAGGATGTGAAAATCAATTCTAAACCTGTACTGGTCTATGATATACATCTATAGGTCACACAGATCCCTTGACAAATGCCATAGGCAGTACTCCTGATCAAGAGTTCTGGTGTAGAGTCTGTGATCTATCTTCCAGAAGTTTCCTCCCTCTTTCCTTTCTCTCTCCCTCAATCTCTCTCTTTCTCTTTCTCTTTCTCTTTCTCTTTCTCTCTCCCTATCCCCCTCTCTCCCTCTTCTCTATTTCTCTCTATTATTTGGGTAATATCCAGGGGTGTATCTATGGGTCCTGCGCCCCTGGCAAAGTAAGGGACTGGCGCCCCCCCACCATTTGCTCCCAGTACTCCCGTCATCTGCCTCCACCCCCCCAGTACTCCCATCATGTGCCTCCAGCCCCCCTCAGTACTCTAATCATGTG
>WWET01000101.1:56087-72200 GCA_011038615.1 Limnodynastes dumerilii
AAAGAAATCTAGAATGCAGGTATCATAACTCTGACAGGCACAGTATAGATCCAGAGAGAGATCTTCTGATAAGTACATCGCTCTAACAGGTTTGAACCTCTTGGAGAAAATTATACAGACGATTTTTCCCAGTCTCCCTCAAGATCTCGGAGATGATAAAGGAAACCATTAATTTCAAGTCCCCAAAGAAGGTCAGTGAGGGAGACACTGGATACAGAAGATTGGGAAGAGATTAGGGAAAATGTAGCGTCATTTTCTTTGTGTGTACAAATTAAAGAAAAATAGATCTAAAAAGATATAAAATTTTATTTAGATGATATTTAGTTCCAACTAGAATTTTCTTTCTGTTTTTTTTCCACTTTCTTGTTCCCTAAGATATCTTGACTGGCTATATGGTTCCATCATTTTTTCTCTTTTTGCTTACTGCAAATGGAAATCTTATATTAAAAGTTAAAATAAAAGTGGATATTTAATTTTTATTACATAATATTGTGCTACTGAGAAGGTAGGTCAATGTTATGTTTGAATTTTTGAGTGGCAAAGCTTGTTATTATGTAATATTTTCTTATATGTTATTACATAATTGCTACTGTTTCATGTACTGTATGTCCACTTTTCTGAAAATAAAAGAATAAAAAAAAAGCCTATATTGTATAAGGAGAAAAATATAGAAAAACAAAAAATTATTGAGTAAGCTTGAAAAGAGAATTGACATGGGAGAAGCTACAAAAATCTACAATTTAAGTAACTACACCCCAACAGATGTAAAACTTTGGTGATTACTTGAGTCCTTTTTCTGGACATCAAACGGGTATGAATCTTTTCAAAAATGTTGTGGATTTGCAAACGTTCATTCGTAAGGTTACAATTAAATGCCATTTTGCATTACAAAAAAACAACCACCACAAGAACCCCCAAGGGGACATCACTAATTTGAATGAGGAAACAAAAAAGTTGAAAGTTAAATCTAATCCAATGTTCAATAGAGCTTGTTATATTGAACCCTTTAATAAAATTGGCCCAAATTCACACTGAAGAAGCAGACGCTTCTTAGGTGCGTATCCTTAGCAAAGGACCTACTACTAGTAGGTCTTTTACGCAGTCTACGTACCAGTTTGGAATATTTTAAGTAGAAAGAGTTGGCGTAATGCCGCTTCGGGGAGGAATTAGGTAGAAGTGGGAGGGGGCAGGCATTTAGATTAGCCGGGGAAGGCGGGGGAGAGGCGGGGAGTGGCAATGTCCGTGTGACATTGCACAGAAAGATAAGGTAGCCCTATGGCACTCGTATGTGCCATAAAGTACCTAAAAAGTGGGGGGCGAGATAGGGGCAGAACGGGTGAGTTAGGTGCGGATCTGTCTGCACCTAACTCACCCGGATCTGTAAATATGGTCCATTGTAACCAGTGAACTGGAAGTTCTGGAAATGAAAATAAAATAAATAAATAAATATAGGAACAATGGGCCTGATTCAGACTTAAGAAGGAGCTGGAAATTAAGGACCGTATTCACAGTTAAGAGCAGAGGCGTATCTACCCCTAGGCCAGGAGGGCACCCAGCTGGAGGCACATGTTGGGAGTACTGAGGGGGGCTGGAGGCACATAATGGGAGTATTAGGGGAAGCAGCTAGAAGCACATGATGGGAGTACTAGGGGAAGCAGCTAGAGGCACATGATGGGAGTACTGAGGGGGGCTGGAGGCACATGTTGGGAATACTGGTGGGGGGCTGGAGGCACATGATGGCAGTACTGGGGGGGCTGGAGGCACATGATGGCAGGGCAGTACTGGGGGGGGGGCTGGAGGCACATGTTGGGAGTACTGAGGGGTCTGGAGGCACATGATGAGAGTACTGGGAGTAAATGGGTAACGCAGGGGGTGCCAGTCCCTTACTTTGCCAGGGACGCTGGAACCATAGATACACCCCTGGTTAAGAGAGAGTTAATGTAGGTGCGGACAGATTCGCATCTAACTCACTCTTCCAGCCCCTAACCCACCCCTTGTTTTCAGTTACCTTACGACACTTAGAGCCATAGGGCTACCTTATCTAACCGTGCAATGCCCATATGGACATTGCCTCTCCCCACCGCCCTCCCCTGCTAATCTAAATCCTTCCCCCCTCCCACTTCTTCCTAAGCACGCCTCGAGACGGGGTCTCTTTCTACTTAAAGATGCGGTCTTTAAAGAACTGGTACATAGATTGCGTAAATGAACTGCTACGCATGTGTAGTAGGTCATTTCGACAAAATACGCACTTAAGAAGCAGAAGCTTCTTAAGTGTGAATCAGGCCCTAAGAGAGGAAAGTTACTCCTGGGCTAAATCATGGTGATTGCAGGGGGAGTCATATTTCATCTGTTGCAAACAGTGGACCGGATCCAGACCTCCCCGTGCTTTCCTTGCGCACAGGGGTCTGAAATTACGCGAGACAGAGGGGAGTGCACACCCCCTGTCACTCCCCTCTGTCGTGCGGGCTTTATGGCAGCTTACCTCCCCAACTATCCCAGTATTATATTTACTCCCAAAGGGCCTGATCCAGACCTACGCCGATGCGCTGTGCTTAGTAAAGCACAGCGTATCGGCGTTCACTCTCCCCGACACTCCCCCTGTGCGGGCGTATTTTCCCTCGCTTACGCCCTAACTTCAGCCGGCCTCAGCTAGGGAAAATACGCTCACACAGGAGCGTATGACCGCAAACCCCTCCCTCCCTCATTAAACGAACTCCCCCCGCCCACCTACACTAACCTGAACATAGTAACGCTGGGGGGACGCCCCCTTCAGCGTTACTACGGCGCTGCTACAGACGCCCGATCGTTGCTGTAGCTATGCCGTGCAACATCTGCCCGGCGCATGCGCAAATCGGCTTTTAACCGTCAACGCCAGACAGCGTAGTTCTGGATCAGGCCCAAAATCCATCAAAATCTTACCCAACCACCAGGGAGACCTAAAGTTGTGAGTATAAACTCCATTACTTCTAAATTATCTCAATACATTGGACCATATTCACAGATCCGCACCTAACTCACCCATCCTGTTCCTAGCCCACCCCCTTTTATAGGTACCTTATGGCACTGCTGCTTCCCGCCTTCCCCGGCTAATCTAAATACCTCCTCCTCCCTCCCACTCTTACCCAAACCCTCCCTAAGGCTGCATTACACCACCTCTTTTTACGATCTTTCTAAGATTCTCCATGCGGTCGTTAAACACAGCACAGAAGCAATCTACATACCGAACTGGTACATAGATTGCATAAAGGACCTACTTTGCATGCACAGTAGGTCCTTTATTAAAGATACTGCTTCTTAGGGGTGAATCCGGTCCTCAGTAATTAAGCGCACATTGGGCCTGATCCAGCGCTACGAAAATTCGCACGACGGGCGAATGCGTACGTTCGACCGGGCGAAAAACCATACACGCCCCTAACACTCCCATAGTAAAGTACCTGCATACGACGCCTATACCCTACACTGGGTACGACCGTCGCCCGTATGAAAATTCGCAGAAAATACGCTGAGCGTACGGGCTTAGCACGCCCATACTGTACAATTTAAATGGCTATCCCCGCCTCCCTGTAGTAAAACGGGCGCCCAGCCGACCATCGTAAGGAAAGAACGCCCCGCGAGCGAAAAATACGCTCACAATACGCCCGCTATTCGCTCATGACGCTCGGGCGACCGGAAGCTGTCTTACTGGGCATGCGCGTTGCGAATTTTTTGCCGAATTTTCGCATACGCTCGTCGTACGCTCGCTTGCGATCGTTGCTCTGGATCAGGCCCATTGACATTTCCATTGAGAATGTCCATGTTCCTTGTGAGTATATTTGCACTTCATTTATACCAATAAAATGTATTATTGATTTGCACTATCGAGTGCTTTTCTCCCTTTCATTCATTTACTTTCCCGCACTGTGAATCGCTACATGCACCTCTTAGAACGAGGCTTGGAACAGTAAAAAAGGGAGTGGAAACAGGAGAAGCCCCAGATGTGGTGTGCATGCGGCAGGGCGGACGAATCTGGGGAATTTATGAACTTCTTCTGAACTGCTACGGGACTCAGCACATGGAATATTAAGCTACAAGCATTGCCTTGCCACTTCGACAAACTGTGAGCTTTGACGTTTTTGACAGTGTTTTTTTACACTTCGCGCTATTGTATTTCTGTTCAGAATGTCATAGGGCCAGATCCAGAGCTACGTCCTCAAGGGTATTTACGCTAGTCGTAGACGTAAAAACGCTATTTTGTATTGTAAAATAGAGCGCACGCCAGATGTTACGGCACGTAACTCTGAACTTACGTACTATCATAGGGCCTGATCCAGAAAAACGCCCGCCGTCGCTAGGACGGCGGGCGTAAGCGTAAGATCGGCTTTTCAGCCGATCTGCGCATGCGGCGGGCAGATGTTGCCCGGCGTTGCTACGCCAACGCCCGATCGTGGATCGGCGTCCAGAGCAGCGCTGGGGGACGTCAGGATCAGGCCCTAGGTGAGTTTACAAGTAATTTGTTTTGTTTGTTTAGAGCAGGGGATTCACTTATTGTGATAGACAGAGCCACATGTAAGAAAGTGGCCGCATCCAGCAATACTTGTATTTTAACCAGCAGTAATTCGAGTGGTCATATTTAATAAAATAGATAGGAACTGAGTGGCAGTAGTAAAAAATACAGGGGGCCTGATGCAGACTTAATAACAGCCATTTTACACATGCATGAATCAGGCTGAAGACACTGTGCATACGCCCGCACAGGGGGAGTGTCAGGGTAAGTGAACGCCGATACGCTGTGCTTTAGTAAGCACAGCGCATCGGCGTACCTCTGGATCAGGCCCATAGTATCAACAGCGTAACTACAAACAAAGGAGCGTGCCAGCAATGCGACATCCGTAAATACACTTCGTAGGCGGGGTGAGACTTTAAAATCATACAGGTAGGGTCGTGCTTAGGTGCGTATGTACGTGCAGCCATGCGAAGGGAGTGCATAGTAATTACGATAGCGTAAATATGCTATGCGTTGAAACATAAAGGGAATATGGAATGGGATCCGGCCCATAGTTAGTTGCTAGTTAATTGTTAGCGTGCCGGGTGCCTTTTTTTTTTTTAATCTGTGAGATTTCCCATCTGTGTCCAGGCAGCCCAAAATGGCTGCTGTTCCCCATTTGTAATGTGCTTTTATGCAAACGTGTTATTAATACTGTGTAGAACAAGATGTTCAAGGCCAAGACATGCTGATAAGGCAGCTTGGTGGGAGCAGAGGGTATGTGACACTAACTAGTATTCTAGCTTATACTGTGCATATGTGGAATGTAGAAATTAGTTAGATAAAGATTATCAATTAACTTGCTTAAAACATGATTATAACTTAATAAGGTAGGGAGCTCCAGCTCTGTTGTTGTCAGGGTATATAAGACTTGGCACAAAGTCAGCTCGCTGGCTTCCCCCAGGACTGATCTGACTTAATACAGGAGTCATCTGGGCTATGAACCTAACTGATCTAAGTGCAGGGGTGACCCGGGCTTTGTATGGAACTGATCTAAGTGCAGGGGTGACCCAGGCTTTTTATGTAACTGACTGGACTGAATGCAGAAGTAACCCAGGCTTCGTACATAACTGACCTGAGCGCAGAAGTGCCCACTGACCTTTTCTAGCTCGACAACAATCGAGATAGGGGCCCCTGGAAAACCTGTTGATCATTATCAAGCATTAACTACCAGCTAAAGCTATATATTATTCATGTGCTTAATTCTTTATTAAATACTATAATTTATAAGAATTGTCTTGTGTGGTGTCATTTAACTCTTGGTATTTACTGAACCTTAAGTTCCACCGGGAACCCCATCCCATCGTAAATACCTTGTGAGTACCTTCTTTTGCTTCAGATAGACTGCTATGTAATACCCCGTTCAGATTACCAGCTAAAAGCCGGGGTTTTCATGAAATAGCCGGGTTTCATGAAAACCCCGGCATTTTCTTGAAATCTGAACGCGAACCCCGGCTCTCTCTAGCCGGGTCTTAGACCCGGCTAAAAAGAAGGGGTTTGCGGAGAAAGCCAGGTACCGTGCTTCCACTGCACAGCGGTGACCGGGGAAATCCCGGGTCACTACTGTCAGTGTGAACGGGCAGTCCGTTTGAAAACCCCGGGGATTTGCAGGGCTGGTAATCTGAACGTGGCATAACATAGGTGAAAACGTAATGTAATATTACCCTGTTTCCTAGCAAAGATGAGCTGATCTTCAGCGAGAGAGAGAAAGGAAGGAAACCTCTCTAGAAGATAGATCACAGACTCTACACCAGAACTCTCGATCAGGAGTACGGCCTATGGCATTTGTCAAGGGATCTGTGTGACCCATATGATAGACCAGTACAGGTGTCATTGTTGTACCACTCCGTCAATGGGCCTGTCTACCCCAACAAATCACATCATGAGGTCTGTGCATAATGGTATATAAGCCCCTGAACCCAATAGATGTATAGAAATACACTTGTTTGACAGTGGACAGATCATTTAACTCAAAAGAATTTACTGAACAAACTAAACTCTTTAGAATTGATTCTCGCATCCTCCAAGATTAACACTTGAATGGAAGTTTTAGACTCATTGATATATACACTTGTTAAAATATTTTATTTCTAATTGTTATTGCCCAAAGCAAAGTCTCCTGTAGAAAAAGTCTCTTGTTCACCTATATTGGCACAATTCCATAAAAGTCAAGCAAAACGAGCAGTGTCGTTGTTTTATGAGGTAGGGGAGTCAATGTGCAATTAGTATGTTATTGTCAAGAGGAATGCTACTATGGAGACAATATTCTTATTATATTTGGGCTACCAAGGACATATGGCAGTTACAATAGGATATATCATAACATATAACACTGTATCTTCTGGTACAAAAATGTAATGCTTGATATCCTTACAAGGCATCCATTACCCACGTAGGGCTACATTTTTGATAGCAAGGTAAAAGATAAAAAGTCATGTAATTTCTGGGATAAAACCTCTTTGGGTCAGACATGGTGTATTACTTCCTCATCGTTACTGATGCCATTTTGTAGGGCTTGAACACGTAGTTGTTGTAAGTTAATAGATTTTGGTATTTGCCAGCCACGACCACTAAGTTTCCTAACTCTTATCTCCGAGCTTTCTTTCCCAAAAGAGTTCTCTTTTAGCGTCTGTGGTTCTACATATACTTGGGGTACGTCAAGGTGTGTCATGTTAGAATCCCTTTTTGTGAAGGTTGTTGTATCCTTATTTAAATGAAGTGTTTGTGAAGTGCTTGGGAACTCCTCTGCCTCCACTTCTGTGACCTTCAGGGTGGGAACATTTTGGTTTATGGTTGAGGGAAAAGGTTGATCGGACTTTGAGAGATTCTGAGCAGGCCTCTCCAGGTTCTCCCCCTCCGGTCCTTGGAACGCCTCAACATAACGACGGATCTTCTTCTGACTGAGGTCCTTCCTGACCACCACACTGTAAAAACAAACAATTATTCCATAACTTCTTTCTCGTAAGAATGTTTTGTTAAAGATTGTTACAGTAGCTTAATAACTCCAAAGTTTTTAACATATTTCATGTGAAGCCTTGAACACCACATACTTGCCTTTAAAAGGATCCAGACTTAAGATAAATAGGTGCTTTTCACGTGGTTGGTAAAAATGTCTGATTCACTTATCTGCCCTTCCCCCATGATTCCAAGTGACCCAAAGCACTCAAAGTGGGGAGGATTCTTATGACAAGAGCCACTGTGTTGTCATCTCGTAGTGTGCGTGGCCCGGGTCACCTCTGTTGTTTATACACTTGGGTCCGGATCCTCAACTATGGCAGTCTTCCACACACGGCCGTAATTTGCTGATAGATAGCTACTGCACATGTGTAGTAACTATTGTACGTAATCTACGTACAATAGTTACTGTACACAATTTCCCAGAGAATGCACCGTGTCCCCTTTAATATCACACTCTAACTCACCGAAGGTACCAGCGATCCCCTAGGCCATATACTGTACCACAGATGCCTGTCCGAGGCCAGAGGAATTGTGGGAGTTTACGCTCCAACATAACCGTAGTAGCGGCAACCTGAAAGAGCAGAGGTAGATTATAAAGAAGATTTATTTATACTGCAGCTAAGGATAACATTGCAGTGGTTTCTTTTGTGTCTGTCTTTTTGCAATTACAAATGGAAATTAAGTTTTATTGGGTAGCTTTGATAGTACTTGTTTAGGTTATTAAGTGAAAGAAAATTCACAAATAAAATGGTTTTTTAAATAAAATTCACAAATAAAATGTAAATTAATAAAAGACAAACCGGATAGTTAATCACACTTGTGGTTTGTAGTGCCCTCTTTAAAAAAAAGGGTAAAAAAAAACTACAAATACCAACAAGGAAAAGGTGGAGGAAATATTGTGATTTCTATTTCCACACCATTTAATTTATCAATCATCCAAATTCATGTAGTGGTTTCAAAGGTGAGAACTGAAGGGGCATGTTGAGTACATGGTATTGGATGCATGGTGTCTACACCTACATGAATAATTTCTTCTAAACCCGGCCATACATTGGACCAATTGGTGGGCAATTCAGAACTGGTCTAGATAACAGAATTTATTTTACAGATAGACGGGATAGTCTGTTACTGGTTTATGGCAGTGTTGCTGAGGCATTTTCTTTCCTTTGTTTCTGTGCCTAGCAGATTAACCCTTGCCTTTCATGCACCTGTTTGCATTTACCTATAAATTGATTGAGCAACTTCCATTTTTTGTCTAGACTGATCATTTTGACTTATAGGATTAATGTGATCATGGGTGGCTTTGGCCATTTTATCTGGTCCCCTAAAAATTGGGGACAATGCTACATGATAACCCATTTACCAGGCCGATCTGCACGATCATCATGCAGTTTATAGCCCGAGCAAAGCAAGGTTTGCCCCTCATCTCATGGTAGGAATAGTATTATGTTGACTTCATCTCCAGTTTCAATTTAGACTCAGAAGCAATCCCATATTTGCCGCTTTACAGTTAACGGATCCCCACTGAAAAGTAAATGGGCAATTCAGATACTGTACCTGTGCTCTCCACAACTCATCCCTGTCCTGTGCCACTCTCCAGTGGGTGTCCCCCATCATGGCAATCACAAGATTTAACATGAGAAGGTTGGCAATGATGGTGAAGGAGAAATAAGTGACGTGGAAAATGTAGGGCAAGTCCACATTATAGTTTGTAGGGGCATTGATAACATTGAGGAACAGTTCAAATGTGCTGAACAGAGCCATTGGATAGTTATAGAAATGCCCGAGCTGGCTAGAATCCTCTGTCTGGAATATGATGTAAAATGCTGGAGAGAGAAAAATACACACAAGAAAATAAAAAGATTTTTAAATAATGTTTATAAAGAAACAGGATTTAAAGATTAAAATTTGAACATTTGGGACCAGATCGCTAGGTTTGGAAAATGGGCAGAGCATATGGGCCAGTCACGTATTAGTAGAGTATCAACACACGAAGGGGTGTGCCAACCATACGCCACCCGTAATTACGTTTCGAAGGTGGGCTGAGGCATTTAAATACAACAGTATTATAGTATGCTCAACAGCGTAAGTACGTGAGGCCTATACATACGTGAGCGCTTACGCTGTGTAAAGGAAACGTAAGGTGGCCAAAGTACATACAGGAGAGGGGAGTGCCTAGGGGAGTGCTTAGTAAATACGCTACGTAATGGAGATGTAGCTCTGGATCAGGCTCAAAGTAAGTAAAAAAAAGGTTTAATGATTTCTGAAACCCTATTCAACTTTCCCCAGCAGGTGGGCTTGAACTTTGCACAACTGTAGTGAGCATCACATTCCCAGGACGAAGATGGATCCAGAGTACTGTCCAATGACCATTTTTGGTCACCGGACACCAGTAGCAGTGAATTCTCAGCAGTGCAGCCCACCGGATAAAGGTCCAATCTGTCATATATTTTCCCATTCCAATTCATCATTGGGCTGGATCCAGACCTAGTTAAGTGCTTGAACTTAGTTACTCCTGGGCTAAACCATGGTAATTTCAGGGGGAGCCAAGTTAATGGTATTCTTTGCATGCAGAAATATATCTTTGAATTGCTTACTTAACACAGATATTGACCAGCTTTACTATCACACTGTTATTTAGACTTGGGATAGGAAACATCACCTCTCAACTCTAATACTGTTTGCAATAGATGAAATATGACTCCCCTGCAATCACCATGGTTTAGCCCAGGAGTAACTAAGTTCATGCACTTAACTAGGTCTGGATCCAGCCCATTGTCATTAATTTAGAAGCCAAAACCATAAGAATATAAATTCATTTATAAACCAAGAAGACACAATAAAAACTATTTCAGATATAGTGCAAATAAACAAGTTAAATGTAAAAGCATAACAACTGTACATATCTAATATAAACCTCTAGACATATAACAGGCTCACTAGCCATGGGCAAAAGAGGCTCAAACACAGAACATTGGATCCTGCTACTTGTTCTTGGTATTGTGACTATATGGAGAGATCCTTTCATTGACATTGGACTGAAACTAGAATGAATAATGTCAGCCTATTTTACGTCACCTGCGTGTGTAAGTTGGGCTTTGCAAGCACACTGTACATGTTACACATTGGAACTCTGAACATACATAAACCAGTTCCATACGTTCAGAGTTCTGTAAGTTGGAGGGGGGGGGGGCACTTCTGTACGTCTGAGCATTTCTTACTCATAGTAATGCATAAGGAGTAGCTAAGGTTGGGTTGTGGACACAGCAGTCACCTAAAATCCGTACACGAGAGGGGAGTGTGCAAGCCTCTTTTGAGCAGAAAGCCCAGTTAGGTCTTTATCAGGTTCAACGTCTTTCACCAGTGCTTTGGTATGAAAAAGTTCTTCAAGGAAACATCAGTTTAAAACTGAACTTGAGACTTTAAACTGTTTGTAACAAAACCTAGACAACTGTAAATGCAACAATTCCATCAAACAGTTGTGTCTACACCGAATTTTCTCATAGTAGAGTTACATTGTTTTTGTGTATTTGCATTAAATCTTTGTAAGTAACCATACTCAATATTACATGCAAATTTTATGACGCAGCATAGAAAAAAATTAACCAAACAAAGTCCCAGGTCCTTAGAGCTTGCTAACACACAGTGTTCCTTGTCTAGTCACCAGCCACGAACTGGCGTTGGTTGTCACAGCTATTATTACTATTATTATTATCTTTATTTATAAGGTGCCACAAGTTGTCTGCAGCACCGTAAAAATACAACATACAGTACAAACAGACAGGGCAAGAATAGAAAGCTTAATACAGTATGAACACAATTTGAATATAAAATTAACACATAACACATAAAAGTGAAATAAAATAAAGCGATAAAGGTGCAGTGAGATGTAGAGAGGGTGAGTGAGAGGGGTCCACACTGAGGGGGTAAAGGGTAGCAGATGGGAACAAGAGGATGAGAAGGGAGGGGGAGCGGAGGAGGAGAATGGGTCAACACGAGGATGTGAGCTAACAGATTAAGTTGGAGGGATGGACTAAGAGGGGACGATGGGAGGGGGAGGGGGAGGGGCGGACTGCTGGTTTGAGCAAAGGAGGTGAGGATAGAGAGAAGGGGATAGAAGTAGAAGGTAGTGAGGAAGTGGAGGAGGGGTAGGCTTGCCTGAACAGATGCATATTTAACATGCGTGTGCGTAATTCCCCTCTCATCTAACTTATGCGCATGTGCGCATCCTTATTTTGCATACCGGCAGGCATATTGTGCGTACTGGCAGGCATACATAACTTTTTTACGTACGCAAGGTGGCACGCAAAAGGGGCTTACCACTAATTTACGCTGGAATGTAAATTTGGGGTCGGGCGAGGAAAGCCCCGATATGACTATGTCCGTGGCCGTAAGGTTGTAAGTTTTAAGGTAGGAATCTGGACACCTAAGTGCAGAGTGCACGCCCCCTACACTCCCCGCCATGCGAACGCACTTAAAGACCCACTCACGATCGTAATGCATGCGTGGCTCTGGATCTGGCCCATTGTCACATCTTATTATACTTTACTTAGAATATACTTGTTTTTAGAATGGGCGCTGTTGGCTGTATGGCCATGTAATAACATCTTAGAGAATAGTACGATTTACGCACACTCTGAATATGCCTCTATTCGGAGCACCTAAGAGAGATGAGAGAGCTTTAAGCTTATTTCCTTACCAGTAGAATATCCAAAGATCACGACCACCATCAACCAGCAAAATCTCAGCAAGTCCCCAAAAATCATCTGCAAGAGGAAACAGCGGGTTATATTCTTTCACAAATGACAGCCATTTACATAGATGATCTAAACTCCAGGATCTGATCCCATGTGAAAAATAGCCGAGAACTCTTATCCTGTGAAAACAAGAAGATATACTTCCAAATGATAAAGGTGCAGAGCCAATAAGGGGCACAATAGTGCAGGGAGGCTTTCACCACAGAAGCAAGCATGAGTGTAGGTAGACCGCCTCTGGTCACATAGCAAGGAGGTGGAGCTTGAGGCCGGTTGAAGGGAGGACTCACGTCCCACCCCCTCCATCTAGCACATGCCCAGTGTGGTTTATGTATAAAGCACAACACTATTCAAATATAAAAATGTCAGTATTGGTAAATTCTTCTTACTTTATGAATCATGATGGTGAAGGGTCCGAGCATCTGAAATCCACGTGCAAAATACAGAACGTAGCACCAACCAAGCACCAGTAACATAGACATTGGGACCACCTCTCCGTCTGTGTTCGTCAGTCGCATAATAAGCGTTATCAGGATAAGACATGGGAAGGAGATGCTGTCGGCACAGACAATATATTAGTAAGAGGTCACAAATCTAAACATTAACTTTATACTTTTTGCTTTTGGGGCCTTGTGTTTATATACAGAGAGAGTCATGAAATCACTTGCTCGCTTTCCTCTTACTATGATTGCTGGTTTATGACCCTCACCTCTCCCTGCAATATTCCACAAGCTTTATCCTGTGTACCAGATTCCAGTGGTTCTCCCTTTACTACTGCACCTTTTTCCTCATCTGTTGCACCCACACACTGCTACTCTAGCTCAGTGTCTGACTTCTCCTTATATATTACTGACGGTTGGTAAATCTTCCTCACTCTTATCCATTGTGTACACATTCCCTTATTGCAGAAATCAGAACCTAAGAATCACATTATACAAACATCAGGGGCATCACATAGTGCCCACACACAGGACGAGAGCGACCAAATAGCCAACCTATGTGCCTATGAAGATCCTAATAAGATCAACTCTGCAAAGGTAAATTGGTTTCTTAATCATTTTGGAGGAATTCCAACAAATCAATCATTTCCATTCTCAGCAACATAGCGGAGAGATAGCCCCATTAGCATTCTAATTACTTTTGATAGCACAACACTTAATTCATCTTATGCCCTTAACTGCATTGAAAGTGACCCACGAAAAAAGGTAAGGAAATTCCTAAAAGGTATGTGGTGCCCAAAACATCTTACATAACGAGGGTGAAGGGTCCTTCTTGTGCAGCCTGTGTTAAAAATCTCGCCTCTTTTATCTGAAGCAGGTACGGAACCTAAAGACAGAGTTTTGAAATCATTAAAGGGTTGGCGATATTATTTAGAGACAGCGGCCAGATCCAGACTGGCAGATGTCACTCATCGTAACTCTGATAATACGTAACTTGTATGTAACTCCATATGATAGGGCGTCACATCCCTATGCAAGCTGAAAATACGCATTGTGGGCGGACTGAAGTATGTAACTTTTACAGTATGGGCGGGGTTAGGCACTTACATACGACAAGGCGATATGTACGCAAGGAAAAGTTAAAGGTAGGTTCTGAACACGTAAGTCAGCTTAGATACGTATGTGAGAGGGGAGTGACAGGGGGAGGGCATTATCCGTAATAGTGCGTAACTTCAGCGTAAGCAAAACGACCTTAAGTCTGGATCCGGCCCAGCAACAGCAATTTTTCCTTCGATTAAATGACTAATACTAAAGGTTAAAAAAATTATTTGCTCAGATGTTCGATATGTATACTGCGGGTCTTTCTTTTTGTAAAATAAGTTAATCGTTATTGGAGTTCATTTTGAATGTCAGAATTAAATCAGACCCTTAGTCTTTAGAATAGCTCTAAACACCAGCTATCTAGTCTGTGCAATGACAAGCCAAGCTATAACATTTCCATATTTTGTCCAATACTTGTAAAGAGTCATAGAAAATGCGCATATTTATTGCAACAGCAACAAAAGTATTACAGAAAGCAAAAAAAAAAGAAACAATGATTTCAGTGAATAAATCTACCTTGAGAAGTAGAATTATTATTGCTCCTATAACACTGATTATTTCTCCTGCCATGCGTAGGTGGTCTTCAGGAGTGAGATAGGCTTCCTGGCCAAAAAGGAAAAAACAGATGATGAAATTCGGATGCAATCACATGTATATACGCACGGGAGAATGTATATAAAAATGGGCAGGGGGGGCATTTAAATGAAGAAAAGGGGCGTGATTATTAAGATACGCACAGATGGAGGACAAATACGCATGGGGCACCTCACGTAAAGTTACAGCTGGTCCATGGAGGCGGAAGTCCCCGAGAGCACGGCCAAGTAAGGGGAGTGTCATGGGTGTGAGGGGGTTTGGCCTGCTCCGTGAGTGCTTATATTTGCGATCTGATCGCAGCACGGAAGTCTGAATATGGCCCATCACATAAAGGATAAGAATAAGAATTTTTTTTTTAAAAAAAACCTATTTAGTAATTAGTTATTCCTGACCGAGTCGGGTTCTGACATAGGCTATGGGGGCTTTTTCTGATTGCTATGATTGGAAAACCCCTCCTTTTGGTACTGTGGTGCATTCATGAGCACAGCAGTGGCTAAACATACCAGGATTGAATACTGGAGCCAGATCCATCATGGTAGGTATTACATGATGGAGCAGAGCGGACTAGGCCGGGCGGAAGAGCTTCCGATCTATAGTTGATTGGAAGAATGTAAATTGTACACTAAGGGCTGTACAAATCATATTTTGTCACAACCCATTTTTAGGGATGGGATGAAAATATTAAGGTAGGGTTCTCGGAGAGTCTCTAGTTTTTAAAAGACCGATGTGGCTGGGATATTAATTGCTTATGCCTCAAAGAGCAAACACGGTGCTCCGAAAGGTGAGTGGCTAAACTAACCCCAACCCTTCCCCTAATTCTAACTCTAACCCTCTCCTTCCCTTCCCCGCAACCTGACTCTAACCCTCCCTTCTCCCTAGCCTGACCCTAATACTCCCTTCTCTATAGCCTAACCCTAAGACCCCCTTCCCCGCAGCCTGACCTACCCGAACCCTAACTCTCCCTTCCTAAGCTACTACCCCAACCCCCCCTAATACTGAAATGCCCCAGAGAGGTTACTCACCTCTCCATAGCGGTGGGTCCGGCGGGTCTGCGAAAATGAATGGGAGAGTATGCTGATCGGCACACTCACCCATTCATAAAAAAAATAATTCTAAAATAGCTACCTATTCGAAATAGAGACAGTTGAAAAGTAACCTTTCTGCCGTCTCTATTTCGCAAAGCGGGCCGTCGGACTGCAGACTGCAACTGGTAACCACCTTTGTGGCAAATAGTTATTTTTAAATCTTAAATATCAGTTAATTCATTTAAACCAGGTGAGTGACAGTTGGAAGCTCAGGAGTGGTAAATTGAAAATTGTACCTAATGGAATGGGTCATGTTGGAGGGTCTGAGGTTTCTTCAGGGTGTATTGAGGAATTTCTTGGGGCTAGAGAATGGACTTTTGAGGGAAAAAATAGGCACCACCTTCTACATCATAGCAGAAGAACTTAACATACCCTCCATAGCATACCTCCCAACATTGATAGTCCTAAAAATGGGACAAATTAAGTTCCATTCCACATTCCACCCAAACTCCACCTACTACCACCTAAAAATGGCCATATTTGGTCAAAACTCTACCCATTTCTGTTTAAGCTCCATCCTTTCTTGTGACCTGCAAATCAGGACAGTCCAATGAAAAAAGGAAACCGTTAGAAGGTATGTAATGTTTCCACCAGTAGTTCCAAGGTGCATGGTCACACAATGGGCCTGATCCTGAGCTACGGCCGCCGTCGCTAGTACG
>WWET01000101.1:72452-84256 GCA_011038615.1 Limnodynastes dumerilii
GTTGGGACGCTGGAGGGGACGTCCTCCAGCGTCCCAACGCTCACGTTACTCCTGGAGGGCGGGGGGAGGTAAGTAAATTAGGCTAGGGGGGCGGGCTAGGCGGCCATACGCTCCTGTGTGAGCGTATGGGCCGCTTCCTTACGCCGGGCGAAGCTAGGGTAGCCTTCACCCGGCGTAAGGAAGGGGCCATACGCCCGCACAGGGGGAGTGCCAGGGGGGAGTCAGCGATGTAACGCTGAGCGTTAGGACGCTCAGCGCTAGATCGTTGATCTGGATCAGGTCCAATGTATGTTATCAAGGTAGTGCAATTAGCAGTACTTATTTCAAGTTTCAAAATGGAGTTTCCTAGGTGTCATACAGAGTTTAAGGTTCTCACATTAAAAGGTTTCTGCACCAGTATAGTGATGTCCCTGACGTTGGTTATGTTGTCTGTTCTTGGCTGGAGAGGCCGGTTGGCACAACATAAAGACACTAAGGTCATGTACATGACATAGATCACAGCCAAGGTAAAGAAATATGGCCGGCCAAACCTTTGCCACTTTCTGTTGACCAGCTCTTTAACTGGAGTGAGGTCTAGAATCCGCCGTGCCTAAAGAAAAAAAAATTGTTCAGTGAGGATTGAATGAGACACGGAACTTAAAATAACTGTAAAACAGATAGAACTTTACACCTATGCATAACTGTGTTGAACTGCAGGAGAGGCATGTTTTGTGTGTTGCAAACAATATTAATATTTGCAGCTGATTTATCCTAACCCAAGTCTATATAGCAGTGTAAAAGTAATGCTGGTCGTCAGAATGTATGTGTAATAAGCAAAAGCAAAGTATTCTCCCTGCATGCAAAGATTAAAATTCATTTGACACCCCCCTAAAACTTAACAGGTTTTGGGCCAGGTGTAAAATTCCACCTCATTTCCTCTTATTTTGAAACTCTGGTTCTGATTTTAAGAACTCTTATTAACCCAATCTGTTTTTGTACTTTGTAACAAATAGCACACAATGCTAACTATTTATTCTCGTTACGGTCTGGTATGAAATGTATATAAGTCAAAACGGTCAACATTTTGACCTGTCGATATATTTACTATCGACATAACCGGCAAAGTCTTGTTTAGTCTTTGATGACAGCCTTTAAGATGTTATATACCTCCTGTTTTTTTGCAGAGACCAGGAGGTCCAACACAGATTTAGAATCTTCCCATGTGTCTATTTCAGTCACGTCATAAAGATAACAGCTTATAGGTCCAAACATCCATTGTAAGTGTCTTCTCTTCTGTACCAAGTGTTGAAACATCTGAGACGAAGACATAGATTTGAGTAAATTAAAGATACAATGCTAAGTAAAGAAGAAAAGACAAGATCAAGAAAAGTGATATAAGGTCTACAAAATTGTGGTGGAACCATGTTAAAATAAGGTAGAAAAGTCTATAATATAGAGCCATGCACTCAATCACTTGCAGTTTAGATTATAAGCATTATCCTAGGCTGAAACTTGTATGAAATAGAGTTATTGTGTTACAGTCATCTAAAATATATAGGAAGAAAATACATGTATCGCAACTACCAATGTATGACTTATGAAATAATGTGCAAAGTTGTACATTGTTACGTTCAAGTTGTAAGAATTAAAGCTAGTCTACTGTCTAAAGTAGACTCCAGCAAGATACAAATACAGATTTCACTTCTTTTGCGACATCATGGGAAGCTTGATAGTAGTTCATTAGCAAGTCATAAAAACTTTCTTTACTTACCATTTAGCAGCTGCCGGCTTCCTGCAGAAATCAGGCAATGAAGCTGACGTTACCCATTCAATACATAGCATGGGTCATACAGTTTCTGTACATTGAATGGGTGATGTCAGCTTCTGGAGTCCCATTTAACTTTTCCTAGCAGGTGGGCCCACCATGCATACAATTGCATGCCATGTCTGGCAAATATATCACTGTTTTTGAGAAAGGTTTAACTGGGCATAACTGTACGTTCCATGGTATGATTTATAACTTACTGTCTTATGATGTACAAATTAGTCAATGCTATCCACTTTAACTCTCTATAATGGTTCCAACCTCTTTGCATAATAAAAGTCTGACTACTATAAACTCCTTTGTGTTTCTGTGGTGGCATAGGGTCATACTAAACATACTAAGGCCCAGATTTACTAAGCTGTGGGTTCTGAAAGAGTGGAGAGTTTGCCCATAGCAACCAATCAGATTCTAGATCTTATTTAACTTGCATTCTAGAGAATGTCCGCTAGAATCTGATTGGTTGCTATGGGCAAACTCTCCATTCTTTCAAAACCCGCAGCTTAGTAAATCTGGATCTAAATGTCTTAATTCTTTTCCTATACATACCACAGTGTTGCCTTCGAAAGCAGCTAATTTAAGTGGGGTTAAGGCATCATTGTTTAAGGTTTCCTCTAACGCTGGTCCATTTTTTTCCTTGTAGTACTGTACGATGAAGTCATACATCTGGCAAGCAGACATTTTGTTTGGTTGTAAGGCCAAGATGTGGAGGACTGTATTACCTGGAGAGGTAGAGATAGTTAGTGTGTTGGGCTTCTAAGTAACACTTACAGAGTAAAAGTCAATAAATGACCATAAGATATTGTAGGACTGGAAGTCTCAATAGTGTAACTGAATAGTCTTTCATGTAAGACGCCATTGTCTTAATCATTTATTAAGGGGTTGTGAAACAAAGGAAGAAAAGATGTTGACTTGACAATGGTCAATTAAGATAAGGCTTAAAAGGATCTTAAAATGCGAGTGCTTCCTGTGGGTGACCTAGGATACAGATGATGTACAGATGTGACCACATAAACTTTTACACTCAATTATGCTTCTTTCCAACATGGAACGTTAAATCAGCATTAAGTTGCAGTCAGGGCTACAGCTGAGTATATTCAATGAAGATCATGTCACCCATTTATATACACAGTGGGAGCTTTCAGGCTGAAACCTGGATTACTCACTGCCTGGAAGTAAATGGTCAGTAAACACATGTTTATTGTTCTCAAAATATCCCTATCACCTTTCCCTAGCTTGTGGGTCCACTATAGATGGCATTTCACACCATACATGGTGGCTTTTCCTGTTTTGGTGAAAGGTGTATCTGGTCACATCTGCATGTTACATTATTGCTGGGGACTCCCATGGTAAAGTCAACATTTATGTCAACCTGATTGTTTCTCATCAACCAATAAGAATGAGGGGGGGAAATATGAGCCAGAGAGAGGGATGTGCTCTCTTGAATCACCGAATTAGAGAGAATTGATCCCCATAATCTCCAGCATATGACATAATGGCTCCATGAGTGACTCCAGTAGAGATATTTATTAAGTACTTTCCATTTTATAACTGTTATGTCAGGGATCTGACCAATGGATTAAGCTGGGGTGATGGTTCACTTACCATGGGAATCCTTTGCCTCCGCCTTCGCTTCATTTTGTAGTAATAACCTGACCAACTCCATGTTTCCTACACAGGCAGCAAAGGAAAGAATGTGCTCTCCTGTACAGGAGAGAAAAATACAACATATCATATAAGAGAATGCATCTATTCCATTATTATTTAACATTTCATCATAAATTCCACAATGAAACCAGAAGCAGGTGCACTCTCCTCAAATATCTCTCAGGTGTAAGTTGCATGTATTTGAGATGCTTATGGGTGGTAGATTGTATAGGACTGAATCACACGGGGAAAGCATGTTTCTTTTGTATGCGCAAAGCCAAAAGTTGCAAAATACTACATCACTGGGTGCACATTCAAGTAAGAATCAGACCGAACCTGCTGGTCCCTTATGTATAGAGCATCTGTCCTTCAAGGAGGAGGCGGAGAAGAGCATTAAGAGCAAAAAGCATTTATTTTGAATAAATATGAGAGTAAATTAATATGCAGGACTGGGTTTGCAGGAAAAAAAAAGGGCCTTCATATACCTGCGGATCACTTTAGAACATGCAAGAGGAGATCGTCTTGAAATAATTAGTTTTGGATGCTATTGCCTGGAAATATGGAAGGCCTTTTACACTGGACATAACAAGACATAGCTGTGGACAGATCACCAGGCATGGCTCTGCAAATGATATGCTCAGGTATTCAGAAATGTAATTGCTATGTTGTTGGCGCATTGTGGGAGGCACAGAGGGTGTCTGCTATAGTGACCATTCAGGTATGCAGAGAATTCTTGGCCACTGGATCACAATTGCTCCATTTGTGCATTATAATGACCGCACAAACAACAACTTTTAAAATGTCCGTGAAAGTTATTTCCTTTCCTCTATTATAGATTATAGATTTCCTATAAAATGTGTTTTAAGACTTTAAACAAAGATTAGTAACTATGTACTCACCATAATAGAAAGAGTTGGGTTTAAGCTGGAAATATGAACCCACAGCCCTGGCAGTCGACACGTCAGCGCCGTTCTTAATCAGCTCCCGTGCAATCGCCATGCTTTGCCGCATTACCGCAATGTGCAACGCCGTCTGACCTGCCAGAAGACACACAACGGGAGCGGTTATAACCGGATTGTGCTCATTACTCATTAATAGTGCATGGATTGTAGATGGCCTTGTAACAGTATAATAGTAACGCTGGTCAGTATCTGTGTAATCATATAATAATAATAATAATAATAATAATAATAATAATATAATAATATTAGAGATGAGAGGTGATAAATAACAGTGTAATAGTAACGCTGGTCAGTATCTGTGTAATAATAAGCAGAAGTAAAGTATTCTCCCTGGATGCAAGTGCCTGGTTTTCCTACATAATAAATACAGAATAAGGTGATTTACTAAAATCATTAATGATAGCAACAATCCGTTACCTTTGTAGAGATCAGAGGTCATGGGTTCATTGACAAGTTCAGGAGCTTCTTCCTGCAGAACTTTCACCGTCTCCATGTTATCGTGCAGCACAGCGAGATGTAGCGCGGTCTCACCGACAGCACCTGGCAGGAGGTTCATCATAGCGAGTCATCAGACAGTATGGGTTATAAAAATACAACAGAGCCAGTTTTATAAATGCCGAGAACTTGATATTCCAGATTGCAGACAGATAACACGGGGTTTTTCAGCATCAAATTCTTCATCAAACCCAATGACAGAATAACACAGATACAGTATATTAGGCGACTGAGGGCTTACATGCACAAGACGGGGATCGGTTTATCAGAATATTATCAAAGTAGTAATGGAGGCAGAAGTTGATGGATTAGGAATAACCGGATCCTAATGAATATTATGCCGACACAGTTCATTAGGAGACCATTTAACGGAGGAAGAAAGGTTGTGTATACAGCAAAAGATGCCAATGAAAGAGGATTCCTGGCTTGTATATTACAGACAGGGCCGCCATCATGGGGGGATAGCCGGGACTTTTGTTCCAGGACTGGAGAGAGATGAGGCCCGCCATTACTCACCTTAGCTCTCCAGCAATAGGTATCAGCGGTAACTTACCTCCGATCCTTTCTGCTGGAGAGCTGTACATCAGTAGAATGATGCACAGGACAGACCTTCCCTGCACCTCGGCTGCTGTGTGAAACATACTGTATTTCCCCATGTATAAGACGCACCTTTCATACACAAAAAAATAGGTCTAAAAATCAGGTGCGTCTTATACAGGGGATGTAACACTGAACTTACCTTTGCTGTCCCTCCGGTGGTCCCTCCGGCAGTTTCAGTCTCTCTCCCCCGCGGCTGTGCCTCAGACTGTCTCCCTTGCGTCGCGAGCTGCACATAGACGTTGCGTGACCTTAGGTCACCTTGACATCACTGTACAGCGCGCACCGCGAGGGAGACTGCCGGAAGGACCGCTGGAGGGACAGCAAAGGTAAGTTCAGTATTACATCCCCTGTTCCCCTGTATAAGATGCACCCAATTTTAATTAAATAATGTTAAAAATAATAGTTAAAAAATACATTTAAAAAATAATTTTTTTTAAATTTAAGATCCAAAAACAGGGTGCGTCTTATACAAGGGAGCGTGTTATACATGGGGAAATACGGTAAGTGCCGGTCTGCGGTGCTTACCAGGCGGGACTGGGGATGGAGCTAAACTGGACCACTGCATGATAGAAGTGGCCAGAGACTGTTATTATACAGCTATTATATATACACTCATACATGGAGCACTGAGCACTGTTTTAAGCGGTCAGCCTCTGACAACTTGTTTACATTGCAGTGGAGCGGCTACCACAGGCCCCCATTCTCCTCTTGGCCCTGTAGCAGCTGCACCCTGTAGTTAAGCCCCTGCTTACTGCACCGTGCACCAGTCATGACTCTACATACTGCACCATGCACCAGACATGGCTCTACATGCTGCACCGTGCACCAGACATGGCTCTGCATGCTGCACCGTGCAACAGACATGGCTCTGCACACTATACCAGGGATGGCTCTACAAAAAAGTTGTTCAGCGTAGCATAACTGATAGCAGAGATGGCATTGCTTCTTGCACTGTGCTTGGTAGATAAGAGCTTTCTGTAATTGTCCTGCTAATCCTACATCAGTGAGGGATCAGTCAGGAGCTTGCTGTACAGTTATTTGCAGCCAGGTCCAGTTCAGAGAACATAGAACATCTCAGATTCCAGGCAGCACTGACAGACATCTCTGTGATCTGGAGCATGAGCTTCGATTGTTTCTCTTCAGTGAAGCGATATAGTGGTGGAGAGGGCTTAGAGTAAACAAAAGCAACAGATTCAAAAACAGGGGAAAGGCCAACTAGGACAGGACAGGGACCGGTGTGTAGACATGTAACTGCCATTACACTGTACAAGGCTCTGGGGAGGTGCAATATGGTGACTATTGAGGAATCTAGAGAATTCTTGGTGAAGGGACCACAATTCACCCATTACTTTGTGTATTATAACTAACTTAACAAGAACTGTAATAGGGGGAAGAAAGCAAAAGATGAAGAATAAAGAGGATTCTTTGCACCAACAGAATCCTGTACTTTACAGTTGTGCTCAGTAAAACCTTTCCAAAAACTAGGTAAAAATCTGCCATAGATGGTGGGAAATTGCATGCATGGTAGCTGACCTGCTGGGGAAGTTGAATGGGGCTTTATAAATTATTAAAACGTTGTTTAATTAACAATTAGCAGCTACCAGCTTCCTTCAGAGATCAGACAAGGAGCTAACGTTACCCATTCAATGTCCTACAAAAAGAGTGTATAACTCTATGGGTAATGTCAGCTCTATTGTCTGATCTCTGCGGGAAGCCAGCAGCTGCTCAACGGTAAATAAAGTTTTAATGATTTACTAACAGGCTGCAGTCTAGTTTCCCCACCATGTTGCAAAATAAGCATCATGACAGAAAATGTTTTATCTGAGCCCAGCTGTATATCATCAAGTGACTGCAGTTCAGCATGATTACCGATGAAAAATCCCCATTTTGCAGCTAATCAAGAGGTGGACGTATGCCGGATGGTTTTGCTTATCTTGACTTGATTTCGGTTGCTGGTTAGAAAGGCTGATTTCAGACACTGATATATGCGGCAGCTGAGTGTGGGTCCCCATTGCGTCTTCTTTTGATAGGGCCGTTCGCTACCAGACAGCTCTGAACTGGCTGGAATATCGATTGCTTATACCTCGAAGAGGCATAGCAATTGATCCCTGAAGCACCGAAAAGGTAAACAACCCTACTCCCTAAGCTTAATACCCCCCCCCCAGCCTAACCCTAGGTCCCCGTCAGCGGCGCTTCCTAAAATGAATGATTGAGTATGCCAATCGCATACAGAACCATTTATAAACAACAACAAAAATCTGAATCTGCTGTCATTCGAAATAGAGACAGCCGTAAAGCAACTTTCAGTTGTCCCTACTTTGGCTAACAGTATTCGGTACGGGGACTCGCAACGCCGACAGCTGTATCACGATTGTATCATTGTCTAAATTGGCCATTGTACATACAATTTCCTATTGGGAATGGGGAAAATGTGGAATGGTCCCATTTCTACAATTGCCTGTTCCAAATAGCGGGTAGCTTAGGGTTAGACAGTGGGACACTGAGGGTTAAGGTTAGGCAGTTAGAAGGGAAAGGTTAGGGTTAGGCTGCAAGGCAGGGAGGGTAAAGTTAGACAGTTAGAGCAGGAACATTAGGGTTAGACTATGGGAAAGTGGAAGGGTAGGGTGAGGGTTAAGGTAAGGGTTAGGGTAAGGAGATGGTTACCTTACCTGTTGTCAGACAGGTTGTTCATGAAACGTCTTGCAATAATATCTCCATCACGGCCTTACTGACAGGAAGTCGCTAGTCGCAAAGAAGCCCTTCTAAGCAGTGAAATACAACCCTCGATTTCACACTGAAACCATGGACACGGAAAAGGCTGGAGATCCAGAACAGGACGCAACAGACACTATGCTCTGAAGGGCGTTTTTTCATGCAATTGAGGGCAATCCAGAAGCAAACGCAGACATTACTACACACAGTTTATGGCAAAACCTTTGCATCAGCCACTGGTGAAGTCTAAGCACAGAGGCTGACACTCCACAGCCGGTATTGGACCATCTCATACTTTAAAGGTCATGGAATGGCTGAATAGGTCACTGTCAGACTTCAGGGACTCATTGCCCGAGATTGTGAGCGTTGCCGCTTGATCGACACGTACAGAAGCTTTGTGTTAGGTGTCATTATGTCTATAGAACTGCTACTGTGTTATAGGAAATGAAGACACGTACTTGTTAGATCATACCGCCCAACATTCACAATCCCCAGTGTCTCCACGACGCAAGGCTCCATATTGTGACCGAGTTAAACTTAAGCGCTACTTAAGTTGAGCGTTACATTTTTGAATGACATTATCTGATCTCTGTGACCATCAATACAGGTCAGCTCATAACCGGACACCGGAAGAGATTGCCAGTTTCTTACCTCTCTGCAGGGGGTCTGTGGTCTTACAGGCCAGCAGTTTTCTTAATGCCTTTATGTGATTTTTTTGAGCATGGTAAAGAAGAGGCAGTTCATGGATCCTGCAAGAAATATTACTGTTATTCATGTATACAGACATTCATGAGAGATCTGTCACACTGGTCAAATATACAGGCATTAAAGGTCACTCAGTCAGGCAGAATATCCCCTCTTCCTTGTGGTCATAGCATATTTTAAGGCATTGCAAGAAGAGTAAAACAGAGCACTGCATAACAGTGGTCATTGTTACTGGGCGAGTTGTCAAAAGTGATATAACGGCTGCATGGGTGCAACTGCTACAGAGCCTGATTTAGCTGCTCTGCTTTTTCAAAAGGGCCGTTTTCTCACAGCCAGTTGTGATCTCCGAGACAAAAGCAATCGATCCACGGAAGAAAGAACATGGAGCTGCAAATGGTGAACTCCAAACCTTTCCCTACCCATACATTACCCAACCCCTCCCTTCCCTTCTGCCTGACCCTAAGACTCCCCATAGACTCTCCCTGTAATCCTTACCAGTCTGGCAGGTCTTTGGCGGAGGGTTCCGATGAATGAATGAATGAATGAATGAATAATCTGATCTGCATACTTACCCATTCATTAATAAAATCTTCTAGTTAGTGATATTTTCGAAATAGAGACAGACCAAAATTAGTTTTCAGCTGTCTCTATTTCGGAAACTGCATTTTCTTAGCGGCGACTGCATCCAGGCTAACCCCGCTCCTCACCTTTACACCTTTAACTCTACACGTTGAACTGCAGGAGGAGCCAAATTTAAACTCTATTAAAAACTGAAGTGGAGTTCCCTAGCTCATCTCCAAATTAGTTTAAACATAAAGCTCTTTAGGATCTCTCTATATAAAAGGCCAACAGTGATAATGCTCATAACTGTGGTTCCATGAACATTATTTGTGAATTTTGCATTGTACCATTCCACATTCACGGGATAAATGATGCACAAAATTTAACAGTTACCAAAAAAGGTCAGACATGATCTAACTCTTACTTTTTCCATCATTTTGACAAGTTTTTGGTTTTGTAATAAATAACTGGCCAGCAGCTGCCAGCTTAGTTACTGTCAGTCGCCAGCACTCAGCGACCAAATTTTTGGGGCCCTGAAGCATGAACTGTTATGGGGACCACTTTGAAACCAGCAATAATAGGGGTGTGGGTCCCTGCACAGAACGGCCCTATTTCAATAGGGGCATTCTCTCCCAGCCAGTTTTGAACTGGCTGGGATATCAAATGCTTATGCCTCGAACACGGTGCTCCAAAAGGTGAGTGGCTAAACTATTCCCAACCCTTCCCCTAATTCTAACCCTAACCCCCCTCTTCCTTTACTCTAACCCTCCCTTCCCCGCAGCCTGACCCTAACCCTCCCTTCTGTCTAGCCTGACCCTAATACTCCCTTCTCTATAGCCTAACCCTAAGACCCCCCTCCCCGCTACCTTACCCTAACCCTCCCCTTCTCCCTAGCCTGGCCCTTATACTCACTTCTCTATAGCCTAACCCCAAGACCCCCCTCCCTGCAGCCTAAGCCTAACCCTCCCCTTCTATGGTCCTAACCCTACTTCAGACAACTTTCGGTTGTCTCTATTTTGCAAAGCGGGCCATCGGACCAGAGACTGCAACCACAATAATAGGGCAACATCCAACAAGGTCCAAAGCTCTTGACTCAGGTGGAGTCCTGATCAGAGGCATAGAGCACATTCTAAGGTCAATATTTAATACTTCAACCTACTGGTTCATGATTCAATAACACACACTAAAAAAACTCCATTGATTTTGTTGAAAAAATGCTGTCTTTAAAACAAAAAAATGCCTCAAAACAAAAAAGGTGGCTTCTGGGAGCTTCCTAGATTAGAGATGCTGAAGCCTCATTCGTTTCATAGTAGATCTGCCACAGTCACTGACTCCTAGTACTAAGCACTGTTTAACCGGTTAACCATTGACATCTGTCTGTGCTTGGCGGTCGCTCTTTGCAGGTGCTGGATGGGAGCATGATGCACAATGACCCCCCCTTTCTTTTGCTATTGGGTCTCTACATCTACACCTGGTTACAAGTCAATTAGTTGGGAGGCAGCACGGCTCAGGGATCACGGGATATGTCAGTAAATGCGCACCGATGATTACGGCTTGCTTATAATTCGTGATGAAACTACTGGTGTCTCTGGACCGGATTCACAACCCCATAATTTTTCACATTCCTGTACGCGCCTAATTTTCCGATTCTAGTTACTACGCATGCGTGGTAACTATTTTATGCAATCTACATAGCGTTTCTTTACGTAGATTGCATACATGCCATCCAAATATTTATTGATGAAACTACTGGTGTCTCTATCCTTATAAAAATATAAACAAAGAAATGAAAGTCATAAATCAATTTGTCAGACTTCTTCACCACTCTCAGACTGGAGAAAGTTCTAAAGGAGAAACAAAATGTTCGTCCTATTCTCCAAAGTTTTTAACTTGGGTTGAAATTTATTAAAAGTTTTATTTTGATGAAATTCCTCGACAACCCTTACTATGTATCGCACTCTCGTATTTATTGTGCAGTGATGAAACACGTGAGGTTACAGCTTTCTTGCCATAACGCTAACGACTACAGCAACAGGTTTCTCTAATATATCTATATCATATAAAGATGTGGTGGATATAGTTTGCCGTGTCAATGAGACGATTTTCGACCCATCGTGTCCTGGCAATGCAATGGCAGCATCTGTGATTTTTCTTCAGCTCCAGAGCAGATCGCATGAGCACTGCGAGTAATTAGGATCCGATCGCTCCAGTGGTGACAGGTACTGTAGCATTTTCCCCTAACCCTTCCATATTCCGCATACTGGGCCTGATCCTGAGCTACGGCCGCCGTCGCTAGTACGGCGGCCGGAGCTCAAAAGCGC
>WWET01000101.1:84632-98391 GCA_011038615.1 Limnodynastes dumerilii
GCCGGGCGAAGCTAGGGTAGCCTTCACCCGGCGTAAGGAAGGGGCCATACGCCTGCACAGGGGGAGTGCCAGGGGGGAGTCAGCGATGTAACGCTGAGCGTTAGCACGCTCAGCGCTACATCGTTGTTCTGGATCAGGCCCACTGACCCAGACTAAAATGCTGCCAGAGTCAGCTGGTGAGTTGGAAGTGGTTGGTAGAAAGATTGAATGGGTACACGAATCGTGCGAACAGCGATCACTGAACCAAGTTTGTCCGTTACACGGAGATCCAACCCAAAAATATTGGGACCATTATGAGTTTGCTCTGAATTGAGAGATGAGCATTCTGTGGAGAAAACCTGATCAGGTTAGGTAGGAATTCTCGGGATACAGTCATTGGGGTTGATTCAGAGATGCGATTGCGAAAAGATCGCAAATATACGCACCTTAGGTAAGATCTTAGCAGGTTACAGCCCACTGCATAAACAGTCACTCCCCTTGCAAACAGCGGCGGATCTTAAAGTTAGACCACCATTGACTAACCCTAAGTCTGCGCTGTCATTTGAGATCTTAAGTGAATTAGTTGCATTTATTTAAGATCCTAAGTGTCAGCCCGCGCCCACTTTCCCTCATCTCCCTGCCTCCCCCCGCCCATTTCCATGCAAATCCTTCAGATCTTAAACTTTCGCAGCACTTAAGATCTTAAGTGCTTGCGATCGATTCAAACTTACGCTCTTAGCGAATTTACGCTCCTAAACTCTACGTAGACGGCGTTGCATTATTACTACGCATGTGCAGTTATGCAAATTTTCTAAGATCCTAAATATATGCTCCTAAGTTGCTTCAAAATCGTATCTCTGAATCAGCCCCATTGCCTCGAAAATTCGGTTTCCAAAATAGAGACAGCCGAAAGATAATTTTCGGTTATCTCTACTTCAAAAATAGTGCTGGTTCATTCATTCAGAAACCACAGCCGCAGACCTATCTCACTGGACCTTACAGGTGAGTATAATAGGGGAGTCTATAGAGAGTAGGAGTGTATGGGGAGTCTTAGGGTTAGGCTGCAGAGAGGGGAGTATTAGGGTCAGGTTACGGGGAAGGGAATCTTAGGGTCAGGCTACGGGAAAGGGAATCTTAGGGTCAGGCTGTGGGGAAGGGGGGGGGTTAAGGTTAAGCTGCAGGGAAAGTGGAGATGTTGCCCACAGCAATCAATCAAATGTTAGCTGACATTCTCTAGTATGTAAAAAGAAAGTAAGAGCTTGAACCTGATTAGTTGCTATAGGCAACATCTCCAAACCCGCAGCTTAGTAAAACTGGCCCTTAGGGTCAGGCTACGGGGAAGGGAGACTTAGGGTCAGGCTGCGGGGAAGGGAGTCTTAGGGTCAAGCTGTGGAGAAGGGAGGGTTAGGGTTAAGCTTCGGGGAAGGAACACTTAGGGTCAGGCTATGGGAAGGATGTCTTAGAGTCAGGCTGTGGGGAAGGGAGTCTCAGGGTCATGCTGTGGAAAAGGGAGTCTTAGGATTAGGCTGTGGGCTGTTTATATAAAAAAAACTTTTTTTTTTTTTTTTTAACTTTAGCACTTTTTTTTTTATATATTTTAACTTAAAACCAAAAAGCAAAACTTACCTATTCAAGAGACATGTCCGACTGAAAATGTCATGTCCCGGTATGAAAAACACTGCGCATGCTCAGCGTCTTCAAATCGGGTCTCTGAAATCTTCAAAGTCCAACATTGGAGTCTCTGCGCATGCACAGGAAGTCACCTGTACATGTCCCTCTTTTCCTCCCCCTGATAACAGCTCTTAGTGGGAGGAAAAGGGGGAGAATATGGGGAGATCGCTGGGATAAAGGCACTAACGCCAACCTGTAAAACTCCACTCTCACGCTTTGTAAATATTACGAACCGCCAGCCCGATATGAAAAAAAAGGCCAGCGGAGAGAAGTGATATTTACATGGATCGCCATGGAAACTGCTGCTTTCCATGGTGATACATTGTATGTAAATATTAAAAACTTTATTTTCATACTATAATGCCCATTTTCACATAGTTTGCAACAGATGAAATATGACTTCCTGTGCAATCAACATGGTTTAACCCAGGAGTAACGTTCCTCTCTTAGGACCTGATTCACACTTAAGAATCTTCTTAAAATAAGAACTTAAAGTCACTCCTGGGCTAAACCATGGTGATTGCAGGGGAGCCATATTTCATCTGTTGCAAACAGTATTAGAGTTGAGAAGTGATATTTCCCAGCCCAAGTCTAAATAACAGTGTGATAGTAATGCTGGTCAGTATCTGTGTGCAGTGAAGCCGAATACCTCCATTTATTTCTGCAATTTGCTTGTCACATTTTAACTATGGATTTATGTGTCATGATGTTTGTATTGTCTAAGAGACACTGGACCGGATTCATGCATGTTTACTAAGTGCGCATTTTTACGCACGCACGTGGCAAGGCAACATCCATGACACTCCCCTCGGCCAGACAGGTTTTCGGTGACTTCTGCCTCCATAGGGCACCCTTAAGTCTACGTGTGTACTTATGTGCGTATGTTACTTATGTACATGCGTATTATTTCTATGTCCATTTAAATGCTTCCCCCCACCCACTTTCACGTAACTTCTATCATCCGGATAAAAGCCACGCCTCTCCGTACATATGTCCCTAAGTGCGATGCACAAATCCATGCCGAAAGTACTTACGTGCGCAAATACTACGTAATGTGCGTGGCAAAAGTTACTACACCTGCGCAGTTAATCCACTCCTTAATTTACGCACGCAACCCCACGCAAAAACGGATCTGTGAATACGGTTCACTGATATTATCTGCGTTATTTTAGCGATATTTTCGCCTAGTTTATCGTTATAATTATTAGGTGTGCGCCAAACTTGCATAGTATTGGATACACATGCAAGTAGGCACAATAGATACGTTTTCCTCCTTTTTTTTTGTTACATGTTATGAACGAATGATGACAAACAAGACAGATAAATCCAAAGCAATTCAGATTCTGGTGAATGGAAGATGAGATCTTAGAGGAGGCCAGGGAAGCTGGAGGACAAGAGGTTGGTATCTTATGTATGTATGTTATGTGTGAGTGTAAGGTATGTATGTATGTATGTATGTATGTATGTATGTTGTGTATGTGTGTTGTGTATGTGTAATGTATGTATGTATGTATGTATGTATGTTGTGTGTGTATATATGTTGTGCACTGTGTGTGTGTATGGAGTGCTGTGTGTATATATGTTGTGCACTGTGTATGTGTGTGTGTGTGTGTGTGTGTGTGTGTGTGTGTATATATGTAGTGCACTGTGTGTGTGTGTGTGTGTGTATATATATATGTTGTGCACTGTGTGTGTGTGTATATGGAGTGCTGTGTGTGTATATATGTTGTGCACTGCACTGTGTGTGTGTGTGTGTGTGTGTGTGTATATATATATATATATATGTTGTGCACTGTGTGTGTGTGTGTGTATATATGTTGTGCACTGTGTGTGTGTATGGAGTGCTGTGTGTGTATATATGTTGTGCACTGTGTGTGTGTGTGTGTGTGTGTGTGTGTGTGGGGAGTGCACTGTGTGTGTGTGTATATATGTTGTGCGATCCAGTTTAAATGCTCCAGTATGGGTTGGTATTGCATTGTATGCATTACTTTAGTAAAAGCCGCACAAAGAAACACACACAGAGTTAACGTTGCCCTATGGACACGGAAGTCTGCTAAAATCCGTAGGAACGAGGGGAGGGTCATGGGAGGGCACTTGCCTCTTAGTTGCGCATTTTTGCGAATCCACGCGTAATTATTTCCTTCTTATCTGTGAATCCGGTCCCATGTTATCATTACATTACATTTTTTACAAGCGGCATGCAATAACAAACAAATACTAACATAATACTAAACTGTCCAACATTTTGGCCTATCTACAATTAGACCTGTCGACATTTTGACTGTCAACATTGCATACCAGACCTGATAGGAAGACTCCAGTATTTTGTCACTGCGCACACACATCACATTCCAGTACGGACCTGGAACCTCAGGATCCGGAGTTGCATATTGCGAGCATTACTGGCGATGGGAACAGATGTAGAAAGCCCTTTATGCTAAGCGGGAGGATGTGCTGAGCGTCCTCATTTCAGGCAGGCTGTACATCGGGTATGGAAACAGCCTGTAATTATGTACTGCGCATACTGCGTTCCATAATGAGTTCATTCTCCACCAGGGAGACGAGCTTATCCATACACAGTAACAATCAAAATATAGGAGGGAAACTTCAAAGCGCTGGGGACCCATAGTGGGAAGTGTCAGTCACAGTAATAAATATTACACTGAAGATGATGGGCGATATTGATAAGTATAGATGATTTTCCTTCCCCTCACGGGGACAGAAAGGGAGAATAAATTGAAAAATAACAATTTATTAGTAAAAATTGGTGTGCAGATTCCCCTCTATACACTTTAATATCATCCGTACACAGCGAGAGCTTGGATAAGACCTTACATACAATGCAGTTTTCTGTACACACTGACATGCGAGATACTTCAAATAAGGTTCAGGCCACGGATTTAACGTCTGTACGTAGGCGTGCAGGAGCAGTGCCCTGTTCTCCTATAGAGATCACAAAATCTGTATGCTTTTCCTCCGCAACAGAGGGTGGCGTACGAATTACACTATTAAGTCTGGTTAAGGCCCATTAACTACATTATCCGAGTCGTACGCATTTTCAGTGAGTTGTACTGCAGTGGTTGCAGGGTGTATAAGGTTAGGCTGTGACGGGTATGAGGTTAGGGTTAGAGCTTAAGGACAAGGTTAGGCTGCAGAGCATGGACAGTTAAAGTTAGGTTGCGGCCATAAACAGGGTTAGACTGCGGGGCTGGGTTAAAGCTAAAGAAGGGGAAGGTTAGGGTTAGGCTGTGAGAAACGGAGGGTTAGGAAAGTAAAAGGTTAGGGTTAAGCTGCGGAACATGGAGGGTTAAGGTTAGGGCTGAAGAAGGGGAAGGTTGGGGTTAGGTTGTGGAAGAACAGAGGGCTAGGGTTAGGAAAGGACAAGGTTAGGATTAGGCTGCGGGGCATGAAGAGTTAGGGTTGGGACTGAAGAAGAGAAATGTTAGGCTCAGGCTGTGGGAAACAAAGGATTAGGAAAGGGTTAAGGGTAAGGTTAGGGAGAAACACTTACCTTTTGGTGGATGACTCTTTGCGACTCCAGGAGTTGCATCACTGCCACTTTCTCAAATGCAGATTCCCGGTAATTATCTAAGTCTACATTCAGCTGCCAAACAATAGTCTTTTCGGTAAAACCCCCCCCAGCAAATCCTGTCCCTATATAGCAAATGCTTTTTCCATTCCCTCTTTAATTAGCAAACATAAACCCTAGTCACATACAGTATATAGAGCACAGCGCTCACCTCTTTTGCTGCCGTAAGTTGATTTCACACGTCCGTTGCTCTTGTTTTTTTCTCCCCCATGAAAACATTGCGGCTTCCAAGCAACTAAGTCCTTTCAGATTCTTTTCCAGGTCAGTTCCATAGAAACATCGAGCGGCATTTCCCCTCCAAGAGATCACAGCTTACACAATAAATCAGTTTAAGGACAGGAGACTGGAGATGGACGGTGCTCTCTCATCATGCTGCTTGCAAGAAGCTTTTCCCGGTCACTAGTGTACAATCTTCCCGTCTCCTGCAGAGGACCCTGCGGGGTTAAAGCGTCCCATTTGTCAATCATCAAACTTGCTTAGAAATACAAGTACAGAGTGTCCCCAAAGCACATTTTCTAAACGTACAGAAGCTGACAACAATCTAAGGATGTGAGATCAAATATGTGATATTCGCTACCGTGACAGACAGAAAAAGGAGCTCTCTGTGCCCAATTCTGTCATTGCGGGGGAATATATTCAGAACCTAATAATTTAGGAGCCAGGTGAGAAATTTTACAAGGACAATCGTGAGTATGGGCCTGATCCTGAATAACGCACGCCGTCGCTCGGACGGCGGGCGTAAGCGTAAGATCGGCTTTGCAGCCGATCTGCACATGCGCCGGGCAGATGTTGCCCGGCGTTGCTACGGCAACGCCCGATCCTGGGGCGGGGGGAGATAGGTAAATGAGAGTAGGAGGACGTGCTAAGCGGTCATACGCTCCTGTGCGAGCGTATGGCCCCTTCCATACACCGGCTGAAGTTAGGGTAGCCATAAGCCGGCGTAAGGAAGGGGCCATACGCCCGCACAGGGGGAGTGCCAGGGTAAGTGAACGCCGCTACGCTGTGCTTTAGTAAGCACAGCACATCGGCGTACCTCTGGATCAGGCCCTATGTGAGTAATACTAAAACAGAAACACACGAGCCAGATTTACTAAGCTGCGGGAATGGAAAAGTATTGCCCATAGCAACCAATCAGATTCTAGCTGACATTTTCTAGTATGTAATAGGAAAGTAAGAGCTAGAATCTGATTGGTTGTTATGGACAACATCTTCATTTTCTTTTCTACAGCTTAGTAAATGTGACCCACAGAGTTCAGTGGAAGTTATTGGCTGAAAAAAGCATCCTGTAAAATTCCAGGGGCCGCCACCATGATTTCCCGGGCCTGTGATGTCACATGTTGTGCTTCACAGCAGCCCGACGCCCAGGGAACATCTCCCCTGCACAACGGCCCACTGTTGTGCAGCCCGATACAGCTCTCCAGCAGAAAGTATAATCAGGGCCGTAACTAGGGGTGGGCGATAGGGGCGGTCACACAGGGTCACGCACGAACTTCATTTTTAGGGTTAAACTGGCTACTAATTCAGGATTGGGGGCACCATATTCTCATTGTGGCCCTGGCGCTAAAATTTCTAGCTACGGCTTTGAGTATAATAGTAGGATAGGTCTGAAATGTGTCCAAAGTGTTACTGAGGGATGGGACGGGGTTTGATGACGCAAATTACGCCATGAAGTCCTACCCAATCCCTAGCAACACTAGGATTTAACATTATTGATAGACGGGAACGGGGCATGAGGAAATTTGGCAGCTTTTGTAGGAGAAATACCCACATTTTGGGAGTCTCCCGGATATTTCAGAAGAGTAGGAAACCCTGTTCTGTCTCCTCATGTTCACTGAAACTGCTGGGAGAGATGTTACCAGCAGCACAACGATGGCGACCTTTGACATCACACTTCTGTGGGCGGGCAGGAGAGTAAAGGGGCAAAAGAAGTAACTGCTGTGGATGCTCTTCCAAGTCACCCAGGTGCTAGCTTCAAAATTCTGCTCGCCATGGCAACTGGTATATACCAAATCATGTGCTACATATACATACACATATACACCCCCCCCACAAACACACAATGCATTAAACAATCATGTCTATGAAATCTCACCGACTGACTACTACTTTTTCTATTTTTGAATTCATGTATAAACCTACTGAAGGTGGTTACTGTACAGCGCAGTCTAAGTTATTGTAGCCCGTTGTGCGTGAAGAATCAATGACCACATTTTTCGCAATTACTTTACATATGAATAATAATGGACCTGATCCTGTTTTCAGTGAGCTGATTTGCGCACGCAATGTACGCAAGTCAGCGCTGCATAGGAATTGCGCATGTGCAGTACCTATTCTTCCACAAGTAGGAGCGCAGGGGGAGTGGCCTGTTGTCCTGCGTATGGTATTTTGGATCAGATATTCTATACATTATCCTCCGTTGCATGAAATTTCCTAAAATTTTAATCAGACCCAATATCTTAGACTTGATCTCCTGCCTGTAATGATACCCAGCAATACTCATAGATCATGCATATATAAAGTCATAGACAATGAACACATTTGTATTTTAAACCCATCACAATCCTAGACCTTATTTTAGTCTCATTTTTGCTCAAGATGTAAGTTTTCCTTATATCTATCCCAATTGTGGAAGTCTCTCTCAGTGCTGATGGAAGACAATGCCCCGCTTACCCACTACCCTTTCAGTGAAATAGTTTCCTCACATTTCCTGTAAACTTTTTCTACACCCAAACAAAACATCTCTTAGGGAGTGTAACTTATAGGCAGACTCGTCCGTTACCTACCTTCTCTGTGTCCTGCAAATGTCCAGCATCTCTACAGATCACAGAGACATGACCCTTGGATTTTGGCCTTAATCCCCTTATTTTGGAAGGATATCTTGTGGCTCGCCCTGTGTTTCCTGTAATGTGCTACTCTCAGACCCTGCTTGTCCTCAAACACTTTGCAGAAAGATAATATTCTAAAACCTGCTGGGCTGGTTGTGTTAGGAGTGTGAATTCTGAGTGAGGGCTAAACAAAGGGTTTCCCCCTAAGTCATTATCACCTGTGATGTTAAACAATTAAAAGACTCTTGTTTTATCTCTGTTAACCCTGCGCTGCCTGCATTCTTGTAAACACACTGGACCTGATCCAGAGCTGCGCTTCCGTCTTTTTTCCAGACGGAAGCACAGCAAAAGTGAGCACTGCGCATGCCCAGATCGGGAGCGCGCACAGACAGATGGGCGCAAGTGTACCCATCCGTCTGTGTTCGCATCCAACTGCACTGCCCCTGTAGAAAGGATATTCAAATGAGAAAAGGGGCGTTTTTCTCATTTAAATACTCCGTGCAGTGCAGTCCGGTAGCTGCTTAACAAGCCCTGCGCTTACACCATCTCTGAAATGGTGTAAGCGTAAAGGAGCAGCTCACTGGAGCTGTAAAAAAAAAAAAAAGTTAATTGGTTATTTAAAAAAAAAAAAAAAAAAAACCCCCCCCCCCAAAAAAAAAAAAAAAAAAAAACCCTTGCAAAAAAAAAAACAACATAAACCCTTTGGCCCAAGAAACCACACACATACACACCGCAATGAAAAAAAAAACTACAATCACCAGCATGCCCATGGATGCCAGGAGAACCCCAAGTGCCAACATGCCCTGCCAGCCAGGGCCCGCAGCGCTTGGTAAATGGGCCTGATCCAGAGCTACAACGGTGCCGTCCGATGGTCGGATGCGTACGTTCGCCCGTGCGTATAAACATACACGCCCATGACACTCCCATTGAAAAGTACCTGCTTACGGCGGCTATACCCTACACTAGGTACTACCGTCGGCCGTACGAATTTTCAGACTGAATACGCTGAGCGTACGGGCTTAGCACGCCCATACTGTACAATTTAAATGGCTATCCCCGCCTCCGTGTAGTAAAACGAGCGTCCAGGCGATCGTCGTACTGAACGCACGCCCCTCGAGCGAACACTTCGCTCACAATACGCCCGCTATCCGCTCATGTCGTCCAGCCGACCGGAAGTTGTCATACTGAGCATGCGCAGTGCGATTTTTCGTACGGTTATACGCTCAAAACGGTCGTACGCTCGCTCGAAATTGGACAATTTCGTAGCTCTGGATCAGGCCCAATGTCTCCATTAAAAATAAAAATAAATCTACTGCCGGCACGAAAAATAACTTTAAACATGTCCAAAATACTTTTTTAATAAAAAAAATACATACTTACCTGCTCCGATGGGGGTCCGGTCTTGCCAGGTTTTCTTACGGGGGGTGTCTGCTGCCAAAAAAAAAAAACCTTCTCCTGCAAGCAGGACATCCTGATGCTAATGCCATCTTCACTGTCCTTGGGTGATATTTATACCCTTTGGACAGTGTCAGAATTATCGTGAGATCGAAGGGTATAAATTACTGTGCAATTACACGGAAATAAAACCAATTTAATATAAAATAATATATACTTTGAAGCATGCAACTTGTTTAGACTGTTATTACGCCGCTCAGAAGGGGGGTGGATTGCTGGCACGATGGTCTCTTTTCGAAAGCCCATCATACGACAATTGAATGGTGATTGCTGGCAATTGCCGTCAGTCTCCATTATTGATCGCGGCAGACAATCACAAAGGTTAATAGCAAAGTAAGCCTTTGTTACTAACGCAAACCATCCGCCACAGCCCTAACCCTAACCCCCTGTGTCCCGCAGCCTAACCCTAACCTTCCCAATAAGCCCTAACCCTCCCTTCTTAAGCCCTAACCTCGGGTCACTGCAGTCGGTCTGCCGCAGTTTTGCTATTGGGAAATGGGGGGAAATATTTACCTGTTTCCAATAGCAATTCTCTCATTTCTGGGCATTTTGAACATGAGACATTCGTCATTCAGCTGATGGCTGTATCATGTTCTAAATAGGGCTGGCCGGACCGTCAACCGCCTCCCGTCTCAGAACCAGGATATCACAGCATCTATTAACTGTAGAAGAGAACTGTAGATCCTTCAGAGAGTAAGCCAGGTACACACTCACCAGTTTCAGTAACGGCCCAGCACCGTTACTGGTTATAGCAGAAGATTATGTAAAGATCACACTGAAAAGATTCCCCCGCTGGATCGTTCTTCATTTCTTCCCATCATGCAGCTCTGCTACTATCCTGTGAAAGACACTGCTCATCATTGATCTGACAAATCAGGCGCTCCTAAATATCCAATCAGAGGATCAGAGACGAATTCTGGAGAGCTCACTGGGAAGAGATCAGATTAAACTGTCGTTTATCATGTGATTTGCAGGATAATCGGCAGCAGAAGCCCCAGTCTGGAGCCGGTTTTTCAGTTTCTTCCCAAAGCAGTAAAAGTATCAGAAACTTCTTGGGCCAGATTTACTAAGCTGCGGGTTTGGTAAAGTGGAGGTGTTGCCTATTGCAACCAATCGCCATAAATATGCAACAGTTAGGGATGCCCGAGCCTTAGGAACGGGTTTCCCTAACTACGCCGGGCAACATCTGCCCGGCGCATGCGGAGATCGGCAGAATTGCCGATCTTACACAGCCATCCGCCATAAATATGGCCGTCGGCGGATGTAGTCTGGATCAGGCCCATTGATACTTTCTGCAATAGAAATCTGAGAGCAGGCAGGTAAGGTGTCAGGGATGTCAGCTGATGACTGTAAAATTTATATTTTGTGTTTTTCTAAAAAAAACTGCACTATAAACCTGCTGAATGTCAGTAGTATATTAAGCAGAGGAATCTGAGTCGTATTGTCATTAAATAGCATGACAGGATACTGCCTGAGGCACCCACGTGATGGACAAATTGTTAGACTGTGGCTTCTCACCTGAACTGGAACTGGATCTGTCAGAAACCAGCCGGCCCCAAAGTCTGTCAAGTAAAATGTTTTCGACTCTCGTTTTAATTTGATGCCAGAACAATCATCGGTGTAGTTTTTACTGGCTTTGGCTGGTGCTCCAGGGTGCATCCATTTTATAAGCTATTTAGATCCAACTTCCTCATGAATAGGTTGAGGTGGAAGGCAGAGGAGGAAGAAATAATGGAACTGATTCAGAGTCTTGGGAGTAAGAGGAAAACAGGTGCAAGTGTAGAGCTCGGCTAAGTCATTTTGCAAAGTAAGGGGTGATAATTAATTGAAACAGTTTTTACGTTACCTACATATCTTTTCCTTATGTAGATTGCGTAAATGCGGTCTGAAAGACCGCATTTACGCAATCTACATAAGGAAAAGATACGTAGATAACGTAAAAAATGTACAACGAATGCGCAGTAGGAAAAAACGCTGAACACCGAACGTATTTGTTATACGTTATGTAGTCTGCATACAGCCCAGTATTACTCATGTCTATACTTGCACCTAAAATAAAAATAATCAGCCCCTATATTGGGAAAATTCAAATGAAAATTTCAAATTTTAATTCTGTTACTGGCAAGCTTGGCCATGGCCTCGTCCCATAATTCATAACATTTCAAAGCGAGAGTGGTTCTAGGTGGCAAAATGTTTTGAAAACTCTAGATGTTTCCCATAGCAACCAACTCTTAATGTTTTTCAGAATGTAATAGATTAATAATAAGTAGCATTTGATTGGTTGCTATGGAAACCCCTTCACACCTCCAGTTGTTCCTTTATGCTTTGTTACTTTAATAATATGTATTGAGTTATAAAGATATTCTTTGGGTGGGGGTGTGGGGTAGGGATAATGAGGTTCTGTAGGATGCACTGCTCCCGAGTTCTGTACATGAGTGGACAGGGCACTAATGTGTCCAGAACTCTTCAATATCTTGTCCGCATGTGCTAACAAGACAAATGTACGTAAAAGCTAAACCCAGCTCTTACCACATTATTAAATGGGAAGTCCTGCCCACCATGCATATAACCTACACACGGAGGTCTGTCACACCCCACGTACAAAACTGCAGGAGGTAAGGAAACAATAGACCTGATTCACACTTAAGAAAGAATATAGGAACGTTCCTAAATATGCGCACCACCCAGATCAGTAATAATGATTTACAAATACTAAAGAAAAATGCTAACCACACCCCTAGGCTTATAGGAGCTAAGAACGTTCTTTTCTCCATATGCGTATATTTAGGAACAGCTTTGTTTCCCAAATGAGAAAAGTGTGTATATTTAGGATCTTTAATATCCTCATGATTCAGGGCTAAGCAAAGAAACACATTACTTAATTCAATTAGGAAGCAGATTGATTTTCTTAGGCTTTCTTTGTTTTATGATTATCAAAAGTAACCAAAAATGTTGTTTAAAAAAAAAATTGCAATATGCTAAAATTAAGAAAACTATTAAAAGAATACATTTTTATTGAAGGATTAAGAAAGAACCATTCGGTTTTCAAAATTGTTATAACATAAATATCAAAAAAATAAATATCAAAGTAAATTAGACCTAAACAAAATTTAAATCTCAAGGTCACACACAAACAATGCAAATTTGCTACAAGTGAAATAAAAAAACTTATGTTTAAAAAATGTTTACAACAAACAATGAAATCACGCACAAACTGCAAATAAATGTAAATAATGAGCACTTTTCAAATTTAAAGTCAAACACAAAATGGTGACATAACAGCAGTTTAAAAGATAAGCCTTTAACTGTTTCAATCAAAGTGATCACATGCATTCATTAAAATCACACAGCAGCTGTGTGCTGAACAAACAGAAAATCATGAGGCTTTGGCTCTGTTATTCATGCAGATGTCCACTTAAGAATGGTAGGGGGCATTCTTATCTTTTCCCGTGCATATGTTAGTATCCACAAGGCCTAAAGGAAACCCCTTCACATCTCCAGTTAATAATAATGGGCCGGATCCACAGGTATGTCTGTTTGCCCAATAATGCACGCAAAGTGCGTGATTTGGCTGTTTGGACTGGAGGGCGCATACTCAGTTCCGTGCGATAGGAGTTCCATCCGATGGGGCGGTTCATCCCCTCCAAAAAGTATGCAAAATTATACAGTGTGGTTGTTAGCACATACTTACATTTGGATCAGCGAACGGACGGACCGCTGATCCACAAGCGTGACTTAAGGCTGCCTTATAACAGTGAAAGTCACACTTATTATGCATGAGAGAGGAGGGACAGGGGGAGTTCATTCCCTTCTCGTGCGGATTTAATCGCCCCCCACGCGTACAGTAATCGTGCAGGGGTGTGGCTCAGGTCCAATATGAATAAATTATTAATACAATTTATTGAGTTAAAATTTTGTTCTTTGGGCATGGGGAAATTGTGGCCTCAGATCATGTCAATATGGAAACCAGATGGCCTGGTTGTCCAATTATGTTTTATTAGATTAAGGGTTTAATGTGAGGGGGTATATGGGGGTATATTGGGGTATGCCATACCATCACTTTTGCCACTGATTTAATTGAAAAGCTATAAATCTCCATTTATTTCTGTTATTTCTAAATGTTCATACCGCCACTTCTAAATTTCCACTTCCACCACTATAGATTATTAATATTTTTTGAGTTAAATAAGTTTTTCTTTGGTTGGGAATGTGGGGATGGGGGGGGGGGGGGGGGGCCAGA
>WWET01000101.1:98406-120429 GCA_011038615.1 Limnodynastes dumerilii
GAGAGGGAACAGAATCCAAATCATATTTTAGTTTGTATCTGTGGAAGGAAAACATGTTAGTTGTGTAACTTATTATACACATCCTTATAGCAGAGACACTTGTCAAGACCTCATGGGGAGGAAGGGTCATTAGAGAAAACATCTGATTGAACTTGTAGCTAATCCGGTCTGGCAGCTATTTATCCATCGTAGACAGAGTAAGACATTTCTGGAAGCTTTTTTCCTTCCAAAATGCTTATTTAAAGATCCTGTGCAGCAAACACATAAAAATGGTTGTATGGCCAAAGAATAGCAGCAAAATGTGCTAGAATCATTTGCTCCGAATGTTGGCTATCTGAGGCCCGCTGGACAACTGAGAGGAGGAGAGGTCTGGTTCTAGAGCCTGGGATGGTACTTGTTAGGTAGCATTACACACATATCAAGTCTGCTGGAGCAAGAATCCTTTATTACCATCTACCCATAACTCCCATGTGGATTCATCAGTCGGATGGCCTTGTCCATACCCAGATCCCCAGTAAAGAGAACTCATTGGTGCCTGGCAACTACAAGAGTCTACAAGGCCATTGCGATTCATGATTAAGAGGGGAAGATTTATCAAACCACTGTCCCTCATATCCACACACCTGCCTCGGGTCTGGTCCAAAATGTCGACAAGACAAAATGTCGGCAGTTGAGTATTATGTTAGTATTTGTTTGTAACATCTGTAAATTTAACATAATGTAATGCAGACAGCTTATAAAAACTTGAGAAATGTAATAATATATATGAAATGTAAGTAAGTGAAGCTAACATAGGACCGGATACAGAAGACATAACGTCAGGGGACTTACGCAAATTGCGAGTTGCATGTGCGCACCAGATGTTACTCTACTTGCTGATGTACGGAATTCAGTTCCATACGTTTGCAGGTACGATGAAGGGGCTGACCCTTCATTTACGCCTTTTGTTTTCCCACCATATAGGCGGGGATAGGCATTTAAATGAAGGGTCGAGTGAGGGGAAGGCCATGTACGCATTGATCAATGCATAACAGTTAAGGTAGAATTACTACTGATAACATGCATAATATAGCATCGATCTCGCCCATGATACTCAACTTTAGACATTTTGGACCCGATTCACAGTTAAGAAAATGCGGCTTTTTAGGCGTGAATATTTAGGAAGGAATATACTGTGCATGCGTAGTAACTTTATATACGCAATTTACTTAGGACTTAAGATTGGGACGGCTCTGAATCACCATTATGAACCTATTTCCTCAAGCTTTGTAGTGACTTAAGAATGAAGGGGTGTGCTGGGAAAACTTAAGAAAGAAGATAAGATTGGGTGGAGGGAGCCATTTAAATGAAGAAATCTGGGCACGGTTAGGCAAAAAGTACTTAATTAGCCGCTCTAAGCACACAACTAAGAACCTAAAGATAAGGGAGCCCTATGGCATTCGTAAGTCGGTTAAGAAGCTGAAAACCGGGGGCATGTCAGGGGAGTCGCCTTGGTACTAATTGCGTATAATTAAGAATCTAAAACATTCTTAATTGTGAATCAGGTCATTTGACCTGTCGAAATTTTGACTGGTGACATAACAACCGGACACCCTTGCCTCTCTGTCATGGCATAGTTGGAAACATGTTGCTGACATCCCTGACATCCCTGAGCTGGGTGATAAAGAGATCGACTGGGGACATATACAGGCAGAAAGTGAAGGCTTCTTGTTGTTAACTGCAAGACAAATGTTGGCTAAGACAAAGGGCCGTATCCAGAGCTACGGCCGTCTTCCATAGACGGCCGTAATTCACTGAACAGTAGCTACTGCGCATGCGCAGTAGCTATTGTACGTAATCTGCGTATCGTTTCGATACGTAGATTGTGTATATGTGGTCTTTTAGACTGCATATACGCAATCTACGTATCGAAACGATACGCAGATTACGTACAATAGCTACTGCGCATGCGCAGTAGCTACTGTTCAGTGAATTATGGCCGTCTATGGAAGACGGCCGTAGTTCTGGATACGGCCCAAAGAGACAAGTAGCTGATCTTGAACTCATTATGTTGCCGAAACAAAGAAAACGACTAATTGTCAAGCAAGAAGTAGAAGCCAAAGCTGTATTTCCAAAATCCTTGAGCTTATCATGGTCACTTTGGTAGTCAAATGTCCAGTCTAAGAAAAAGATTCTTCTGCATTGGCATAAAGGGAAAAGGTTGAAAATTGGTGATGCGTTTATATTAAAAAGACTTGGCAATGTTAAAAAGTAATTTTGGATTAAGTCAATGTACTAACATTAGATATATAAATATTATGTATTATTATATAATTGCTTAGATTTAGATGCTTATTTACTGTTTAATTTCAGTATATGACTTGTATGAGTTCATTAGTTAGTTGTGAAACAAAAGAGCATTCTAATAAAGATTAAATAAACACTTCCGAGATGTGGCCAGCAGGGAAAGGAGGAGTTCCAGGGAACAAATTCCAAGCTAACGGTTTCAAGATTGCCCAATCTTATGGACAAAGGGCCTGATCCAGAGCAACGACCGCAAGCGAGCGTACGACGAGCGTATGCGAAAATTCGGGAAAAAATTCGCAACGCGCATGCCCAGTATGACAGCTTCCGGTCGCCCGGGCGTCATGAGCGAATAGCGGGCGTATTGTGAGCGTATTTTTCGCTCGCGGGGCGTGCGTTCTTTACGATGGTCGGCTGGGCGCCCGTTTTACTACAGGGAGGCGGGGATAGCCATTTAAATTGTACAGTATGGGCGTGCTAAGCCCGTACGCTCAGCGTATTTTGTGCGAATTTTCGTACGGCCGACGGTCGTACCCAGTGTAGGGTATAGGCGTCGTATGCAGGTACTTTACTATGGGAGTGTTAGGGGCGTGTATGTTTATTCGCACGGTCGAACGTACGCATTCGCTCGCCGTGTGAATTTTCGTAACGCTGGATCAGGCCCAAAGACATTCCTAGACAGTTTCAAGTTTTACCTTACTTGGAAAGAAAGGGTGTCTTACCATTTAAAATTTAAGGACTGTGGAACGCCTATTTACAGATTCAACCAATTGTTATATGACAGTTGGATTTAAATGCAGCCTACTTTAAATTGCCTATAAATGTAAAAGATTCTGACTTTTAAGAGCAGAATTTCTAATTAGAAATTTTGTGATAATGTTATCACAGTTCTTGCATTTGTTTTTGTAAATAGACCTTTTATTCATATACTTAAAGTTCTATTGATGCAGACTTTCAAGTTTTGATTCTTCAGCAAAAAAGAAAATAAGCAGCCAAGTCAAAAAGTCCACTCCATCCAATGCAAAGTAATTGCCTATTGGAAATAGTGTCTTTAGACCATGTCAAGTTGAAAACCTGATGGAGGACCTGATTCACACTTAAAAGAAGCTGAATCGTGCGTACATTTAAGAATGCCCAGAACACAAAGTTACGCATGAGATCCAGATGTTATGCACAGGAAGCTATTACGCACGGACTTCAACTCCGTTCTTAGTGAGATCAGTAAGAAAAGGTATGCCAGTCCTCCGTATGAAGGAAGTTAAGAAGAGTAGAGGGAGGCATTTAAATGGGGCATTAAGGGCACAGTTTGCTAAGTACACACGTACTTAAGCAACTTAAGCACAGACATAAACACAGAGAGTTAAGGTAGCCCTATGGACGCGGAAGTCATCTAAAATCCATTGGAACAATGGGAGTGTCATGGGAGTTGCCATTTAGGTGCGTATTTTTGCGAATCCGTGCGTACTTATTTCAGTTTTATTTGTGAATCTGGACTGGAATGTTTATGAGTATGTGCTGACCACCATGGACCCTTAACAGTGTAGTAGTTTAGGATTACGATATACAGCTCCTCTGTTCACCTCTGGATTGAGCCCTTAATGTAGTATTCATTTTTAAAAATATTTACCATGCACTAGAAAAGTTGGGACAAAATGATAAAAAGAACAGCATAACCTGTAACATAACCCATTCCATTAGGTACAAAGTACTCTGCTCCTCAGTTTCCAACTGTCAGTTACTATGGTCACCATCTTTGTTGAAGATCCAAAGAGTTTTTTTTTATATCAGTTAATTATCAAATGTAATTCAAAAAGAAGGATAAATGCAAAAACCATTTCTTTATACATCGGGTGATCTTATCAAAGGTAGATAACTCCCTATCTGAATTAATCAGGACCACACTGTCCTGTTTAGCCTGTCTGGTGAACCAGGCCACGCAAGTTTTTGTAGAAGGTATCAGGTTGTGCACCAAGTGGAGAAACTAGGTAGTCCTTATTCAAAGTTATATGGGAAAAAAGATGTCACCTTTATCTTGATCTTTTGTTAAAATCACTTGGAAATCAGAGAGTATACATGAAATAAAGAAGTAAAAAAATAGAAAACACAGAATATATCTAAGTGTAGAATTTCTAGGGGTTATAACACAAACACCCTCGCTTGTGAACACGCAAAACTTGTAGCTTATAGTGAGACCTACACCACTTGGTGACTTTAAATTGATTTAGATATTATCAAACAGTCAAAAAGGCAATACATAAATAAACAATGTGTCCTGTACCAGATAGCAAGCTTGTCACAGGGTCATGTCTTAAGATATGCTTAGTATGCTTATAAGACAAAAAAGATAAAACACGCACAGACCATAGCGTATTATCTCAAGTAAACTTTACTAATGCACAAGGTTTAAAATGGTATGCGTACCAAAAATCACATTATAATAAGCATTGAGAAATAATAGCTTATCTGCAGTCCTTGCGGCTCCCTCGGTACCCGCGACCAATCCACTCAGACATGTGGGTAGGGTGAGATACAGGCTTTGGCTTCTTTGGATTGCTTTAGGCTGCTTTAGTGAAAACAAGTATCTTTTTCCTATTGTACCCAACGCATTTCGTCTTGGCACATTAAGCCTCTATCTATCAGTTAAATATCAGTTAATTCATTTAAACCAGGTGAGTGACAGTTGGAAGCTCAGGAGCGGATTAAATTGCACCTAAAGGAATGGGCCATGTTAGAGGGTCTGGAACAGTTGTCTGAGCAGTGGAATCCAACAGAAACTCGATGACCGATGAAACATTACAAATATATCATAGATCTTAAAGCATCTGAACAATGGTCAAATATTATGCAATTATGCCTACACCCATCAAAAAACTTAAATTACTTATTTCTAGGTTTTACTGCTATCTTTTAGCTCGTCTCCTCAGCTATCAAGAATTTGCTGAATGCAGAGAACAATAACAGTATTTAATCAAACACCGAGGTGTAGAAATGGTTTACAGTAGGGTGAATGGCTGCCCGCTGCCAATGATCCAGACTGACACGTGAAACAGAATGCATCATGCGTATAGCAAAACCCTTGCAAATAGTGGAAGGGCTGCATACATTCCAGATGGGAACCCAAGTGTAGTCCTGGATCAGTGCGCCAGTGTGGTGTTGGGCATACAGAGCCTGTGTAGCACAATGCAGCTATGTTGACAGATACATTCTCTTCCTCAGTGATCCACAAGCCAGTGCAGGGTTATACGCTGTAATGTGTAATAGAAGCTGTGGTTATGCTTCATGCAAGAATAAATGACTGGATCCTGATTATGAAAATAAGAAGAAAACAGGTGTAAATTTGAACCATTTAAACCAATTCAATCCAAGAATTCTTGCCTTAAATTGGTTTAAGTTATTACTTTTACCTTTGTGATTGCACCCACTGCTGATTGGGTTGCATCTAAGTCCGATTTTACCAACCAGGTGTGATTATTGGGTAAAGATGGGGAGATAACTTGTGTGTGAGTCAGACATTAAGATCAAGCCGACTGCCTCAACCTTAAGGCGTTTAGTTGTGTTCAGGTCTGGAACGCTAGAATGGTCCACGCTTCTGTTTTGGGCATGCACAGAGCGAAGGTATACAGCCATATACAGTGATATGACACACTAACGGGCCTATATCTCAGTCTGTATCAGGCCCATTGTATGTAACTGAGTGATATCCTGAAGGCATCTGAAGAGGTTGTTATAGAAAGTAATGCAATGCATTAAGTTTCTGTCAACACATAGATATTTGTACTCCCTGACCTTGATTTCTATCTGCTGATGATGCATTTTGTGTGACACTATATTACATTTGCAGATTCAAAAACCGTACAACTAATAAAAACAGAAGAAGAATAAAATATTTGGCCCTGCATTTAGCACATACCATGACTTGGAGATAGAAAGTTATTCTGGGTTAACTATGCAGCTAAGAATTGCTGAATAATGCGTACAAAAGTGAATGCAATATTGTTATGTCTGAATTCGCTGAAACAACTTAAATACTTTTATTGTTAACTCTTAACCTCCTCTCAACTCTAAACCAACCTACAGTATAGTAATCTTCTAATAACCAATAACTTCCCACAAAAACATTCCTGCGCTTTGGAATTAAAGGCCTAAATTTACTAAACTGCAGAAAAGGCAACGTGGAGATGTTGCCCATAGCAACCAATCAGAATCTAAATCTCACCTTCATGTTACATACTAGAAAATGTCAGCGAGAATCTGATTGGTTGCTATGGGCAACATCTCCACTTTTCCTTTTCGGCAGTTTAGTAAATCTGGCTCAAGGTGTTGATTTAGGAAAACAGTCGTTCTCTTCATATTTCTGCTCACTCCCTCCTTCCTTGGACTATCTTCAGTGCTTAGTTCAGCTTCTTCAAACCATATTGCTGAGATTGATCAAATGGCATTGAGCTTAGTGTGTTCTCCAATATGATTGCCAATCCTTGGATGTTGAAACTCGATGACAGATGAAACACTACAAATATATCACAGATCTTAAAGCATCTGAACAATGCTCTCCACCGGAAAATATTGTGCAATTATGCCTGCACCCATCAAAAAACTTAAATGACTTCTTTCTAGGATTTACTGATATCTTTTAGCTTGTCGGGTGTGGGTCCCCGCTTAGAACGGCCCTATTTCGATAGGGCCATTTCCTCCCAGCCAGTTTTGAACTGGCTGGGATTTCTATTGGATATGTCTCGATGAGGCATCGCAATCGATCCATGGAGCACCGAGCTTTCGGTGCTCCGAAATGTAAAGAAAAAAGTCCCTCTCTCCTTTCCCTAATTCTAACCCTAACCCTCTCCTCTCATTACCCTAACCCTCAATTCCTGGCAGCCTGACCCTAACCCACCATCTCCCGCAGCCTAACCCTAATTGTCCCTTCCGTGCAGCATGACCCTAACCCTCCCTCTCCTGCAGCATGACCCTAACCCTCCCTCTCCTGCAGCCTTAGCCTAACCCTCCCTCCCCTGCAGCCTGGAGAGGTTGCTCACCTTTCCCTGCGGTCCGGTGGTAGCAACGCGGCGGTATTTCCGAATAAGAATGGGTGAAGTATGCTGATCGGCATACTCACCCCTTCTAAAAAAAAAAATTTAAAGTGGGGACTATTCGAAATAGGGAAATCCAAAAAGGAACTTTCGGATGTCCCTATTTTGGAAAGAAAATTTTCTAACCAGGGACTGACAACGAGCTTGTCTTCCATAGCTACAAGAATTTGCTGAATGCAGACAACTATAACAGTATTTAATCAAACACCGAGGCAGAGCCGTATCTAGAAATTTTAGCCAATTTAACTATAAATGGTTCCCCCTTAAGATTTGTGCCCTGTGTGGCCATCCTTATCGCACACCCCTAGTTGCGGCCCTGCACCAAGGTGTAGAAATGGTTTGCTGTAGGGTGAATGGCTGCCCGCTGCCAATGATCCAGACTGACACGTGAAACAGAATGCATCATGCGTATAGAAAAACCCATGCAAATAGTGGAAGGGCTGCATACATTCCAGATGGGAACCCAAGTGTAGTCCTGGATCAGTGCGCCAGTGTGGTGTTGGGCATACAGAGCCTGTGTAGCACAATGCAGCTATGTTGACAGATACATTCTCTTCCTCAGTGATCCACAAGCCAGTGCAGGGTTATACGCTGTAATGTGTAATAGAAGCCGTGGTTATGCTTCAAGCAAGAATAGATGCCTGGATCCTGATTATGAAAATAAGAAGAAAACAGATGTAAATTTGAACCATTTAAACCAAGAATTCTTGCCTTGAATTGGTTTAAGTTATTACTTTTACCTTTGAGATTGCAGTCGCAACCACTGCTGATTGGGTTGCATCTGAGTCCGATTTTACCAACCAGGTGTGATTATTGGGTAAAGATGGGGAGATAACTTGTGTGTGAGTCAGACATTAAGATCAAGCCGACTGCCTCAACCTTAAGGCGTTTAGTTGTGTTCAGGTCTGGAACGCTAGAATGGTCCACGCTTCTGTTTTAGGCATGCACAGAGCGAAGGTATACAGACATATACAGTGATATGACACACTAATTCTCCTATATCTCAGTCTGTATCAGGCCCATTGTATGTAACTGAATGACCTCCTGAAGGCATCTGAAGAGGTTGTTATAGAAAGTAATGCAATGCATTAAGTTTCTGTCAACACATAGATATTTGTGCTCCCTGACCTTGATTTCTATCTGCTGATGATGCATCTTGTGTGACACTATATTACATTTGCAGATTCAAAATAACGAATAATGCGTTCAAAAGTCAATTCAATATTGTTATGTCTGTATTCGTTGAAACAAATTAAATGCTTTTATTGTTAACTCTTAACCACCTCATGTCCCTAAACCTACCTATAGTGTAGTAATCTTCTAATAACCATTGTCTCAGAACTTTCCACAAAAGTAGGGTTACCACCTTTTCAACAAGAAATTCCCGGACACAGACCCTATATATACTCTACCCACACATTACACCCCCACCATGCTCACATACTATTACCATTACCCCCCACCCCCACTCCCCCCTGCCTCCAGCCCCTCTCCTTTTTACTTACCTCTTTCTTTCCTCCTCTGTGGTGCTCTTCTGACTTCTCACTTGCCGATTCTCCTAGCTCCGCAATGGCTGGCATCTTCTGGCAGGCATGTTGTGAACAGCGCGTCGGTGACGTCATCTGGCATGTCAGCCCACCGGTGACGTTATCCGGCACATGCGCAAAGCAATTTTTGGGACAGAAGAATTCTAGGGTTACCACCTTTCAACAAGAAATTCCCACACATTACCCCTCCCACATACTATAACCACACACTACCCTCCACATTTTATAACCACACATTATCCCCCATATGATATAACCACACATTACCCCCCACATACTATAACCACACATTCCCCTCACACATACTATAACCACACATTACCCCCACACATACTATAACCACACATTACCCCCTCTCACATACTAAACCCCCAATAAGCTTTTTTAGGTCTTACCTGTTTTATATCTTTCCCTCTCTTCTTCCTCACCCTCCGTCCTCTGTGGCACCACTGCTTCTGAATGACGCTGACAATGGACACTGTCTATGTGACAATACAGTGTCCAGGAATAATGCTATTTCTATAGTTATATTAAATTTCAGCAGCGCAAAAATGTTATGTAACTCTAGAAATAGTATTATTCCCAGACATTGTATGGTCCAGGACTAGGACCCCTCTGAACTCCGGACACCGGCCTCAATTACTGGACTTTCCGGAGCAATCCCGGATGAGTGGTAACCCTACACAAAAGGCTTTCCTGCAATTTGGAATTAAGGGCCTAGAATTACTAAACTCCCGAAAAGCAAAAGTGGAGATGTTTCCCATAGCAACCAATCAGATTCTAGCTCTCACCTTCCTTTTTTCATACTAGAAAATGTCAGCTAGAATCTGATTGGTTGCTATGGGCAACATCTCCTCTTTTCCTCTTTTCCTTTTCGGCAGTTTAGTAAATCTGCCCAAAGGTGTTTATTTAGTAAAAAAAGCTCACTCCCTCCTTCCTTGCACTGATATCGTCAGTGCTTACTTCATCTTCTCCAAACCATATTGTTGAGATTCATCAAATGGGATTGAGTTTAGAGTGTTCTCCAAAGTGATTGCCAATCCTTGAATGTTGATCTCATAGTACAAGAAAGAACTTACCTGCAGAGGCGTAACTAATGTATGTTTTGTAGGGCACGTGCCCCAGGCACCACTGGTGCCCAGCTGATGTGGGCGCAATCGGAGCCTTAGGGCATGAGTCCCACATAAACTCACAATAGTCATAACCAGTGATAGTGTTAACGCCTGTGACGCCTGAGAAATGTCAGGCATGCTTTCAAATGTGTCCCATGCGTATAGCTACGCATGGGACATTCTGCAGTCTCTCTCTCTCTCTCCCACTAGCACAAATCCTTCACTGAACGGAAGTCACTAAGGCTATGAGTCATCCCCTGCAGAGAGAGACAGGAAGTCTCCAGTTCTACATTAACGATGAGTCATCCACACTGTGACTTCCCCTCACAGCGTGTCATGTGACCTCCAGGCTGCCAGCTGAAGAGACCTCTCACAGGCAGGATCTAAAAGTAAACTTTGTGTTTTTTTTTGTACAATAAGCTTTTAAACTTCACTTTTAGCTAGGGGCTGGAGGGGGGAAGGTAGATGGGTTGAAATAGCTAGGAGAATATACACCTGTATACACACACACACTTATTACAGATATATATATATATACACATGTGATAAAAATGGTAAAAGCCTGGCCTCAGAATCGGAAGTCTGGAAGTTTTGCACTTTGTTTGTTTTTGACCCCCTATGAAAACCACTATTTGAGGTTGAAACATTGGGATAAACTATAATAAAATACCTGAAAAGTTTAGTTTACCCTCTGCTAACAAGCCTTGTGAGCGTCTTAGTGTCCTTTCTATTCTGTTTATGACCGTTTTAACACCCACCCCAAGCTAGTTATCGCATTTTGAGGAGTGTCCGTATCCAGGGTTTTTTTTTTAATCTATATTTAGCAATCTATCTAAATACATGTATGTGTGTTTGTATGTGTGTTTGTATGTGTGTGTGTATATATGTGTGGGCTGGCATACTAAGTTGCCAGCCCGGTATGGCAGAATGACCAAATACATACTGATACAAGAAGAGTGGCACTCAGAGATTATTAGAGTAAAGCACTACTGTAGGAGTTCAGGGCTTCCAGCGTTTTCCGTTTTAATGATAAAAGTTTTGCCATTAAAACTGAAACGCCGAAAACCCTGTATTCCTAGCACTTTGTGTGTGTGTGTGTGTGTGTGTGTGTATATGTGTAAGTGTATAATATTTGTGTGTGTGTGTGTGTGTATTCCTCAGACCTCTAATATACCCCACCATACAATTTTCAGTTAGATGTAATATTCCTCTATTAAAAGAGGGACATATAATTTGCAAATTAAATAAAATGGTAAAGTGTCATATTGTGTCCAAAACTTGGCATTGAAGCAGGGAAGCAACGACCATAGTTATCACTTATAAATGGCGAGTTTGGAACAGCATAGACCACTTTACCGTTTAATTTAATTACGGTTATGGCTAAAAATACTCCTTAAAAATGCTATGAGGAGTATTTTACTCTGGCAAAAAAACATGTAGCGCGATCACTGGTGATACCACCAGCGCTGCACTGACCCTGTATGAAAGCACTGCGCAGAGGAGAGAGTGGACGGCCCGTCCGGCACCGTGACCCTCCCCTTCCTTTCATCTCAGTCAGTGAGTTACTCTAGTGACTGAGACAATCATTACAGGAGACAGGAAGTGCCGCCCACTCTCTTCTCTGCTCCTCTGCGCAGTGTTATTAAAGAGTGACAGCGCAGCGCGGGTGAACGGGTGGTTATAGTGACTGCGCTGTCACTCTTTATAATGCTGCGCAGAGGAGCAGAGAGGAGAGTGGGTGGCACTTCCTGTCTCCTGTAATGATTGACTCAGTCACTAGAGTAACTCTAGTGACTGAGATGAAAGGAAGGGGCGGGTCACGCCGGCTGGACATGGAGGGGGCAATAAGACTGGCTGGACATGGAGGGAGCAATAAGACTGGCTGGACATGGAGGGGGCACAGAGGCTGATTGGGCACATAAAAAGGGGACAATAAGGCTAAATGGACACACATAAAGATGGGACAGTACGAGAAAAAAGAAGGATCAAAGCAAAGGTAATTAAAGGAGATTAAAAGTGTTAAAATAGGTAGACTGGGGAGTGATGAGGGGAACTATTTGGAGGCTGAAGAGACATGAAGGGGATTATTTGGAGGCTGAAGAGACATGAGGGGATTATTTAGAGACTGGGCAGACGTATTCCGTGCATAAGAGGTCTGGAAGAAATTGCAAAGGTAGAAAGGAACAATAGCAGTAATTATGCAAGGAGCAGCATGATGGATAGTCTAAAGAGGAGAGAAAGAAGTATTATAAACCAGAGAGGTCAAGGTTACAGTAATCTAGGTGAGAAATTATAAGGACATGAACGAGAATTTTACAAGCCTTTATATTAAATAAACATTATTCTCTTTTGCCCAATAAATGTATCAACTGCAGGGAGTAGGGACTCCTGTTTAATATATAAATTAAAACTGTTGACATGAATCATATCAAATAGACTTGGCCTAAGTGAGATCCCAGTAGACTGCAAGACTAACTGCAGGGATTCCGGGATAGGCTTCTGAGACACAAATTGTCACAAACTTCCATCCATCCATTAAACATTGGATTAAAGCTCAAATATTTGTTCTTCCCATGTGTCATTGTCATTATGGGGAACGTTCTTTGCATCTTGAGTTCTGGAAATGTCTTCTACTAGACTCTCCTCACTGAAAGTCAGATCCATGACCTCGGTCTCCATTTCATATTGAGTCCGTGATAAGTCATCGTCCTCCAAATCGCTGCTTGACGCTGTGGCATTATGCGATGGGAATGCATGCCATTTTCGCTCATCCACACTGCAGGGGACCAAGAAACGGGAGGTAGAGAATTGTTCAAATGTCTTTACGTATTAAATGATAGCTAAAGGGTAGTCTGACTACAGACCCATCTTATGGACTAAACCAATATATTAAAGTAAAGTAAAAAATGTTTACATTCATGGTGGCTCAGAGAGTAGCATTTGTGCCTCACAGCGATGAGGTCATGAGTTTGATTCCTAGACTAGTCCTTATCTGTGTGGACTTTGTATGTTCTCCCTGTGTCTGCATGGGTTTCCTCTGGGTGCTCCGGTTTCCTCCCACACACTAAAAATATGCTGGAAGGTAATTGGCTGTGCACTAAATTAACCCTAATTTGAGTGTGTATGTGTAAGTATGTATGAATGTGTTAGGGACCTTAGTATGTAGCTCCAATATGGACAGGAACTGATGTAAATGTCTAATGTTCTCTGTAAAGCGCCGCAATCTTTTGGCGCTATACAAATAAGAGTTAGTAATAATAACTCCTTAACACATTTTAAGCTATTGTCCCAGTGTTTAACATCCCTATTGGAACATAAACACAATTATAAATTGTCTTCAAAATCAGCAAACAAAACAAAGGTTAACATATGGCAAGTCCATCGTCATTATACTACAGAGTGGGGAATCTAAAAAAGGTTAGACTATTGAATTGTTTATTTTTATTATGTATTAATTTTTTCCTTTTTTTTAATTAGTTTTTTACATGTATATGGACAGATACTGACCAGGTTTACAATAACTCTGTTATTTAGACTTGTACGAGGAAACATCAACTCTCATCTACAATAGTATTATATTATTATATTATAATATTACATCAATATTGACCAGCGTTACTATTACACTGTTATTTAGACTTGCACTAGGAGACAGCACCTCTCATCTCCAATACTAACATATTATTATTATTATTATTATTACACAGATACTGACCAGCTTTACTATTACACTGATTTATATTTGTGCTAGAAAATATCACCTCTTATCTCTAATACTATATTATTATTATTATTATTATTATTATTATTATAATACAGATAATGACCGGTGTTACTATTACACTGTTATTTAGACTTGTTCTAGGAGACATCATCTCTCATCTCTAATACTATTATATTATTATTATATCATTACACAGATACTGACCAGCATTACTATTACACTACTATTTAGACTTGTACTAGGAAACATCAACTTTCACCTCTAATACTATTATATTATTATTATATTATTACACAGATACTGTACTGACCAGTGTTACTCTCACACTGTTATTTAGACTTGTACTAGAAGACATCACCTGTCATATCTAACATTAATATAGTATTATTATTATACTATTACACAGATACTGACCAGCATTACTATTACACTGTTATTTAGACTTGGGCTAGGAGATGTCACCTCTCATCTCTAATACTATATTATTATTATTATTATTACTACACAGATACTGAGCAGAGTTACTACTACACTGTTATTAAGACTTGTACTAGGAATCATCACCTCTCATCGCTAATACTATTATAATATTATTATATTATTATTATTACACAGATACTGACCAGAGTTACTATTACACTGTTATTTAGACTTGTACTAGGATGAGGGGTATCTCTTAAATAGTAGATGACTATTGTTGGGCTTCTTGCTGTTTATATATCTGATACTTACCTAATACATTGCTCCTCCAGTTGATGCTTAGTTGATTTTGACCAGAATAAACATTTCTGGAATTTCCGCTCCATTGTTACTGTAGCACCACTGATCTACAGGCAGAAAAAAAAGAATATGATATCATGACCTTTACTTAACTATAACTATTTATATTTGAAGGATATTATTGTGCATGGACATAAGCCTAATCATAGTGTAGACTTGGCTAGTCTACAATGGGTATTTCAGTTGTACCTCTAGGCGCCCATAAATGTCTTTACCGATCATCCAAGGATTATTTGGGGCCACAGTTATGAGCCATATCAGATACTGAAGTACCTATCCATTATTTTCAACTTTATTGTATACTCAAGGAAGAAGTCAATAAAGAAATAGGGCCTGACCCAGACTGAAATGTGTGAATTTGTAATTAAGAGGAAAACAGGTGGAAAGTTACATCTGGGCAAAACTGTGTTGAATTTCAGGGGGCGATAAATGAATGTTAGTCATTGAATGCAAGGAGAATATTTTGGTTTTGCTTATTGCACACAGATACTGACCAGCGTTACTGTTACACTGTTATTTATACTTGTACTAGGACACATCACCTCTCATCTCTAACACTATTATATTATTATATTATTACACAGATACTGACTTGCATTGTCATTACACTGTTATTTATCATCTCTTATCTCTAATACTATTATATTATTATATCATTACACAGATACTGACCAGCATTACTATTACACTGTTATTTATCACCTCTCATCTTTAATATTATTATATTATTATTATATTATTACACAAATACTGACCAGTGTTACTATTACACTGTTATTTATCACCTCTCATCTCTAATACTATTATATTATTATTATATTATTACACAGATACTGACCAGCATTACTATTACACTATTATTAAAATTTGTTCTAGGAAATCATCAACTCCCAACTATAATACTGTTTTTCAATGGATAAAATTTGCCTCCTCTGCAATTCAACATGGTTTGGCTCAGGTGTAAACTTTCCACCTGTTTTCTTCTTATATCTTACTCTGGATCCAGTCTTTAATGAGTAGAAAGAAGACAATGAGTGGAAGAATGTGTGAACACTATTCTGTCTAGAAAGGTCACATTCTGTAAATCCCCCCGATAGGGTTGGAAAATGAAAATGCTTATCTATGGTTACAGAGTACAAGTTTCACAAAAAATATCTCACCTGGGCCTTCCATAATTCGTCCTTCTTCTTGGCCATGTCTCCTTGCGTGTCACCCATCATGGCGATTAGTAGGTTGAACATAAGGAGAAAGGCTATGACACAGAAGGAGCCATAAATGGGAGAGTACATGACTGGTGCGTCGACGGTGTAGTTGGCTGGTCCATTGAGAGCATTGAGGAAAAGTTGATAGGTGCTGACCACAGACATGAAAAAAGGACCGAAAGCCCCAAAAGCGTTTGGATCTACCATCTGAAATGAAATGTAGAGAGCTGGGAGAGGAAAGAGAAGATATCAGAAAAATGATTACAAGACGGTGAGAAAACCTATAGCAGATAAATTCATAAACACATAATAAAAATACTTTTGTAACATTTATAAATCAAATGAACTATATGAATTTATAAATGTACCATAAATGACCCAAAAAAGTAAATCCATTTTATTTACAATGTTCATGTCTGTTTGTTCCTCTTGATAATTTAAGACCAGTTCCAGATCTCTGTTTCCGATGTGCTTGAGACTCTAAGAGCAGGAGCAGTGGATATCCGAAGCCCGATCCCTAACTCTCATACGGACGAGGGGAGGCCACTCCCCTTCTCTCATGTGTAGTTACTATAGCTTTACCCTACTTTAAGACTTCTGCACCGTCCCGATTTTAGGTAAGGATGGAAGAGACATGCTTGTTTGGCATCACGAACGTTACGTACGCCGGCTCTTACGAAAAGGGAGCTTCCCCCCCTTTACGCATGTCGTATTTCCGCCGTGAAGGCGGAGATAGACATGCTAATGAGGGGACGAGGCGGGGGAAGCCCTGTTACAATCAGGTATGCAGCCGTAAGGCCGCATATGTGATCGTACCAGTTAAGATAGGAATCTGGACACATAAGTGCCTGCCCCGTGCACTCCCCGCTCCCCGACCGTACCGATCTTGGGCGGCCATAAGGGGCCCGTAGGACTGGATCTGGATTTTTTTTGAGTAATAGGGGGTATTATTATCTCTGAATTTATTATAGGTGCGGCCCAGAGAGGCTCACATGCATTTTGCAAAGTACCAAATTGTGTCATTACAACAACTAACATCAGGTTTTACACATGAACTCATTAATGTTTCAGTTGTACAGAAGGTAAGGGGTTACTTCAGGGCACTAAGAAGTGGGGAGAAAAGTGCACCAGACAGCTTAACTACGCTACTAAGTAAGCTACGGAGCTCGTACCATGTGTTATGCGCAAAGTGGTATATATTTTCTTTTTAGGGACATCCATCAATGTCACCGTAAGCCTCTCCAACCAATCCACTTTCAAAAGCAAGTATAACTTTTTTTTGAACAGTTTGAGGGATGGGGGTGTTCTGTTTATCCAGTTTCGGAGGATAGGTTTTTTTTTCTATTGTTGTTCTTAGCTATGAACAACAACCTACGGCAACCCTTAGTTAGGGCAACGCATGGTTAATCTATTGGCCCGAGAATGATTAAACTCTCTGCGTGGGGAAGGGCCCTAGACCATGCCACTCACCTTGGGTCTTCTGTTCCCCGACTGGTCAGTTTCAGATTTGAGGAGGGGTCTGATGCTGCCTTTATAACTCCCCTTCTGATGACATGCAGCCTTCTTCTTCTGTGGATTTTACCCTCCCTCCCACCTTGTATTTTAAAATCATGTGCTTGGCGGGAAGCAGTTACTGCTATTGTTTTATGGATTGGCGCAGGTGGTGGTTGAGCCTTGTTGGCACATGTTATCTTGCTATCGGCAATTTGAGATCATCCGGATTGAATTTAGGCTCATCTGGGGGGCGGCGGCCTGAGTAGCACTTACATGAGGAGCTGTGTCTGGGTGGAAGGAGTACGCATGGTTTGTTGTTGTTGGTTGTTTGATTATATTATATGTTATAACAATTATTTGTTAACATGCAAACTGTTCATTATTTTATCTGCTTTCTTGGCCCCCATCAATTCAACATTATAAATTTGATCCTGATTGGATCCCAAATTTAGATTTAAGAGTTTCATCATTAATTCAGTTTAATCAATTAATAAATTTAAATTCCCACTAAGAAGTGTGTGTCGTTTATGTTGGTTTTTTCATGGGGCTGTGTGGCGTGGTTGGGGGGAACACACATCACGCATGTGACGTTTATTCTCTGTTCCTTATTCAGGAGCCCAAATAAAGCCCATTCAGTCATGCCAAATTGTTTAAATAAAAAATATCTTACCCAGGCTGTACCCACATACCACCACAGCCATCAGCCAACAAAACTTCAAGAGATCACTGGAAGCCATCTAGGTGATAGGAGAAAGAAATATTCATCAGGAATTCTTTCCAGGTTTTCTTTTATTTACTGTATACACTTGAGCACACTTCATATGTTTATTCAAAGGAGCCTGTGCTACTTATAACTATTTTACTCTGGTAGCCGAACTCCTCCCACCATGGAAGCAGTACACTGACCCCGCCCACCATGAGTGCAGTACACTGACCCCTCCCACTATGGGTGCAGTATTCTGACCCCTCACACCATGGGTGCAGCTGTCCCAACGGTCTCTAAAGTCCAAAGTGTCTTTTCCAATGGACCTTAAGGATAAATATACTTAACATTTCTTAATACCTTTTGAATAATAATAGTAAAAGGTCCGATTATCTGGAAACCACGTGCAAAATACATGACATAGCACCATCCAAGCACTAATGCTATGGACATCGGGGTCACCTCTCCATCTGTGCTCGTCAGCCGCATAACCAGAAGCAACAGCATCATAGAGGAAAACAAGATTCTGTAGAAAAATAGGGAAAACTGTATAAAATGACTTCCAAATGCTTGAAAATATTGCAGCATTTTAAAGGGTGGCAGTAACCAAACCTTCCCCTTATGTTTTATTTTGTTGATAAGCTTATACCATAATTGTATGTGGTTATAAATCAAAAACCTATAACGTGGCATTCGGGAAAAATTGACACTACTTTTTAATTGTTTCACCACAATGGGCGCTGCTCCATTAAGGGTTGGTAAGACCCTAATATTCTAACTAAAATACCACAAAGAGACAAGCAGTGCTATCTTAATTGGTTAGAAACCTAAAAAATACCTTCCAAATTAGTTCATTTAAAAAAAACACATTTATTTATTACAACACCACAGTTAATACTCCAGATGGATGAAACGCGTCAGTGCGTGTAACACATTGTGCAACTGAGTTGGTGTGTTGCTGCCCTCTAGTCTGTGTGAATTGTTTTACTTGGACTTTGAGAAGCTATTTCAGGCCAATTACAGCCATGACCCACCATCAAGGACCTCAGCTTTTTCGGGCAGCCTACACAAGTAACGTAGCTGTGAGCTACACTTTTAACGCAATCCAAACAACTGTCTTTGGAAACATTTGCAACCCTAATTGCTCAACTGATTTATTGACTCTCCTTTGCTCTCCCGGGCTACTAATATAAGTAAGGTAGCTGTCAGCTACACTCTTAATATAATTCAACCAAGTGTTTTTGAAAATATTTGGAACATTAATTGCTAATCTGCTATATTGCCTCTCCTTATATAACGACTTTTAAGATGAGGAGTGGATCCTCCTAATCTATAGGAGGCTTTATTTCTAGGGATCAGTGTGCAATAAGCAGGGTGAAAGACTGCAATTTGTAAAATATACGACTTGGACACATATATTTTTTGGGCCGTATGCAGAGCTCCGGCCGCATTGCATTTGCGGCCGAAGTTTTCAGAAAAGTGCTACTGCGCAGGCGCAGTAATTTTGGAACATAATCTACGTTACTTCTTGCAAAGTAGATTGCGTATACGCGGTATTAAAGTATCTGCGGCATGTAACACCAGGGCAGTAAAAGCCACCAATAAGCTGTATAAACACTACAGGCTGCACTAGTAGCTGGTAAACAATGACTGGGGAATAGTATAAGCATTTGTATGTCGTGATAATAGTGTGTTAAATGGAAAGTATAATGATGAGGGTGTAATTCGTTGTTTCGATGATATATTTTTTGACAGATCACTTCACGACAATAAAGCGATGACTGGCATCAATTTCCGGGGAGTCAACCACACAACAGCGGTGACGGGTATGTTTTCTTAATACTAGCCATAACCATTCTCCTCCCACAGCCTAAGCTTAACACCCCCCCCCCTCTGCAGCCTAACCCTAACCTTTCCTGACACGCAACCTAACCTTAACCATCCACTAATCGTAACCATCCTCATGCCACGGCTGACCCCAAACCATCCTTGTCCATAGCACAGCAGTCAACAGGTAGAGAAAAAACAAATTACCAGACACATTGGCTCAAATCCAAAGTGTTAAAATAAGAGGAAAAGAGGAGAAAAATTCCATCTGGGCAAAACCATGCTAAATTGCAGAGGTGGCAAATTTAATCTGTTACAAACAGTATTGGAGTTAAAAAGTGATGTTTTACAGCCAAGACTAAAAGGGTGTGGGTCTTCATTGTGAACAGCCCTATTTCATAAGGGCCGTTCTTTTCCAACCAGTTTTGAACTGGCTGGCAAATCGATAGCTTCTGGCTCGAAGAGACAAATCAATCGATCCCCGGAGCAATGAACACGGTGCTTCTACTGGTAAGTATCCCCAACCCGTTCCCTAATCCTTACCCTAACCCACCCCTTCTTTTACCCTAACCCTCCCTTCCCCGCAGCCTGACCCAAACCCTCCCTTCCCCGCAGCCTGACCCAAACCCTCCCTTCCCTGCAGCCTGATCCTAACCCTAATCCTCCTCTTCCAAGGCCCTGAATTTTCGGTTGTCTCTACTTCAGAAAGCCACCTATTGTAGCAGAGACTTCCACCCAGGGGCAATTTAAGAAGTGAGGGGCCCTTGTGCAGGATTTGTACATGGGCCCCCAAGCCCCCCCGCCCTACCTGAGACAGGACTGTCACGATTCGCGGACCTCAAAAGGGACGAGGCCTAACTGTGCTGTAAGCCCAGCCCATGAATAGGGACAGTCCCACCACAGGGGAAGGGGGGGCTCATTCGGCATCTATTTCTTCCCTCCGGAAGATCTTAGAGGGAAGAAATAGATGCCAAATGGACCCCCTTCCCCTGCCAACCCTGGGTGCAGGATAATTGCCACAGGGTCCCCTGTTCTGAGGGGCCCGTGTGCACTGCACACCCTGCACCCATTATAGATATGCCTATGCTTCCACTGGTCTAAATAACAGTATAAAAGCAAAGCAGGACAGTATCTGCATACAATAAGCAATAGCGAAGTACAGTATTCCCCCCTGAAAGGAAAGAATAATATGTAATTAACTTTCCTGAAATTCAACATTTCCTTTTTCCCAGCTTTCCACCTGTTTTCCTCTTATTTTTAAACTCTGGAACAGGATCATTGTCTCACCGGATTACGCGGAACGGATCCTTCCAAAAAGTGTGGGTGATGAAGTGCTTTAATCCAGTCTTCCGAATTTCTAATAGCTAAAAATAAAAAATAAGAATATTTATTATGTTTATAATGGAAAGACAAATAAATAACAACAGTCCGAAAACTGAAAATTCTATGGTAGGTAGATTTAAGTTACACTCTATTGTTAAAGCCTGCTACCGGTTCCTTGTTGTGTTTAATGCTAGAACTCTGAGCAGTGTCTAGAGATATACGAGACAAAAGACTGCCCAAACTGCTGAAAGGGGATATCATTAACTTATTATTTAAGTAGAAATTGGATACTAGTTTTGCATTTGGAACTAAAACTTAAAGGCCCTGATTCAGTTGAGTGTGATTTTGCTTTCCTATTGGGCCCACACTCCTGCAGCTCAAAGGAATCGTGATAGAAGCACTGGGGGAGTTGTATGTTGCTGGGTGGGTCAGTTAGGCTTTAAAGTCATTTTTGCTTTTTATAAGCAGGAGTAAGGGTTGCGGATGGAGAGAGAATATGGGCGGCATCGACGCAGTCTGGTTCTTTATTGCCTTCAGGCTGTAAGCAGGTTGATTACTACAGCCCATGTGTCCCGGGATTATAATGCTGTCAGGCTGAAGTTGCACAGTCTTTCGTATTCTTAATCACTGAGGTAAGAGGCCGCTCTAGAGAGACGCCAATGACCTGGTGTGCTTTACCATGTTGTGACAGGGTCCCCGTTGCGATAGGGCCGTTCGCTCCCAGGCAGTTCGGAACTGGCTGAGATATCGATTGCTTATGCCTCGAGGAGGCATAGCAATCAAACCCTGGAGCACCAAACACAGTGCTATGAAAGGTAAGTGACCCCAACCCACTCCCTAACCCTCACTATGGGCCTGATCCAGATGTTGCCCGGCGTCGCTCGTGGATCGGGCGTCCGTAGCAGCGCCGTAGGGACGCTGGAGGGGACGTCCCCCAGCGTCCC
>WWET01000101.1:120737-176695 GCA_011038615.1 Limnodynastes dumerilii
AGATCTGGATCAGGCCCTATAACCCTAAGTCCCCCCCACAGCCTAACCCTAAGCCCCCCCACAGCCTAACCCTAAGTCCCCTCCCCATAGCCTAACCCTAAGTCTCCTCCCCACAGCCTAACCCTAAGTCTCTCACCCTTCAGCCTAACCCTAAGATTCCCCCCCGCAGCCTAATACTGCCCCCCCCCAGCAGCCTAACCCTAAGTTCCCGGAGGGGGTTACTCACTCGGTGGCGCTTCCGAAAATGAATGGCCGATCGCATCCTCACCCGTTCATTAAAAAAAAAATGTCAAATGGCTGTCATTCGAAATAGAGACAACCGAAAAAAAAAAAGCAACTTTCGGCTGTCCCTACTTTGTAATCGCAGCGGGGACTCGCAAAGGTTGTGACGTTAGGTCTTTTCACTTTAGATAAGGATTATCTTGGTGTGAGATGGAGTTGGACAGGTCAGGATTTTTGTTTGGGAGGCAACCCATGTATGATCTTGCAACACAATATACATATCAACAAACACACACACAGTATATGTAAATGTCTCTTATATATCATTTAATAGAACTCTAAATATATTGTTGTTGATCAATCTTACCTCAATCAGCAAAAATATGAATGCTCCAAGTACAGATATGATCTCTCCAGAGAGCCTCAGGTAGTCATCTTTTGTAACATAAGCTTCCTTTTAGAACAAAAATATTTCAAAAGAAATAAAAAAAAAACAATACTTTTTTTGTATTATGTCACCTGACAACACCCCTAAATGATGTCCTTCCCCCATTCTGTCCCTAGAACACACCTCTAGATATTAATTGATACGATACGCATATCACATGCATAAGAATGAATTGGAGAGGGCATGCATAGTAACCTTTTCCACCCAAGTTACGTAGATTTCTGAATGGTACTTAGTTACGTACGTGTGGACGGGCGTTGTTGTGTGCGAAGTTAAGTGAAAATGGACTTTTGAAGGTGCGGTTAGTAATCTACGCATGTACTTAAGTAACTTACGCACGTAACTACACATGTACAGTTAAGGTTGCTCTATGGACGCGTTAGTCTCCGAAAATCCATCCGTGTGAGGGGAGTGTCCTGGGTGATGCCTTGCCACGTACGTGCGTATATTTGCGTACTTTATACACGAATACGGTCCAAAATCAGCAATGGAAACTATACGGAATAATATGTTCTTTCAGTCAAAGAGCTTTAAGTGGGGTTATTTTTACATTCCTCTTTTGTAAATATAAATTAAAATAATAAAGCCAAAAGAAAACAAAATAAAAAAAAGCATCTACAGTACACCATCACTTACCAAAATATTCTCCAACGTTCTATTTAAATGCAAAAGAAAGCTATTTAATGGAACTATGGACCGGATCCAGACCCCCGCGTGCTTTCCGTGCGCGCAGGGGTCTGAAATTACGCGAGACAGAGGGGAGTGCACACCCGCTGTCACTCCCCTCTGTCGTGCGGGCTTACGCTGCCATAAGCCTGCCTTAAATGTGACGGGCGGATCAGCGCTCCGTACGACCGCTGATCCGCTACAGTGTGGGAGCCCCCTCCCACACTGTACACTTTACATGCTTCCCCCCGCCCGCTATAGCGGGCGGAAGGGAAGCACAGCCCATTTGTACGCAAATGGGCTCGGACGGCACAAAGTTCCGTCTGATTCTTTAAACGCATGCGCCCTCCAGTTCAGTCAGGTGATTTACGCACCTTGCGTGCGTAAATCACCTGACGCTATTAAATCTGGATCCGGTCCTATATTAGCAGAATACAGTAGCCTGCCCCACCTGTAATGTTTTCTGAACAAAAAGTGTGATATCTGTGGGGTCCGTGATGTTTCCTTCTCGTGGTTTAAGCGGTCTGTTGGCACAACACAGGGACACGCAGACCATATATAGCACATATATGACTCCCAGGGACCATATATATGGACGTCCAATTCGATGCCATTTTTTCTGTAGTAGTTCTTTAACAGGAGGGAGGTTAACAATTTTGTAAGCCTTAAAATAGAGAATAAAAAAAAAAACACAGGGAGTACAGTATGTCAAAGAGGACAGGTATGGAGAAGACATTTGACCATGATCCTTTGAGTCAAGCATTGGACACAACTTATCACAGTTCTGTCTTACGGACTTTGAGATCCTAATGAAGGGCCATATTCAGAGATCCTATTTTCGAGGGGAATTCCGTGCGTATTTTTAGGATCAGATCAACTGCGCATGTGTAGTAACTTTATTTACATAGTTTATTTTGACTATACGCACGGAAGTGCCTAATAGACGTACATGTGAATCACGCTTGGGGACATACACACGGAAATCAGATGTATGGGAAAATTTACATAAAAGTGGGTGGGGAAAGGCATTTAAATGAACACATGGAGGTACGATTATAAAGAATCGCATGGACGGAGCACATATACGCATGTAAGTACACACGTAAAGAACAGAGGGGTCTAGGGACTCGTAAGTCCCCGGCAGCACATCCAGGAGAGGGGAGTGTTGGGATTGTTGGTGGGTGTTTCCTTGCTCAATATGCTTGGTGGTGATGGCATCTCTGATAAAAACCAGTCACCTTATGTGCATCCACTTTAGTGGAGAAGTCCTTAATGTGTGTTACTGCTCTAGTCAGGAGTTTGTACTGACTTCAGCCATTATAGGAAAGGGTGTGGTCCCCTGGAAAGAACGGCCCTATTTCGATGAGGCATAGCGATCGATCCACGGAGCACTGAACATGGTGCTCTGAAAGGTAAGCCTGAAAACTACCCCAACCCTTCCCCTAATTCTAATCCTAACCCTCCCCTTCCTTTACCCTAACATTAACTTTTTCTTCCCCGCAGCCTGACCTTAACCCTCCATCTCCCGCAGCCTGACCCTAACCCTGGAGCGGTTACTCACCTTTCCCGTGGTGCGGGTCCTGCGGTAGTGGCGGTGTTTCCGAAAAGGAATGGGTGAGGAATGGTACTCACCCATTCTGAAAAAAAAATTGGAGGGGTATTCGAAATAGGGACATCCGAAAAGGAACTTTGGAAATCCCTCATTCTATGCGGGGACTGCAACCGATAGGAAAGGTCTACTCAGCTCATGAACTGTACACCTAAGAGTTGATACCCCAACATTACCCATGTGTGTGGAGGGGATAGGACCTAGATGAATAGCATCCCAGCACTGTCTTAGAGGAAAGTCAATTCATCTGCATTCAATTACCACTCTAGTGGTATTGTTTGATCTCATTAAAAGCTCTATCTTTGCCTCTGCAGTAGAGTGGCTTTCTTTTACGTCTTACCTTGCTATTCTTTGATGTTGCAATTAGCTCAAGAATCGATTTTCCACATGAGTCAATCTCTGAAATATCATACAGCATTGTAGTTGTCGGACCAAACGTCCATTGGGTCTTTCGTTTCTTTTTAATCAAGTGTTGGAACATCTGTCCAGAATAGTCATGAGGAGGAAATAAAACAGCTTTAGTATTTCAGAAAAGGCAGTTTCTTACAAACTGTACTTGGCATAAAAAGGGCTGTAAGCATGTCTGCCACATATAGTCTACCCCCATGATGCCATGGTTGTTAGTACATTTTTACAAAGAAGTACACAGAGTTTCCCAAGCAACAAGGTTGCTTAGGGTTCTGCAATAACTTAGCCACTTTCCACAAGGCTTCCATGTGTTCAGAACGTAACCACTGCTTCTCGCACCAATAGACCTTTTGGATAGGCAGGGAAATACCAGACAAACATATGCTTCACAATCCAAGCAATCATAGAAAAATCTGGCACCACCAGGCGACTTGTTGAAAAATGAAACATAAAACAGAAAGAGAAAGAGACTAAGGGCTAGATTTACTAAGCTGGAAAGAAGAGATGGAGGTGTTGCCTATAGCAACCAATCAGATTCTAGCTCTCTCTTTCCAATTACATAATAGGAACTGTCAGCTAAAATCTGATTGGTTGCTATGGGCAACATCTCCACTTTTCAAAACATGCAGCTTAGTAAATCTGGCCCCAGATGTCTGTAACAGACAATCATTTTGGCTGTACCATGCTCACCATCTCAGTTTTTTCAACGCGTTCTATCCATGGTTGGTGTACCAAGTCAGATCACAACCTGTGCTTAGCTCCTCATTGGGTTACCTTGAATATCATAAGGGCCAAAGCATTTTTTTTGCACCTGGGCCCACAACTCAGGGTTTATTAGTAGCGAAACTCACCACCACATTTCCTTCAACGGCAGCCAACTTCAGTGGAGTAAGTCCTTGGCCATTGGGAATGTCGTTCAAGGTTTTTCCATGTAAGCCACAAGCTTGAGACAGCAAGAAATCAAACATCTGGCAAGACAGACTTTTATTGGGTTGAAGAACGAGGATGTGTAGTACCGTGTTACCTGGGGGAAGCATGATCATGATGTAACTAAAGTTAGTTCCTATTAGCAGGTAAATAATATTTACAGCATTATCCACGATGAAGAAGCTAATTTACAATTGGTGGCACTGTGTCGGAGAATATATACGTTAAGATTGTCTTGGAACACAATGGGCCTGATCCAGACCTACGCCTGCCGTCCTAGCTGAAAAGCTGATCTGCGCTTGCGCCGGGCAGATGTTGCCCGGCGTAGCTACGGCAACGCCCGATCAACAATCGGGCGTCCGTAGGAACAGCGTAGGGACGCTGGAGGGGGCGTCCCCCTAGCGTCCCTACGTTAAGGTTAGTGAAGGTGGGCGGGGGGAGGTAATATAATGAAGGAGGGAGGGAGGGCTTAGCGGTAGTACGCTTGTGTGCGAGCGTATTACCCATTGCTTACGCCGGCTGAAGTTAAGGTAGCCTTCAGCTGGCGTAAGCAATGGCAAATACGCCCGCACAGGGGGAGTGTCGGGGAGAGTGGACGCCGATACGCTGTGCTTTAGTAAGCACAGCGCATCGGCGTAGGGCTGGATCAGGCCCAATGACTCTGATGTATGTGGTGCAGGTACTTCACCATGCTACAAAGCTGTAGCCACTCCAGATGATGCAGGGGGGATGGTCAGGAAGGTAGGTGACAATGGGCTGGATCCTGAACTATGTACGACAAAGGACTTACGCAAGTCATTTGTGTAAATCCCATCTTGGAAAATCCGCGTATGCGTGCGCCAGATGTTCCAACAGTGTAAGTACTGACATACGTAACTAAGTTATGTACGTCAGTAAGTATGCATAAGGGGCTGACCCTTCATTTATGGGGATAGCCATTTAACTGAGGGGACGGGGAAGCCCTGTTATGCCTAGGTCTGCGTATGCATGGATGCAGATGTAGTCGTAAAAGTTAAGGTAGCAATTTGGACACGTAAGTGTCTGAATTTACTACCAACAGTGGAGAGTGCAGGGAGCGTGCCCTCCCCGCTACGGGAGCGTAACTATGCACCCCTGCATGCACGTAAAGCTTGCGGGGGTCAGGATCTGGTCTAATACCCTTATATACCCAAGTGGTGATTTAAAATGTTGATGTTTCTCTGTACAACAAATAAAGCCTGTAGTTCTGATGATCAGGTATATATTATAAACTACAATCTACTCACCAGATAGTCCTAAACCCCTTGTAACAGTGTTCTGTGGTATCTAAGATCTACTCACCCCAACTGTCCTGACTCCACAAATCCGCCCCATGATCTATAAGAAGCTCTACAATCCTAGTGTCCGCTACGCAAGCAGCAAACGTTAGAATGTGTTCTCCTGGAGGTAAAAAACAGAAAGTTTAGCAATTCCAATAATATCAGTAACGCAAAATAGCGTTCAAAGAAGAGATCAGAGCTATGTGTTAAAGTACATTTTTAATATAACTAGTGCAAATATTTGAAGACACCAATGGCAAATAATAGGGGGCTGGATCCAGAACAATGCCTGTCGCCCATAATACGTCCGTCAGATGCCGAAAATAGCTACTGTGCATGAGTAGTAACTAATTTACGTAATCTACGTATCGTTTCGTTAAGACCGCATATATGCAATCTACGTAACGAAACGATACGTAGATTATGTAAATTAGTTACTTCGCATGCGCAGTAGCTATTTTCGGCATCTGACAGATGTATTATGGGCGACTGACGTCCAGCCCAGGGTGTGGGCCGTTGCCTACCTGCTAATTTCGAAATGGTTGTTGCCCCACCGAGGACAAGCAATCAAAGATCCAGAGGACTCATATAGAGTGAGAGGTGAGTATTTATCCAAACCCAACCCTTATCCTAATTCTTACCCTACCCAACCTCTTGCATTGCCCTAACCCTAAAACTCCTCTACCCGCAGCCTGACCCTAATACTTCCTTCCCGCAACCTGACCCTAAGGCTCCTTTCCCTGCAGCATGACACTAAAACTCCCCTCCCCACAGCCTGACCCCAAGAGTCCCCTCCCTGCAGCATGACACTTAGACTCCCCTATCCGCAGCCTCGGGGATCTCGTTCCTCTATAGGGTGCAAAATAAGATACATGATGAAAATTTGTGCGATGGGCCATTTTCAAGTCACATTGCAGTCAATTGAATCTTCCCCATTCAGTCTAAACCCATTAGTGATGAGTCGTTTAGAATCTCTGTTGGTTTCCCAACAGAGGACCTTTGTAAAGAGGACGTTTGATGACCCAATTCATTCCAAAACATCATAGCAGAACCATAATGTTATGAATCCACCTCTCCCTGGACTCTTCTCAGAGGGACAGACAGGAAGTTGATTAGTAGTTTAGATTAGATTAATAGTCCAACCCAACCCTCCCAAGACTTTGTTGATCCAGAATAAATTTTAACCAAACCTGACTAGGTAAGAAATAATAATCCAGGACTATACAATTAGCGACATCATGGACTAATACAACTATAACAGTTCTGTCTGAGACCTTACCAAAGTAGAAAAGATTGTTGGGATTGAGAGCAAAGAAAGTTCCCGTGGCTCTCGGCGATGAGACATCAGCCCCTCTGTGTATCAGAGTCAACACCATGTTAATGTTCTGATTGACAGCCGCTATGTGCAACGCTGTCTGTCCTGGATAAGATGAGGAGGATATAATATAACGAGACAGGCTATTTTATACATAGTTACAAAAGCTATGAGACAAAGGGCCCAAATCAGAGTTGAATGAAAGTTGAGAAACTTAGGGAAAGTTGGAATTTTTTGAGCAATTATAGTATAGGACCATAGGCTCAAGAGTCCTGTGAAAATTAGAAATTTGCAATAAAACTCAGAAATTTGCTGTAACTTCGGGCCGGATTCCTCAACTCCGGGCAACAGGGGACTTACGCAAGTCATTTGCGTAAGTCCCCTGTCTGGGAACATCTGCGCCATATGCTTCCTGTGCATAAGTACTGATGTACATATGTCAAAGGGGCAGACCCTTCACTTACAATGGCTGTATCCCTGCCATACAGAGGGGGTTAGTCATTTAAATGAGGGGGCGGGGAAGCCCTGTTATGACTAGTTCTGTGTTTGTATGACCTAGTCGTAAATGTTAAGGTAGCAATCTGGACATTAAAGTGTCTGCGGGGTAGCAGGGGGTGTGCACTCCCCGCTACATACCCAGCATGCACGTAAAGCGTGCGGGCGTCTGGATCTGGACCTTCATCGGTCAATTTACTGCAAATTAATCAGGATCCTGAATTAGGTGCGCACAGTCGCTCATTAGCTTATTTGTACATGTTATCCAAAAGTCTGTACTGTACATGCAAGGGGAGTATATTTGCCTTTCACTTCCCTCGCAGGGTGTAAGGGTCATGTTCAAAATGTTCTTAGCCAAACCCTCACTGTACAATTTAAATCTTCCCCTCCCGCTTAGTGTGCAAAGATCATGTATGCACGATGGGTCGTATTGACCAACCATCGGAGAACACCCCAGCATAGAATGCAGCATTGAGCATACTACATTCCAATGCGTATTACTCTGGACTGGACTGGAACTGTACATTCACAGCCCTGTGGCTATGAACGTACAGACTTTGCCATCCTATATTCTGCACAGAGGAGATTAGTTCACCCCCTTCCTTCCCCCAATCTCCTCCATGCGGAGGCCATTAGGAGAACTGCAATCTACCCTAAGTATTCGGCAGGAAAACCCTTCCATACAGAATACTTGATTGTACATAAGGACTTCTTTAGCAACACTCTTTTTATACAATTTAAATACCTATGCCCACCTACCTTGCGTTTCCCGTATGCATGGTGAGTGGCCTGGCCTCGCGTGCGGTCACTGAAGTTTGCATGGATTTCTACATAGTCTGTTTGCGTACACACTTGCACCATATCGTTTGAATTGGTCTTTTCATCATGTGATTGGACCAATGATTGGGGGGAACAAAGTGTAGTGTGTTCACTTACGCTCAGTCGCAGAATTCCTTTTACTGCACATGCGCAGTACATACAGACAGGCGATTTCCGTACATGATAAAATCGCCTGTTGTTACTAATTATAGACCCAGCCTCCTGTCCTTATTAGGTCTAGATTCGGTCCATCAACTTCGCTTACCCCTGGTGACAATGCATTGGTAAAGAAAAGCCCATAGCTGTATTGAAGTCAGCTATGTACAAAGAGTTACACTGGGAAGTTGGGTTAAAGGTCAACAATAATGTTTGTCAGGTGACAATTTTACCTCGATAGAGGTCGGAGGTCATGGGCTGGTTGATCAGCTGAGGAGCTTCATCCAATAGAATTTCTGCAGCTTCCAAGTTCCCATACTGGACGGATACATGTAAAGCCGTCTCCCCCACAGCTCCTGAGTATATAGTTAGATGGAATGTTAGAGACGTGATGCAAAATATTGTTACATATAATATGACATAGAACTGTGCTGTAACCCATAGCAACATATCCTTGTTCAGCTTCACAGATTTAAAAGTTGAGAACTGATTGGTTGCTTTGGATTATATTGAGGTCTGGCCCTGTCATAAGGTGAATCAAGGCCGTAAAACCTGGCCGCCAAGATTTAACAGGATCTAAAGGCAGAGCTAAATCAAACCTTCTACACATTAAAAAATAAGATTAAGGGCTAAATCAGAGCGGAATGCAATCAGATTTTACATGTCATTTACTGGAATATGCTAGAAATGAAAGCTAGAATATAGGTTGGTTTTGGAAGGGTGTTGCAACAAATCACATTATAGCTGTCGTTCCTGGAATGTGCTAGATTCAGTGAGCGTGTTCACACCTAAGCAGCTTCAGCGCAGATTACCGAAATGACCTACTACGTATGCATAGTAGGTAATTTACGTTATCTACATACAAGTTAGGATGTAGATTGCCCCGCGTGGTCTTTAAAGATTGCACAGAGTAGTTTAGTTGAAAGAGTCGGTGTAATGCCACCTCAGGGAGTGTTTAGGTAGAAGTGGGAGGGCATATATTTTAAAAATAGCGGCACTCAGAGACCTGGAATTTGTTGTTTATACCAATCTCTGAGTGCCGCTCTCTTCTAATGATGTATTATTGCTGTACCCAAGAAGTTGCTTTACCGGGGCCCAGAATTTCTCTTGGCGGCCCTGGACATTGGACCATATTCACACCTAAGAGGCTTCTGCTTCTTAAGTGCAGAGATTTGCAAATGACCTATTACGTATGCATGGTAGGTCATTTACACAATCTACGTACCAGTTAGTTTAAAGACCACACTGAGTAGTTTAGTAAGAAAGAGGCAGCGTAATGCCGCCTCGGGGAGTGTTTAGATAGAAGAGGGAGGGATTTAGATTAGCCGGGGAGGGTGGGGGGAGAGGCAATGTCCGTGTGTAATTTCCTTCTTAAGAAGGAAACTACGCATGTAAGATAAGGTAGCCCTATGCCACCTGTAAAGGTACCTAAAAACGGGGGGGTTAGGGGCAGGACGGGCAGGTTAGGTGTGAATACAGTCCTCTGTGTTTATATTTGCTAGGAATATTTGAAATATAGATTGAGGTTAAGTTTATAAAAGGTTACTGACTATTGAATGAAACAGCAAAGTGATGTCATCCTATTTCTTGTTACTTAAATTATTACCGTTTTCAGCACATATATAGTATAGTATAGTTGAGTATAGTATAGTATAGTATAGTATAGTATAGTATAGTATAGTTGAGTATAGTATAACTGAGTATAGTATAACTGAGTATAGTTGAGTATAGTATAGTATAACTGAGTATAGTATAGTATAGTATAGTATAGTTGAGTATAGTATAGTATAATTGAGTATAGTATAGTATAGTTGAGTATAGTATAGTATAATTGAGTATAGTATAGTTGAGTATAGTATAACTGAGTATAGTATAGTTGAGTATAGTTTAGTATAATTGAGTATAGTATAGTTGAGTATAGTATAGTATAATATTAGCATAGTAACTGACAGTTGGAATCTGAGGAGCAGAGTATTTTGTACCTATTGGAATGGGTCATATTGGAGGGTCTGAGTTTGTATGTTCTCCCTGTGTCTGTGTGGGTTTCCTCTTGGTGCTTCCTCCCGCACTCCAAAACATGCTGATAGGTTAATTGTTTGATGAATAAATTAACCTTAATGTCTGTGTGTGTGTGTGTGTGTGTGTGTCTATGTTAGGGACCTTAAAATGTAGCTCCAATGGGACAGGACCGATGGGAATGTGAAATATTCACTGTAAAGCTCTGTGTAATCTGACATCACTATATAAACACCTGGTAATAAATAAATAATAAATAATTATCCCGCTCAGTGAATATGACATGTTCTGTACTGAACCTTAGTTCCCTCTGCCGGAAAGGCTATTACAAACAACTTAGTAGCTGTGTATAGAGTATAAAAGGATTTGTAATTACAATATCCACGGTCACATGTGATTGACCACCCCTGACAACACTGGTCACACTCACACATCACTGGTCACGCCCACTCCAATGGGCCCTTAATAATTGTTAGGCCCAGGCCCACATGGCCCTTAATCTGGCCCTGATAAAAAGTGGATACTTCAGGCATAGTAATTGGAGGCTTTACAGACCTATAAATCCCATATTGTAAACACAAATACATTTTTTTATTGCTTCTGTACAAAATTTAGACAGATGAACTAAAGTTCACAAGCTGTTGAGTCTTCTCAGGGCTGTTCTGCAGATGTGAAAGTCTCTTAGACCATAGAGACGAGCAGATTATAGATGGTAAATCCAAAAGAAAAATGTTGCTTTCTGTAAAGAATATATATTTAATATATACAATTTGCAACACAATGGATCGTATTCACACTTAAGAAAGATTTAGGTTCTTAATTAAACACAAATAGTAGCAAGGCGACTCCCCTGACACGCTTCCGGCTTTCAGCTTCTTAACCAATGCTATAGGATTATGTTATCTTTAGGTTCTTAGTTGTGTGTAAGACAGCTAATTAAGAACGGTGTTGCTTAACCGCGCCCAGATTTCCTCATTTAAATGGCTCCCTCCACCCACTCTTATTATCTTCATGCTTAAGTTTTCCCGGCACGCCCATTCGTTCTTAAGTCATTAACGAACCTTGATGAAATAGGTTAGTAATGGTGATTCAGAGCCGTCCCATTCTTAAGTCCTGTGTTAATTGCGTATATTAAGTTACTATGCATGTGCAGTATATCCCTTCTTAAATATATGCACCTAAAAAGGTGCATTTTCTTATCTGTGAATCAGGTCAAATGAGACTTAGCCCTTATGTATGATCCTCATTTATGCACCGACCGCATTTTAACTGTGGCCGGCATGTAAATGTTAAGAAATGTTAAGAAAGGCTCCTGCTGGCGAAAAGTTTCCCCCCCCTCACACTTACGGTAATTGGAATCGCATTGGCGAACCAATAGTGGAGGTCTACTCACATATTACTACTAAATTAGGATCAGTTCCTACCTTACTAAACAATCTTGTGATGCGATTCTGCCTGATGTAGAAGTGCAGCAATACCTCTGATTTATTAACGCGGTTCGATGCATTTTCTCAAACCTCTCTCACGCACCTCTTTGGAATGGGTCACACTTGTCATCTTCTAGAAGCTCCTTCAGTCGTTGAATGTCATTTTCTTTTGCAGCCCGTAAAAGTGGAAGTTCTTGAATCCTTCAAAAAAACATAAATAATAGCAGACCACAATAAAATTTGTGCTTGTATTTTTAAGGACCAGCGGCGCAACACATACAAAATGAAGGCACCCGTGAAAGCATTCTAAATGCCGCTCCATACATTTTATTTACATATTTAAACATCCTGCTTGTTGTTATTACATACTGCATACTATAAACATATTATACATTATTAAATAAAATTAAATATTATAAACATATAATAAATTATTCCAAGCATTGTACCTATTTCTATAAAAACAATGTGTTTGTGTTACTGCAAACATTTTACATACTATAAAAAACATATTATATACTATCAAAAACATTCTACATATTATGAAAAACATTCTACACAGTACCACAAACTTTGTACACTATATTACACACTACAAAAAACATGTAGTCAGTGTACAGTATAGGCATTCCCTCTTAGTCAGGTTACAGTACAGGCATTCCCTCTTAATTGGGTTACAGTACAGGCGTTCCCTCTTAGTCAGGTTACAGTATAGGCGTTTCCCTCTCTCTCTGTACTCATCCAGACCTCTGAATTTACAGGAATTTCTGTGCACTTCAGGCCTGTCGCTGTCAGATGTCCATCTTTGCACAAAACTCCAAGGCACTGATCCAGAGTGTTAATAAGGGCAAAACTGGTACAAGTGTAGACCTGAGCAAAACCATGTTGCAAAGTGAGAGGTCCAAATTTATTTTTTGCATAAAGGGTTTTTACACATGGGTCTGGGTCGCCGCTGCAAACTGCCGTTCTCTTCCTACCAGTTCCGAACTGGCTGGGAAATCGACTATTTTCCCTTGCAGAGGCAAAGAAATTGATACAGTGAAGATAGAAAACTCTGCACTAAATGGTAAGTATAAATGTAACCTCAACCCTTACCCTTTCATTACCCTAACCCTATCCCTCCCTTCCCTGCAGCCTAACCCTAACCTTCCTTTCCCCACTGCCTGACTCTAAGACTCCATTCCCCTCAGCCTGACCCTAACCCTCCCCTTCCATTACTCTAACCCTAACCCTCCCATTCCCCGCAGCCTAACCCTAAAACTTAATTTCCTGCAGCCTATCTCTAAGACTCATACATTACTATAGCCCTAACCCTCCCTTCCTTCTGCTTAACCCTAAAACTCCCTGGAAAGTGTTATTCATCTCTCCGGTCAGTGCAGCGGGTCTCTCTGGTTGGTGCGAAGGGTCTCCAAAAAATGAACGGGCGAGTGTGCCGATCGTCATTCTTACTCATTTAAAAATGTTTTTTTTACAAAAATGGCGACCTTTTGAGATACAGACAGACGAAAATTAGCTTACAGGTGTCTCTACTTCTAAAAGACCCCATTAGCAGCGGCATCTACCACCGTATGCACATAGATCCCATACTGCAGAGTTAAGTTTATTCAGTAAATTAGAGTTGAGCTAGCACACTGCATCTCTCAACTCTAATTCTGTTACCCCAGTTTACATGTGCATTTGTTCAAGTCCACACCTGCACCTGTTTTGCCCTTATTCTAACATCAGCCTTCAAAAATCCCAAAAATGTGTCATCTAATATACAAACTTTGCAGCCCCAGGATAAGTCTGTCTCAGGTCACGTGTCTTGTTTGTCGATTAAACCCTTTGTATAATATACTAATAACACTCTACCTTTTCACCTGGATCAGCTCTATTTTCTCGTCCTCTAGTAACTGGCGTTTTGCAGTCCAGGCTCTGATCTCGGCTGTGATGTGATTAAACATGTCTGTACTATACCTTATCCTGGGCTGCAGGTAACTGAGTTAGGGCATGTTGCGTCTGTACAGCAGGAGGTGGTGATGGTAATGGGACATAGTGACAACAGAAATAACCTCATTCTTATTTGTGTCTCATGTAAATCTCCTCATCCCCAGCCCCCGTCCTCACCAGACCTGTTCCTCTTCTACCAATTAACCCAGTCACGGCCGGTTTACCTGTCACAGATCACTATATTGCACTGAAAAAAATAACTTAAATAACTTACATTTTTTTTGGTAGGAGATGAAAATAGTAAACAGCATATAAATCTTAATTATTTTAAGGTTTTTGATCTCGCTGTATCCAGCCTTCCATGTAGCTGAGGAGTCCCCTCCCCCACATACGCAGATCCTCCCTAAAAATTTCTGAGCCAACCTTACTTATAATGGAGACGATTCATAATAGGGAGTTTACTATGCCCTCTCCCACTAGTATAAGCAAGCATCGCATCCCGCCACTAGTCCAAGTTGGCCCAATCCAATGGTGAGCCCAGCTGATGTGACGTTTTCCTGCGTGATTTTCCACTGCGCGTGATCATGTGAGGAACTGACGAACGCACAATCAGGACGATTCAGATGAGCGTCAGCGGCTTGCGTTCTGAGGGAGATACTAGGTGGAGGGAAGTAATGAATGTACACAAATAAGTTCCTTACGATCCAGATTTGACCGCAGACGTAAAAAACGATTGGTGGCATTAAAACATTTGCCCCAGACAACGCCCAAATCCAGGAGGCTGACCTCCCGCCAACTATTTATTACCCTTGTGTTTGACTGTGTTACATAGTGTCAGGTATCGCTGCCGATGTATTGTGTTACATGTTTCTATATACAGTAAGAATTTTTTTTCATATATTCGTCATCATTCTGTGACTTTTACATTCATGCAGACGCTGGTAACACTCAGAGCCTCCCTTTACAGCCAGCATCATACGGTACTACCCCATCCACCTTCAGTGTGTTTGGGTACGCATCTGCATTGCTCTTAGCTGCTGTGTGCCTGTATGCTATGGCCATGATGGCTTGCAATGCAAAGGCCACGGTTGTGTGTATTTTCGGAATGCCCGCAGCCCATACCACTAAAACACACACGATGGGGTAGATCCAGACCTAAGTGCTGGTTACGTTCGAGCGCGTAGCATATTTACACTATCGTAAGTACAATGCACTCCCCCCGGGCACTCCCATTGGACGGACGTACTTTTGCTGGTTTACGACTACCACACCCTACCTTAACTTTTCCAAGCGTAACTGCGCTCATACGTAGCGTCCTGACGGATGTAACTGCTTAACCTGTACAATCTAAATGCCTCTCTCCGCCTCCAGTGCGTAGTTACGGCTAGCGTTTGGTTGACATTCCCCTACGTACGTAATTACTACAGTGTTACGACCGCCCTGAGTTACGTGTTGTAGCATCTGCTGTGTGCATGTGCAGAACGTACAAACAGCCGAAGTTACGCTAGCAGCTAGCGTAACTTCGTTGTCGAACGTAGGTCTGGATCTGGCCCGATGTGTGCATATTTCCGCTCAGCCCGGGGAGTTCAGTGGGTGGAGATGCAGAGTGCATGAGTTTTGCACTTGTTGGGTCTTGTCTTTGCCAACGGTAGTAGCTAATGAGCTGCTCAGATCTGATTAATGCTCAAATTAAAATCTAAACTTTTATTTCACAAGTTAAAGTTACAAATTTAGTGGATGAGTTAGAAAGAGTGCAGGTCTGATGGTGGTATATCTTTACAATTTTTTGTACAGTGCATGTCCAGAAAATGATTCAAGTCCACTCTCCACCCCTTAGACAAAAGGTCGGGTACGAGTAGAGATGAAGGGGCTCTGGCAGGCTCCCCAGTATTTGGTTGTCAGCCATTGTGCTCATACACTAACAGCTGTCATAGATGGGTATTTATAAATACATTACCAGCATCTGACAGTTTAGTGCTGCCCTCTACTGGCGGTATCCAAATACTTATTTAAAAAAAAAAAGCATTTATAAACCACAAGTTAGGAATTTATACATGCGCTATTTTTATCACATTGTCCCTTAAATTTATATTATTTTCAAAACCTGCTACAGGACAGAAGCATGGCAAATACAATCTAAATGTAGGGGTGAAGGAGGAGGACGATTTTTTTCCAGTCTGAAGGAACAAACTAATTGAAAATATTGAAAACTTTCTTATTTATTACCTCTACAATGGTTTATGGAGGTGAAAAAGCAACATTGCTTAGGCAGAATTATATTTTACTGCCAGGAATTTATATTAAAATAAAGTAATTAAATCTAATTATTAACTGCCACAACCTTTGCAGTAGAGCTGTTCCACATAATACCAACAGCAATGCTATTTATATCATAAACACAAGTGCATTTACCCATCAATTATTTTTTTGCAGTACTGTGTGACACCACTAGAGGTCACTGTTTCTCCAAAAGCAACCATATATTTCTAAATTGTTATAGTTATACATAAATCAAATTCAGAAAGGGTCATATGTAGTAATACAATGTTCTCCATATAAATCAGTCAGATATTACATGCCCCAGACACCATGCTGTACTCTATAATGATGAGCCTGGGTAAAACAAATGTACAGTTGTTACATCCTTAAAAATCCCATGATCTAGCATGAAACCCCATACAAAAAACTTAGGAGTGAATTTCAGAAAGAGGATAACTTCAAGGAAAATTCCCATAATAGTAAGGAGTCTGTTGGAATAGGCATTACAGAAGTGTTCACTGCAAAGTCAGTAGTACCAGTAGTAACGCTGGTCCTAGATACACCAATCAAAGCACCAATTGAATTGACTTCGTCAGGGGGTGTGCCAGACTAAGTATGATTCCCTATAAATACCCTTCAAGTTGCTCTCATTGGCTATTCTGGGATTTCAGGAAACAAGTATGAAATTAAAAAATATACAACAACCGTATATCAAATAGCAATTGCGTGTACAATAAAATATATATACACAATAAAACAGAACCTGGATTTCTAAGGCAAACGAATCAAAATATAAAAATATTAAACAAGCTGGATATATATCTGAAATAAAACTTCCAATAAACTTCCAATATTTATATGGAAATTAATATTAGTTACTTAGTTTCAGTTAGCACAATAAATGCACTCTTACTAGATAACTATTAGGTCAAATTAGCTAGAACCATATCTTTATAAATCTATCCCTAGAACTATAACAAGGGATCTTTAAGTTAAAATGACAACTCCAATTTTTAATCCTTAGGAATCTTAAAGGTAAAACAGGCCCATTTTCCACAATGGGCCAAGCCACAAAGATCGTCTGTGACTTTAAAGCAGTAGGGCAACTAACAATGTTTAATAACAAAGGCAAATAAATACAAAAAAATCAGTAAACAATAACACAATAATTCACAATATACAAGACTGATATAGATAACGCAAAGTCAGTTTTGATACATCTTGAATGTATGTAGGGAGGAATTGAGTCCAATAGGGCCTATTTACAAGATTGAGGTTAACTCAAAACTTTCGTTTAATCCGAATGGACTCATTGACGTCAAAGTTGAAATCCAATAAAACTCTTGTCTAGAAAGTTTCTTCAGCAAATCCCCACCTCTAACATCCAAACTGACCTGCTCTATAGCCCTAATGGTGAATCCCTTTATTTGGCCCTTATGCACGGTTATAAAATGGCATGACACACTGTGTGACATGTTTTTATTCACTATATTCCGGTAGTGTTCCAAAGCCCTCACTTTAAGAGGGCGTTTGGTCTTACCAACATAGGATAACTTACATCTACATTGAAGTAGATATATTACACATGTAGAGTTACAGTTGGTAAAATGTGTTATTTCAAAGTTGGTTTTAACATCAGCATCCGAAAAACCTTTATCTCTACAGATGTGTCTGTAAATTTAGCAAGAACCACAGGGGTAACACCCGTAGGTTTTAGAAATAATGGAGGCTTTTGTGGTTCTACTGGTAAAAAACTAGGGGCTAATAGAGTTTTTAGGGTTTTGGCCCTTCTGAATCTTACACTGGGCCTGTCAGGGAGATGAGAAGAAAGAGTGGGGTCCAATTTCAGTACAGGTCAGTGTTTTTTAGCAATCGTTTTTATTTGGCCACTGCAACTATTGAAATCGGTGACTAGAGGACACTCCACAGTAGGATGGACTGATATCTCAGAACCATCCTGTTTGTGTGTAGTTTTAATCCTATTTTTATTTTTATATTCTAATAGGAATGTCCAATCTAGATTTTTTGCTCTCAGGAAGCTCTCCTGAATCAAATTGTCAGGGTAGTTTCTTTCTGCAAATCTAGTTTTGTAGATCACGGACTGTTCCTCAAATTTTTCTAAAGACAAACAGTTTCTGCGTAAACGCAGAAACTGTGAAAATGGTACATTGTCCTTCCATTGTTTTAGATGACAGCTACCATAGTAGTCCAGGTAGCTGTTACTATCTACCTCCTTAAAGAAGGTACATAATGAAATGGCTGGAGAAGCTGTGGTCGATGCACTGAGGAAAAGATCAAGGAACTCGATCTTAGACCCTCCAAAATGAGAAGTAAACCTTAGACTATATACATTAGAATTCAAGTTTTCCACAAAGGTGTTAAATTGTTCTTGTGTACCATCCCAAATCAGTATAACGTTGGCTTGTAAAACCTCATTTGCTGACTTAAGGCCTGCATATGGGCACAGTTCCGCTCCCAGTCTCCAAGATAGAGATTCGTGAAACTGGGAGCGAAAACTGTGCCCATCGCGGTGTCCTTCACCTGAAGGTATACCGCGTCTAAAAATGTAAAGTAGTTCTTTTGCAGAACAAAATTAGCATATGCTATGAGGAAGTCTATCATTTCTTTAGACCTTGTTTGGTTATCATTTAACACTTTTCTAAGTACACCTGGTCCCATATTATGGGGAATTGAGGTGTACAATACCTCTACATCAATTGTACACCAATTGAACGATGATTCCCAATTAATTTCTGAGACTAACTGTAACACTTGTGAGGAATCTTTAAGAAAGGACTCTGGAAGTGGCACATACTTTTTTATGTGTATGACTACAAACTCCGAAAGTCGTGCTGTGACAGACTCAATCCCCAAGACAATAGGTCTGCCTGGGGGATTGAGTCTGTCCTTATGCAGCTTTGGTAGTTGATAGAATGTAGCCACTCTAGGATGTCTATTCATAAGGTAATTAAATTAATCCTTACAAATACAACTAGTTGCTAAACCGGACGTCAGCAGGATTTTTAATTCGTCTACAAATTGAACAGTTGGATCATTTGATAGTACTTTACAAGACTCAACATCTCTCAACAATCACAAAGACTCCCTAATATACTGGTCATGATTTTATACAGCGATTCCTCCCCCCTTGTCAGCTGATTTAAAACAATACTGGGATTGGACATCAGGTCTTTTAGGGCCTTCCTCTCCCAGCTATTAAGGTTAGATCCCAGTGTTGGTTTTTGGTAATCTAAACCTTCTAAGTCCTTTTTTATGAGTTCGATGAATAACTCAGTATATGATCCCCGTGACTCGATCAGGAAAAATTTTGAAATAGGTTTTAAACCTGTACCTGATTGTAAACTGTTAGTTTGTGACATGATGGTGGTCTGACTTGTGTTCTCCTTTTTCATGTCAGTTTGAATAAAATTACGTTTCAATGTCAAGTTACGTGAGAATTTTAACACGTCCACTAGTAGATTAAATTTATTTGGCGGACAAGAAGGAGCAAATGAGAGACCCTTTTTTAATAAATTAATTTGTGTCTTAGCTAGTGGAATAGACGAGAGGTTAAAAATTCCTCTTTCTAGGTTATTGATTTCTTTTTTTCTGGTGGTTTTATTGCCTCGTTTCCCCCTTCTAGTAATCTTTTTCTGTGACCTAGCAACGGGGAAGATGGATGGGATTGGGCCCCTAAGCGTATTAATATTACCTGCACTCGAAGTACTAGGTTTCTGAGAGTCACAGTGTTTCACACTCGATTAAAGTGTGAAAAACAATTAGAGGTAGGCAGTTCACTATTAACTTGGGGTAAATTAAATTTTGTTTTATCCCCATTTTTGCTTGGAACTTTGACCATAGATTCTGTTGTTTACCATGAGTATCAACATTTTTTGGGACAGAAATATTTTCATTTACATTCCTTCTATTAGGAAGATAATGTACATTCTGCTGGGGATTTTTATTTCTATTTTAATTTCTAGCTATATTTTTATTCCTGTCTCCCTGTTTATAGGGGACACTCATATTCTGTTTTTTTTGAAACATTAGGTCCCTCAAAGGTATTTTTCTTAACGACGGTACCATCAGCAGAAAACACATATTTCATCCAATCTCTAACGTGATTGGTCTGATAATCCCTTAAATCCCATTGGAACTTACCCCATTTGGCATTAATAACATTTTCTTCTATTCTACCTAATTTATTTTCTACCTCAGATTTAGCATTTAAAAACTCTACATCCTGCTCTAACCCTTCGAATTTAACACAGGCTTCAGCAATCTCCTGTTCAAACTTCAATAAATCCAGCTTTTTTTCTCTAATTAATAAATCCATAAATTCCTTAGAACATTTATCTAAAATTTTATACCAATCCGATTGGAATTGGCCTTTGTTAGTAAAATCATATGCATGTTCTTTCAAAAGTCTTAGACCTCTTGGTATCCTATCATTATTGGAGTAACTCTCTAAAGGGTTTATATCCCATTAGGTTTTGATTTCTTTAATATAGAGACGTTCCAACCTGATAAGATCACCTTTCCAATTAGATTCAACCCTCTCCTCAACTATGTTAGTGTCAATCAATGCTGCAGCTACAAATTTTAAAAGTTCAGCAGAACAAATTTCTGACAAGTTTTGAACACGAAACAGCATTGCTACTAACTTTTGATAACAGTTGAGAATGAAACAAACAGTGAATTAACAATGGTAATATGCAACAAAGCATTACCCAGTCTGTGTAAAGTTGCGACAGCGCACAAAGGAAAAATGCAATTTGAAGTCTGTATTGAGCTCACTCTATAATTCATAGAATGGGTAGATTTTTAGGAGTCTATGTGTATGAACTCCAAACGAAATGTCCATACAGCACCAGATCCCTCTAGCAAAATTACAATAACAATAATAAAAAAAATATAATTATATGCTAGAAATGTTATCAATAGATAAAAAAAAAACGGATTATTAATCATAATACATACATAGAAACATAGAAAGTGACGTCAGATAAGAGCCACATGGTCCATCCAGTCTGCCCAGTTGTTTATTTAAAACTATACTGACCCTAGACCCCTTTTTACCCTCAATTTAGTTTAAGATTTAGGATATCCTTATATTTATCCCCAGCATGTTTAATCTGTTCTACTGTGTTACCTCAACCACCTCAGATGGGAGAATATTCAACTTATCTCTCACCCTTTCAGTGGTCATTTTTCCACACATTTCCTCTGAATCCACCACCCTCCAGTTTATATTTATGCCCTCGTGTTCTATTACACCTCTTCCTCTGAAAAATGCCCCCTTCCTCTAGCCGATCACAACCCTTGATATTTTTGAAAGCAGCTATCATGTTCCCCCTCTCCCTTCTCTGCTCCAAGCTATACATATATTCCTTAGAAGTACAATTTGTGCTACTATACATGCAATCTGGGAAAATAAATTCTTATTTTATAAAACATCATGTAATAGACAATATATTGTCATATAACATGTTATTTTGATATTTAAGTTTACCATGATTCTCAAAGAGAGATTCACCAATGTTTGAAAATAATATTTAGTGGTGGCTACATAAAAATATATCATCAGCAGCACATAAAAATATCCCTTACTGAGGGATGTCTGCTAATGTTACAACGCGTTTCAGTAAATGAATTGTCCCATTTAAGCTTTCTTCCTAGATAAATGGCCCAATACTCCATATTGAATTAAAGTGCAGTATAAATTTATACAAGGGGTAGTCTTTAGTCTTCTTCTACTCATAAAACCAGGGAATAACAGGTAAAATTTTGGATGTGAATTAGTGATAAGATTAGTTCCACTGGACCTGAAATTTAAATATTTATTCTGCCAGGCCAAGTGGAAAATGAACCCAACCCCTTATTGGTCACCTATCTCCATGACCAGTAATTTCTCAATTTGTCTTTAGTAGACTTGTGTTGATTGGTTGGATAGCAGGACAACTGTATGACTAATACAATCGATTTTGTCCACTAGTGCCATCGTTGAGGTCTTGCCTCTTAGTCACTGAATAAAAGACTCACCTTTTAAATATCCACATATCCAAACATTCTTAAAGTGCCAGGAATAATCACTGTAATGTACACCTTCAGCCACCAGAGGCAGCTTAGTTTTCCCTAATCCAAGATAACCATTCCTGGATTCTGACTATAAAAGGTACTGCCTAACACTAAAACATTGCTTTATAAATACAATCACTGTAACAGAAGGTCACCTCCCATCCACTCCCTATGGCTAACTTATAGCTACCAAAGGACCATACAACCTAGAATTTTGTATATATAAATTGAATTGCTGATAAACTTAAATTCAGTTCTGTGTTTTTCTTAATTGATTTTAGTTTCATTTCATTATTTCAGTGTTTTGTACATTTTGAACAACAATACAACACTACACATATAATCTATCACAAAATACAGTTTTATTTATTGATTTAAAAAATATTACAGTATCAACAGAATAAAAGTGCATATAAAGTGTCAACTGTCTTGTTTTTCATGTTGGATGGAACCATTGCATAATGGCTTAAATACATCATTTTCTTGCACTGCAGGTGCATGTATTTTATATAGAGAAGTAGAAGGAATCAGAAAATCTGAAAATTTATGTCTGTATAAGTCTCTTATTATAAGAATGAGGGGAACTTAATATCCCCCCTGACCAGTCTTTTTTTTTTTTTTTAACCGAACAGCAACACTACTTAAGTGATTTAGCTAAATAAAGCATTTTTTTTTAGGTACAATATTACAATTTATTGGTTTCTAGATGATTGATAGGACTTTCGCCTGAAATCTGAAGAAAAAAAAAAATCACAAATTTTTAAATAATAGCTATTGAAAACAAATTTTCCTTGGCTATCTAAAACTTGAGGACAGTGCAGTTCAACATCTTCTGAAAATTGATACAGTAGCACTAGAGGGCTTTTAACAGAGTTAGGTACAGTACTACAATAAGAAGCATGTCACAATTCATTTGCAAATTGTACAAATTAATGTAAAAAATTTGTACAATTAAAAAATTGTACAAATTCGTTCAAAAGTTTACACAAAAAACACATTTTGATGCTTTGCAGCATTCTCTTCATACAGCAAGTTAGTGGAGTTAAACATTAGCTCTCAGCTAGAAGAATCCTAACCGACTTTTCCTCCCACTTCTGCAGCTCATCGTGGTTCCGCCAGGAACGCAACTTTGTCCTAATTTTTGCATTTGCTCCGTCAATTGGTAATTTCAGGCAAAACGTTTAAACTTCAAAACACGGGGCCGTATTCACAAATCCGTTTTTAGGTGGAGTGGCGTGCATATTTTTAGGATGAACTGCGCATGCGTAGTAACTTTATTTACGTATTTAACGTAGAATATACGACACGGACATGTGAATCGCACTTGGGGACATATGTACGGAGGGGCGGGGTTGAAATACGTTCCTGAAAAATTACGTTAAGGGGGTGGGGGGAGGCATTTAAATGAGTCTTTGAAGGCGCAGTTACATAGAATCGCACATACGGCGTACATATACACACGTAAGTACATACGTAAAATTAGAGGTGCTCTATGGAGGCGTAAGTGTATGATTGTACGGCCATGAGAGGAGAGTGTCGGGGTGCTGGCTTGCTACATACGTGCGTGCGTATAATTGTGTACTTTTAAAAAACGAATCTGTGAATACGGTCCACGGTAACTAAGGGTGTCGAAGGTGATGATATTTTATTGGGGCTGCCATTAGAATGAATTAAGCTTTCCTAATTTCTGCTATAATATAAGCAAAAGTCAAATAATAGAAACATTCATTGCAATAATCTTCAGCAGAGAATGCGATAACAAATAAGATCATACAATGGTGAACTCCGTTATATTAAAAGTTAAAGAAACATTCTGTGGGTTGCATCAGTGTAGATGAACATGAATGTATTTTGGGTTCATTCTTGTGAGTGTAAAGGTTGCAGGTTCTATGGGGTATTGAGGATATGTTATCTCCTAGTGTCCCTTACCCACATACAGTAATTTACACTACCTCTCTAGTATCTCTTATGCTCTAATACAGATAGAAATAAAACAGACCAGCATTCAAATTGCTGGGGAAAGAGGGGGGAGATGGTGTTACATCACTAGGCCCCTACAAAAGATTACTATGAGGTGACATAAGATTAGTCACAAAAATGTCCCTATCCAAACCCTAGAAGATATTGATGACTATGTATTAGTACCCGACTAACTATCTAAAGCGCATATATTTTTTCCTATTCATTGGAAATGATTCAGCGTTAGTTATTATTTGTGGTAGGTGTTTTGTTTGTTATTTTGCATCCAAGAAAAAAAAAAAAAAAGACAGATTTTGCTTATTGAAAAACAAATGTTCCGAATTCTAGATCAGTCCCTTGATTCTTTTATGTCCTAACAGAAATTTTAGCAGACTAAATATATCATCCCCATCAATGCCGGAATATAAAAACTTAAAAAGTTTATTTAAAAAAATAAAAAATAAAACATTTTAACAGAAGAGTGAAGCTAGAAAAGTAGAGCTGGTTGTAGTAAAAATCCTATATGTTATTTAAAAAAATCTTATTTTAAAACATTTTGGTTATAATTACACCATTAGTCTATTAGTCCATTAGCTCTATATAGTTCATAAATAATCCTTCATTAGTAAGATATTTGCAAGACTGATGCTTGCAGTTACTGTAGGTCTTCATGTCTACAGTCTACTGGCTTAAAAATATTTTTGAAAAATACATTTTCCTAATGAAAACTAATCTGATTGCAATTTGCTCTGTCTATGCCCCATACATAGGACCCTTGTGGCTTTAAATGTGCAGTTCCTCATCATGGATATTAAGAATTAATTATGTGTACTAAATAAAAAAAAAATTATAATAATTAATTCAATTTCTGCCATCCATTTACTGACCATCCCTGGTTCTACAATGAGGAATCATTCAGCCTTCATATGGAGGTCTGAATCCAGCCCTATAGTCTATACAATGCACTCTACCATCTGAGCTGTACTGCAGTTAGGAGAAAGAGGAGGGGTAGATTCGTAACTTCTTATTGGCCCTTGTGATCATGTGCAAGTTACGTGAATTATATTTAGTGGTTGTAGAGTACACTGAAAAACATCACAGGACTAAACAATTTAAGACTTATTCTATATAATGTTCTATAAAGCTTCAGAAAACTGACATTCACAAAAGTGATACCTAATTTTTTTTAAAGGAGATAATTTTTTTTTTTGGACTTTCTACTTAACTATTTCACTAGGTTTAACTCTCTACCCAAGTTGATCAATCTTGCTTTGAGCATATGTCTACGGAGATTGAAAATCAGGCTTGACGTATCCCAGACTCGGGTAGATGTGTCATACCAATTCTTTTGCAATAGGAATTCACAGAGTTAAAAGTTAAAACTGCATTGCCCCAGAATTCAATTATTTATGGTCCCAAAGATCCAAGGACTATTTTACCCTCTTACAAACCTAAAACTATGCCTGAGATCTTGTGATCCAGGCAAATAGTAGCATGCCCTGTTTTTGTCCTAATAATTTTTTTTACCATTATTTCAGAGGAGAGATAAAGAACAAGTGAAAGTAAGATTGGGGTAGTTTAGACTGATAAGATAAAGCTGTTCTTTCTTTCTATAAACCTAAAATCTCTTCAACTGTCAATGCGGACTCAACCAGCCTTAAAAGATTAAACATGTACAAATAGTTAGTCTGTGAACTTGTATGTCCTCCTAAAAAATTATATATATATACATATATATTCTAAAGTGCTTATAGCCAGGGTTCCATAACAATCGCAGACACTAGGCCAAGTTCTTTATATTAAATTTCTTTTCATGGTTCACGGATCCTAGTAAATATTTAATGACAATGATGAGACTGTAGCGATGAAGAATCCATTGTGTTCCAGTCTCTCTGTAGATATTAATCCACTGAAAATCTAATTGAAAGCCTTCGCCAAACACAGAAACCGTCACAAATCTGTTTAATTGAACAGCTGGATTAAGATTTGGATCCGTTTGAATGGGGTGATCAGAAGTGACTGTAACCGCTGTCCTGAAGCAGCATAAGGAGGATTGCTCGTAACCTTTGCAGGATGTTCAATTCTACTGTACTGAAAGATTGTACTTATCTAGGAAGACTGGATGTTCCAAGATTACTACAGTAGTGAACAGTACAGAACAATCGCATGTCACATAAAACCCAAGAGGGTTGATCACAGATGAACCATATACTAGTAGTTGTTTCCCATAGCAGTATGGAACAATTAAATGTCAAATTTACACGTCATATACTTCTTCATCAATGTCAAGGGCGTAGTTGAATTTGCCCTGGTGTTGTTTGATCGCGGCTCTAAGAATTTTCCAACCTCTATTTGATTTTCTATGAGACATATTTCTTAGCAAATTAGGGGTTTCTGATATGGATACTCTCTTAGTGACAAGTTTTTCTTCAGGGAAATCAAATTTGAGGGAGCGCTTTTCATGAATCTCGTCGTCTTCATCACTGGTCTTAAGGATGTCCTCATTTTTCACTATAGGCTTGTCCAAGTCTATGCGTTCCTCAACTCTAAAATAAAAGAGGAGGGCAGGATTGACTCAATTTTGCATATATACAGCTGGGCTCAGAAAAACCCCTCAGCCATGATGCCGATTTTACAGGGAAGCTACACTGCAGCTCATTCGTAAATCATTAGATTTGTTTGTTTATCAATTAGCAGCTGCTGGCTCAGACAATGAACCTCACATCACCCATTCAATTCATATACACTTTTTCTGTAGGACAATGAATGGGTGACATCAGCTCCATTGTCTACACTCTACAGGAAGCCGGTAGCTGCTAATTGGTATAAACAAACTATTAATGATCTCTGAAGCTCTATTCAACTTACACCAGCAGGTGGGCCTGACATGCATGTAATTTCCCTCCATGAATGGCCAAATCTTCCCTGCTTTCAGAAAAGGTATAACTGAGCATCACTGTACAACCATGAGAAATGTCAGCAGTCTCTGAATTTATCAACCTGGAGATTCATAGCTTTCAACCCTTTATCTCCAAGCTCATAAGAATGGAGACTTGCATCCACCTCTTTTCATACCTTACCTCTGCAAGGGTGCTTGTAGGAAAGGCAAGTAACCCCCCTTAGTGGCGCTATTCACAGCATCAGTTGAGTAAGTCAAGATATAACACTCTTACCATTGCATTCTCTTATGGGACTCCATTAATCTTATATTAACAATCCCAATTCATAAGAGTTGGTAATAATACAATAATATATATAAAAAATTAAATTCTACAGCCTATTATAATGTTATAATCTGTTATAATGAGAAGTAAATAAGGTCTTATGATACTTATTACAAAATTTCACAAGTTAGTAACAAAATCATAAGCCATCCTTGTCTATAGAGTATGGAATTAGTGAATTTTTTAAACAACAACTTATTTTTTTCTATTCTTAGTGAAAGATGATACAGATAGAGATTCAATGAACAGAAACGATTCTCACCGTAGATACCAGGAGTCTCCCAAACCAAAGTCCTTTCCACAGATCCCCAAACGAGGCCAAAGGGCTTTTGGCATTTTTCGTTCAAGCATTATGGTAGTGGCTACAACCTGTAACAAAAAAAAGTAAATATTCTATGCACATGTAAATATTTCACATATCATGATACATGACGTGTGTTGTGGTTTTGAACTTTTTAAAAGGTTCCTTTTTGCATAAGATAAACCAGGCCCATGACTAAGGTGGTTGGTGGCCATCAAAAGATGAATCCATTTACAGTTTCCTTTTTAGGACAGGGTGTTGGGTAAAAGGAATGTAAAAGGAGAGGAACATAAAAATATTGCAGAAAGTGCCCAAGGAAGTCACAAGTTGAGATGGACATTTATTTAAGTTTCAAAAAGGAAAAATTAATTGGTTGCCCATAGCAATCAATCAGCTATAATTTTCTAGAATGTAGTGGATGAATGATAATTAAAAGTTTGTTGACATAAAGAACAAGAAGGTCAACTCTGGACAAAATGTCAAAGGGAGTTAGGGGTTACAAAAGAACAGTGGTTTGAGGTCACTAATATTTGTATGCAGGAAAATATAGTAACATAGGGCCTGATCCAGAACTACGTTGATGCGCTGTGCAAACTAACGCACAGCGTATTAGCATGCATTCCCCCCCGACACTTCCCCTGTGGCCAGGGTAATTACACACTGTTACGCCGGCTGAAGCCTACCCTAACTTCAGCCGGCGTAACAGTGTGTAATTACGCCGGCCACAGGAGCGGAAGTGGCCAAACCCGCCCTCCCGTCCTCATTACCTTATCTCCCCCTGCCTTCCTTGCCTGTTGCGTAGTTACGGCGAGGAACGCCCCCTCAACCGTAACTAAGCAACAGTTAGGGACGCCCAATCCTAAGGAACAGGTTTCCCTAGCTACGCTGGGCAACATCTGCCCGGCGCATGCGCTGATCGGCAAAACTGCCGATCTTACGCATACGGCCGCCGTAACTATGGCGGTGGCTGTAGTTCAGGTTCAGGCCCATAGTAACAGAGTTGATAAGGTTGAAAGAAGACACCAGCCCATCAAGTGCAACCTATTATGGATCTCCTGCTATCTCCATCTTTTAATTGAAATTGATCCAGATTAAGCAAACCCAATCTGTTGAAACCTTAAAAAATATCTCCAGACCCAAGATGGCTGTCCGTTTACTCGCAGGATTCACTACTATCCTTCATTCTATTTAACGGTTGTAACCCTGGATAGCATTTTCTGATTAAAAAAAAATTGTCTAATCCTTTCTTAAACATACCAAGTGAATCTGCCACCACAGCCTTTCCCCTCACCTGAGCTCGCCATAACTCATCTCCTTCATGAGCCACTCTCCAGTGCGTGTCCCCCATCATAGCAATCAGAAGATTCAGCATTAAAAGAGCTGCGATGACCGCGAACGCCGAGTACATAAGGCTAAACATGAATGGCAAATCCACCGCGTAATTAGCCGGCCCGTCAATGATGGTGAGGAAAAGTTCAAAAGTGCTGAACAAGGACATCGGATAAGTCATAAACTGGCCCAATTTATCCGGATCCTGGGTGTCAAATATCACATAGAAAGCTGGGGACAAAAGAGGCACGTTTCTGGTTTAATAATTTTTTTAAGCAATAAAAGTTATAAAAAAAATAAAACAACAACAACAATAATAATAATAATAATAATAATAATAATAATAACTGCCATAAAACTTATTAAATTAACAATTTGTTTAAAATGTTGTATTGTAGAATACTATAAAAAATGGGGGGGTGACTTAGGGTTAGGGAGTTGGATTGCTTACAGTTGGGAGCACTGTGTTCGGTGCTCTGGGGAACGATTGCTATACCTCATCGAAATAGGGCTGTTTGCTACAGGGACCCACACTCCCCTATCTCTCCCTTCTCTCGTGCGGGCTTCATGGCAGTTATGCTGCTATAAGTCAGCCTTAAGTGAAATGTGCAGGTCAGCGGTCCACATGACCCCCGATCCGTTAATGAATTTCAAAACCCTCCCATACTGTACAAAATTAAATGCTTCCCCCGCCCACCTTTGCAGGCAGAGGGGAAGCAAAGCCACATCTAACGTATGAAGCTTAGTTTCGTATGATAGAAGTTAAGTGCCTACAATGCACGTAACATCTGGAGGGCACATGCATAAGTGGGGTACCGGACGTAAATGTGGGCACGGTCCAGAGTCAGAAGGATTGTTGCAAACATGAACATTTATTAGTATATAGCCGAAGCTTATCTGTTATCCTCACCTGCTCCAAATCCAAGAATGACCACAGCCATCAGCCAACAAAAACGCAGAAGATCCCCGAATATCATCTAAAAAAAAAAAATCAGAAAGGAATGTAAAGGGAGGTCAGCACCGCAAGTGAAATGGACATCGAAACCCTAACAGTAGTTTTCACTCTGCCTCATGTCTCCTGGGTTACTGTCCCTCCTCTGAAGACACCACACAATGGGCCGGATTCACAGCTAAGAGTGAGTTAGGTGCCGACAGATCCGTACCTAACTCACCCATCCTGCCCCTAACCTGCCTAACTTACCATAGGGCTACCTTCTCTAACCGTGCGCATTTTCCGTGCGACGATGCCTCTCCCCACCTCTTCCCGGCTAATCTAAATCCCTCCCCCCTCCCACTTCTACCTAAACACTCCCCCGAGGAGGCTTAAGGCTGCCTCTTTCTAACTAAACTACTCCGTGTGGTCTTTAATGACTGCACGGAGGCAAATTACATACCTAGCTGGTACATAGATTATGTAACTAACCTACTACATATGTGTGGTAGATCATTTCAGAAAACTCTGCACCGCAGAAGCTTCTTAGGTGTGAATACGGCCAAATATGGTTATCGACATTTCTACAAGGGCAACCTCACAAATTCCTGATTGTATCATATATCTGTTGATATATCACTTGTCGATATATATATATAAAGCCATCCCTCTCCTGGGTTTCTATGACAATCAATCCATTATGCAATAGAAAATAGGAAGATTTCAGGGGATAGACCCTTAACTATCTGTAGCACAGGGATAGATTCTTGTTTTGAGAACTCATAATTAAACAGAGAATTCTCAAAGGAAAATTAAAGCAATAAACAAAAAGTTATGTTTTTGTAACAAAATCTTCACTTGGAAATCCTTTGGTCTCAGTTTTTACCTTTTGGATCATGATGGTGAAAGGGCCAAGCATCTGGAAACCACGAGTAAAATACATGATGTAACACCATCCGAGTACTAAAGCCAGCGACATCGGGACAATCTCCCCATCGCTGCTGGTCAGTCTCATGACCAAAATGGCCATTACCATACAGGCAAAACCAATGCTGTAAAGAATATGAAGATACAGCATCAGAGACACGTGAAACTCTGGATAGTGGTTGTGGATATGCAAGTGGAAAAGAAAACCTCCTTTTTGTTAGCTGAATAGATCTGCACAGTTTTTGATGGCACTAAAGTTCATTAAGCACTAACCCCAATAATGATTCTCTGCATGTTTTTTTCCACATCAAAACTTTTTACTCTATAAGCTGTGTCTATTTTGAAAACCTTTTAGAATCCCGTAAACACTATGCCGTCCATCCCTGCCCTGTATGTCTTGTTGTGCCATATAAATAAACGATAATAACAATAAATCATAATACAGTGAGCCTGAGACGTGCACCCAATAACGCATTATATTTTTGTGTACTTTCACTCTGTGTATTCCCAAAAATTAAAACCCCAGTTATTCGGTCTTGGAAGCAATGCATCGCTATGACTACCTGTGATCAATAGGGTATGACAGAGACAGGAAGGAGACAACTCGTTTTTCCAAATGCTCACTGCATGTGTTCTCACAAAAGAGCTAAATCCAGTCCCATACAAATGTCTTCATACATACAAATGTAACTGTATTAAATGCACCAGCTACAGTACCTAAGTCTATGATGATGAAGACAGTCAAGACTTCACAGTTAAACAAGACCATTGAGCCAACGTTTGATAGTTTCTGAGGGCCAGAGTCAGACTTGCGTCCGACACCCGACTTCCGCAATCTGTGGGTGTTTTTCTGACAGATCCATCCAACAGGACAGCCCATCCCCTCTGACCATCTAAACTCTGCAAGGTGAGGGTGGGGGATGGGGACATGAAAATGTTATAGATTGGGCTTGGTTTAAGAACGCTGTTCCGCACAGGACACTAAAAATAGGGCTATGACTGCTAACTCTGCACGAGGGAATGAATGAGAGGAGAGTTCACGCCACTCTTCCGGTGTGGACTACCTTAGAGCCTTACCTCCATAAGGAAAACGCTCGGTGGCCTAAGTCGCTATGTTAAACATTCTTAAGGATTTGATGAGATAAGGAGAAAGGGGTCAATTTTCTACATTATATGGAATTCCACATTTTCTATTTCCCAAGCCTCTAGCCTCTCTTGACTACTTGCTCTAAGATCCTTACATGATAATATGAAATGGTCCACCAAGAACAGTCTGTCCAAAATATCTGGTGGCTCCAACCCGAATAAGATCTGGAATCTAAAGACATAAAACCAATAAAAAGAATGAACATCACATAAACCATTTGGGTACAGATAAAATATGAACTGCACTGATATTTCTTACCAAGAGAAGTAAAATAATAATGGCTCCAATCACACTAATTAGTTCTCCAACTAGACGGAGATCATCTTGAGGTGTTAGATAAGCCTCCTGTTTCAGGCCAAAACAAGAGAATAGTCAAAGAGAATAACCTTAAAAGCATATTTATACAATTTGGCCCTCATTACTTTGTCACTTACATGAAGTGGCCGTTGCATTAAAACTGCCCCATCACGAGAATTATTAGAAGCATATGAAATGGGCTTTAGAGGTCTGTAGGTACAACACATCGTCACACAGATCATGTATAGAACGTAGATAGCCGCTAACAACCAGAAGTATGGTCTGCCACAGCTCTTCCATTTCAGACTAACCAGCTCTTTCACAGGAGTAAGATCTAGGATATTTCGAGCCTAAATCAAAGGTTTGGAGAGATGATTGCGTTAAAAGGATCATCCTGCAGATAATTAACTGAAACAGCCATGGAGAAAAGGACAATTCAGTCTACTCACTGCTCTCTTTTTGGATGACACCACAAGCTCCAACACAGACTGATCTTCTCCCCAAGAATCAATGCCTGAAAGGTCATATAAAATGGAACTCACAGGACCAAAAGTCCACTGGATCTGTTTTCGCTTATTTAGGAGATGCTCAAACATCTGAAGAACACAATGAAGGAACAAACGCCTCTTAGTTTTGCATCTTATTTAACATTCCTTTTACCATTTTTTTGAAATATAAAAAAAACCCATAAAGGAACATCGGCTGACCAGTTGAGCCTAAGATGCTTACTAATAATGCTTAATAATTAATGCTACTTTCTTTTTACCACTATGTTTTCAGGTCTAAGAAGAGCTGAACAATCCTACGTAGGTTTATTAATTAAAACGTTTAGCCTTTACAGATATGGATGTTACACAGTTCTACAAAATTAGATGGAGGTTTGGATTTGCAAGGAATATAAATGTTTAACAGGTGAGACTAGAAGTCTCTGGTAAGCACTTCTAGTGTGACAATTAAACAACATTTGGTAAGTTTGTTAACACTGATAGTTGGTAAAATAGAAGACCATAGAGACAGAGGACGTGACCCAAATTAATAACACCAGGATAATTACGTGTTCCGAATGCGTAGATACCCTGTGTGATCAAGCTGTACATGGGTACAGATGGCTGTTATGCATTGGAACACAGTACGATGAATGTTGCATTCTGTGCTGTGACTGTCTCACACAGTGTGGTGGTCTTCTGTGCATACGTGGAGACCACATGGTGGTCAGGAGGGGTAAAAGCTATGTAAATCTTAGAGTAACGGCTTGGCTAAGCCCTTATGTACAATTCTACATTACGTACTGGTCCCCCATATAGCCAGCTATGTACTTAAAATAAAAGAAGAGGTCCTTAATAAATTTACTGACAAACGCGAATGCGCAGAAATGTAAAAATAAAAAAAACGAACCACAATGTTCCCCTCAGATGCTGATAATTTGAAGGCAGTAAGTCCCATGTAATTAGGAATCATTAGAAGGTTTGATCTCTCTTCTTCCTCATCATTATCATTATAGGATAATAAAAGGTCCACCATCTGGCAGGAAAAGGTCTGGTTAGGTTGTAGGACTAGAATGTGGAGTATGGTGTTTCCTGTAATATATAAAGGTCACAATGGAGATATTTACTGCATTTATTCCATTAACCATTCAATAGACTCATCATAGGTAGAGTAATGAAAAAAAGGATGGACACCTCAAAAAATGTTGATTTCACAGATATTCACATCAGAATAAAATGATCATTGCTTCAAGTTGAACCCAAAACAAATTCTCACCATAAGAGTCCTGTGCTCGAATATTGGCCCCATTCTCTATAAGTATACGGACGATGCCCTCATTTCCAACACATGCAGCAAAAGACAACACATGTTCTCCTAGAAATATGTGGGACATGAAGAAAAGATGATGATACTATTTAATTTACATGAACACATAATGTCAATGGTTTGACTCTGGACATCCGATTTCCATGCGCATGGATCCGCAAGCAAAAGATTTGGTGGGATCTGTTAGAGTCGGATTAAACATTCAAACTTCACACAGACCAGTGACACTGATGATGGGGGAGAAGGGGGTGGTTTCTGGTTCCCCCCCCCCCCCTTCTATCTTCCAGAGCTGAGCTTGCAGCCTAGTATGTAAAATAAGGCGTGGGCCTAATTTGCTTCCTAAAGGCGCAAGGTAATGGATGCACAAACACACTTGTGCTGTGCTACCTCCAGACCACATGTGTTATTATTAGAGTTCATTTATAAGGCACCACACAGTATCCGCAGCGCCATACAGAGGTTACAAGACACTGGGTTATAAATCATATGGGACCATCGCTGCTGCTTCTTAGGTTCGAATTTTTAAGAAGTTAAGTACTTAGGGATGTAGTATAACTATGTGCAGTCTTTAAAAGACCCCACATAGTTATTTAAGAAGGAAGGGGTGTGACACAGCAGCCTCGGATCGTTTTTAAGAAGAGTGTGGGGGGGAAGGGGGGGTATGTAAAGGAGCTGGAGAAGGCACAGCAAGGGAAACTCCTTCTTAAGAAGGAAAATAGGCACGGGAAGATAAGGAAGGCCTAGAGCACTCTTGAGTGCCTTAGGTTCTCAAAAAAGGGGGAGATGGTGCAGGAGGAAGCTTCAATTTTGGTACTACTACTTAAAACCTTCACATCTGTGAATCAAGCCCATGATGTTTATTATTGCACACAACTTGGTTACCTGCTCTATTCTGATTGGTCCAATGCTACTGAATAAAATGTACATTGGTTCTTTTCAGCTTGCCCAATATGGAGGTCTCTTACCGAAATAAAACAGGTTATTGGAGTTGTAAGAGAAGAAAGTCCCAGTGGCACGAGAAGAAGACACGTCAGCACCTTTCTCAATCAGTAGCTTCACCAAGTTCATGTTCTGATTGACAGCTGCAATATGTAGTGCAGTTTGTCCTATAGAAGTATAATAACAACATTTTACAAAACAAAATATGGACATGACAATGTTGAATGTGGAGAAACAGAAAGACTGAAAGAATGATTGAGAGATACGGGGAGAGAGCTTGAGAGAGACAAAAATATATCAAGAGACACAGAGACTTCTCTAGTGCTGGGCAAAGCTTCTGTAGTCCAAGTTATGCCCATTGTTTTTTTATGGAGAGTGGAACTGAGATAGTTCAGCAAGCAGAGAAGAGCACTAAAGATCCCTGGTCAGGGAAGTGAAAGTAAATAGCAAATTAATTAAATAACTACATAGGCCAGAATTTCAGAGGAGCCATATTAAAAGAAGAGACAAAAGTCTGACCTTCATATAAGGTTGAGGTGAATGGTTGGTTGATGAGATCTGGAGCAGCTTCTAGCAGCAATTCCACCGCCTCCAGGTTATCATACGTTGCAGCTACGTGTAGAGCAGTTTCCCCCACTGCCCCTAATAAAAGGAGAAGAAGGTCTGAATACAGATAAAAAGCAAGTTCCCATCATCCATTATATGTTCTTCATCACTGGCAGGGAACAGCTATGGCCACAGCCTTTGCTCCCTCTCACCCCATAACAAAGATCTTTATGATATACAGTCATATAATGGGGACTACTTGAACATAATTAAGAATAAATATCGAGAGTTATATCATGGGAGAAAAGAAGACTTGTGTAAAGGGAGAATTTAAAGCCTTGTTATGAGGGATAATCTGAGAAACATTAAGGAGGAATAAAAAGATTTATTATGAAGCAAATAGAGTGCCCTATTATATGGGTATAAGGATCATTATTATGGGAGTACATAAAGCACATTCATATTATTTAGTAATATCATGACTTTTTTCTTCTTTTTCAAAATGGAGAAAGAGATGGCAGTATGGGGGTGAAGACTGATGATGCAAATAATAGAAATTGCTGCCTGAAGTCCTACCCCTGGTCTTTTAAAGCTGTGATAATAATATGAATATAATAATGCATCTATAGTGTTACTAAGGATCTAACATTCTAATTCAGACCATTGCAAGGGATGGCAGACTTGGCAATACCCGAATTTCAAGAGTCTCTGCAACATTTCGTGAGAGTCAGCAACTATGTGTAATATATCACCAATATTTTTTTTATTTTTATAGTTTTGTATTTTTTTCTTAAAATTTTCTTTAAATACATAAAATATATTTCTAGTAAAAAAAAGTATTATTTACAAATGCAGTTGGATGGAAGGATGGAGAAGTGGAGGAAGGGGACACTTTAAAAAATTGTTATACAGGGTTCTAGTAGGCCAGGGCTGTTACCTACCTCGAACATACAGGTCAGTGGACGTGCAGTCTATCAGCTTTCTGATTGCTCCAACGTCATTCTCCTTGGCAGCGTTAAGCAAGGGACACTCACTGATCCTGGAGCAGAGACAATGCAATGGTCAAAAAACAACTCTCACTATTTAATGATGGCAGATACTGTATATAGCTCATTGTAAAAGCAAATGGAATGTTACACATAAAAGCATTAACAACTGTACCTAAAAGAAAAAATGTAAAAAATATTCTAGAGCGTCCATTGCACAATAAAAAAAAGGGAAGACAATTAAATTATATGTGTGTGTGTGCGCGCGCGTGTGTGTGTGTGTGTGTGCTTGTTTATTTCATGTCATATCTGGCTTCTGGTAGACTCTTCGCTATCTGTCACCACTTGACTGAGAAAATATATATTACTTTTAAGTGATTAAACAAAGATATAATATAATATACAACAAATGAGAATGAGAATGAGAAAATAAGGAGGAGAATCTGACTGTAGATATAAATATAAGGATGTCCTAAATGTCAAACTAAATTGAGGGTAAATAGGGTCTGGGGTCAGTATAGTTTTAAATGAACAACTGGACAGACTGGATGGGCCGTGTGCCTCTTATCTGCTGTCACTTTCTATGTTTCTATGTAGAGCGCATGAGGGAAAGTAGTTAATAGGTTAACTTTAGTCATGAACTGGTGCACACCCATCTAAATATAGTCCAATAATAGCAGCGATATGACCGGACACTGGTGTCATTGAAAGAATCTCTTTAGTTTTTAGCCGTACAAAAATGTTACAAATTAATCATTATTTTCGCACAGTTTGGACTAGAACCAGTAACTCTGTACGATAAGGCGAGACATCCCTACGCAAGCCGAATATACACGTGATGGGGGGGATCAGGCCCATTGGGGGGGGGGGGGCATTTAAATTGTACTGGATGGGCTGGGTGAGACACATGTATGATGTATGATAATGCGATATGTACGACCAGAGATACGCAAGTAAAAGTTAAGTCGGGGTTCTATTCAGCAAGTTATGTGCTTGCGAGGGAGAGCCAAGGGGAGGGCATTGTACTTAGTAGTGCGCAATTTGTTTACCCTTGCGTACATAAAACGACCTTAAGTCTGGATCAGGCCCCATGACTTGATGCTGTCATTGTGATCCGCAACAGACCAAGGTCCGGATTCACAGTTCCGTAGTTTTCGTCTTACGTATGTTGTTTTAAGAATTGAGCTACTACGCATACCTAGTATCTTATTTACACTATCTACGTACCATTTCGGTATAAAGACTGCGCTTATGTAATCTACATACAGAAATGGTACACAGATAGCGTAAATAAGAAACTATGCATGCGTAGTAGCTCGATTCCTAAAACAACGTACGTAAGACGAGAACTACGTAACTGTGAATCCGGACCCAAATGCGGAAGGCTGGCCCACTCTCCTAGCAGTTTAGGAGTGCAAACAAGTGGTGGCACTCTGAGATTTAACAAGCGACAAAAACGAGACACGAAGTCACTGCGGCATCAGCAAAAGATGTACCTACGTTTCAGTACTATTTATGCAGTACTTTCATCATGAGAGTACTAAATAAATAGTACTGAAACGTCGGTACATCTTTTGCGGATGCCGCAGTGACTTCGTGTCTCGTTTATGTCGCTTATTAAATCTCAGAGTGCCACCACTTGTTGGGACTTTGCATATGGCTACTTGTTTAGCTGGTTGTGCACCTGAGTAATATACCACTGCCCTGCACGGAGTGCCACCCATTTTCATATATATACACACACACACACACACACACACACACACACTCTCAGGTCTCATCAGCCTCTCACTAGTGTAACCCATTACCTGAACGTTTTGGGCGATGCCTCTTCCTTTATATGCACGTGATCCTGTCAAGTGTTCAACAATAGCTACAATGGGATCTGCTAATGATTTATTTATTCATTTATTTTCTCTCCCTGGTTTTCTCCTAGCTTGCACACAGAATACCTTGGTCCCTGCCTATCCATGTGATGTGATCATTATTCAGCAGTCATTATGTGGGAAGATACAGGTGTATCTACAGAAAAGGGTGATCACGTTTATAATCTGAATCAATGTTGGTCTCCTTTGCATTTATTTAGGAGTGGAATTACGGACACTTATGCAGCTGAAGTTTTTGGGAAGTACAGTATGATTGTATGCAGCTGCCAGTATAAAGGATGATGCAGCCCAAAGATTCATTTCATCTGCAGTGTTCAAAATAAAAATCATCATTCCGGAAGGTACCATTTTGAAAGGCCCCTTTTCTTAAAGGTTCCCTGTTCTGGTTAGTGATAGGCTGCAGGACAGGGAGGGGTTAAGATTTGATTGCGGAAAGGGGGAGGGTTAGGCTGTTACAACAATGGTTAAGGTTAGGGATAGGCTGCTGAGAGTGGAGGACTAAGGTTAGGGTGTGAGAAGGGGATGGTTAGAGTTAGGCTGTGGAAAAAGGAGGGTTAAGGTTAGGGTTGGGTCATTATGACACACTGAGGGTCTGATCCAGTCTCTAACACAAAGAGGAATATAAATATAAATATTGCTCTGGATTGGTGCACAAGAGTGACATTTTATATACAGACTCGACTCAAACACTAAGAAGATATATTTTGTATATTACCAAGGAATCCAAACGCAAGTGAAGTATAGCTCACTCTTATGTGTAATAGAAAATAGTGGTTATGCTTCCAACAAGCACTTAATTCACAGATTAAACCAGTATGCAACATAGTGCATATGCAACATTTCCATAGCTTTATTCAGTGGTGCACCCAGAGGAGGGGGAGGTTTCAGGTATCCCAGCAGGAAAAAAAAAAAAAAAAGTGAAATCTGAAATTATGGGTCTGAGATCGGTACATATTATAACATAAATAGGATATAACAGGTGTCTGGGAATGACATACTATATACTGAATATAGTGTGTCATTCCCAAAACCAAATATATACCCCATATATTATAGTATATGCCTCGTCCAAACCCCTAATATACCCTGAATGCATTATCACCCTAATATACACCACACTGGATACCCCCCCCCCCCTTTAAAATCTTGTATTTGCCTTTGTTTATTGATGCAAATGCAAAATCAAACTCTACAGCAATGGTCTCCTGTAGCTGTGGACTTTTGGATGTCAACATCTTCCTAGACTTGAAAAATCCCTTTAACTTGCGCTAATAGTCAGCCATATATTGTGGGTACTAACATTAACAGGTCTGGATGGAGTACCAGTGTACCTTACCACCTCCTTGTAGTAGCTCCCTAAAAGCAGATGGCTGCAGAATGTAGTAATAATTACTGTATGTTCTATCCTAAATGGTGTGTGGATTAGGACCTGACTGCAATGAGCCTTTAAGCAAGTTCCATGTAAGATTCCATAGAACAGACAATGACAAGAGAGAGTTCCTCCGTAGATACAGCATGTTGTGTTATTTCAAACCTTAATGTCCTACAGGGGTGTGGCATTCATCCGCTCAACAACATTAGCTCGACGGTGTATGAATGCCTGCAAAAATATACTCAACAGGGTTATTTACTGACAGCATTAAAGGTCTACAGCAGAGGTACTTGGACCACTGTCTGCTGGTACTCAGGGCAACAGGGCAAGCTTGTCAGGAGGTGGCACTGTGCTTGTACTCTAACCAGTTGCAATACCATAATCCATTCAACACTATATATATTTAGGAAAGTACCTGTATCTAGAGAGCTAAATGGATTATGTAAATATACTTTAATACCACTGCAAAATATGCAATGAGAAAGAAAGAAAAAATATAGATTTGTGTCAACATGATCTTCAAAGTGCAGGGCTGGATTGGCTATAGGACTTACAGGGAATTTTCCCGGTAGGCCGGTGGCCTCGAGGCCACACAGCAGCTCCTTTTTTATTTGAAGAAACCTAGGGTGTTGACGTCATGGGTGCTGGTTGCTAAAATGATGTCTAAATAGAATAGAGATCCTTAGAATGTTGTATGTATTAGGTGGTGGTAATTAGTATGCTGTATGTATAGGGTGGTGTTTTCTAGGATGCTATATGTATTGGGTGGCGGTTACTAGGATGCTGTATGTATTGGGTGGTGGGAACTAGGATGCTGTATGTATTGGGTGGTGGTAACTAGGATGCTGTATGTTTCAGGTTGGTCAATTGGGTGGCAGTGATGACCTGCATTGCATAGAGGTCACAATAAATCTTTCTATTGGATTGAAGTATTAGTCAGCAGATGTTGTCTTTGCGTGTAACTTTTACATAACACACTTAATTGGCAAGACATAACCTTGCCAATATCATGTATTTTGCACTTCATTTATTTTATGTTTCTTTATTCTGCACTAATACAGTTTACATATTTTTTTGCCAGGGCGAATTTAAGTTCCCAATCCACCCCTGGCAAAGTGGTACTTGACCTGATTCCATAGGGGGTAACTGCTACTCTCGCTGGTCTACAGTATTATTATTCTGACTTTAGTGTTGACATAAAAAAATAAATAAATAAAGTCTGGCACAAATACTAAACACTTCCCTCACTCAAACCCTCGTCTCACCTCATCTTTTCCCTAACAGCCTCCTAACCGTAACCTTAAATCCAGCAGTAAAAATAACATTTCGAAGAATACTCACCCATCCACGTAGCATCGAAATGTCCACCAGGCGTCCGCGAAAAGTGATGAACGGTTGAGCACAGTGAACCCGGCGTCCTCCGTTCTAGTGCTGTCGAGCAGGTAAGTGCATTGTTGAGACAGTAATTTACAATAAACAATGCCATGAAGCCCAAAAGCCTGTACTCATGGTAATGCCCGAATTTCAGGTTTCTACCAGACATTCCGAGGAGGCCAATAAGTATGGTGCAAGCTTGCAAGATGAGCCTTCTCATACACCCCTTTGTATTGACCTAGACTTATTTTACAATGATTGACAAAATTGTGATCCTTATGAAAGATGCCGACGCTACATAAAAATCTGTTAATAAGTTAAATAAATATCAGACCCTCCAACATGACCCGTTCCATTAGATACACAATGTTCTGTTCCTGAGCTCCCAGCCATCAGTTGCTATGGTAACCACCATTGTTGAAGAGACAGGTTGGAAGCTCAGGATTGGAATATTTGTACCTAATGGAAGGGGTCATGTTAAAAGGTCTGAAATATAAAAAGGTTTGACTTTCTTACACTCCTAGCTGTGCATAATAAACATGACCTTTCTTTTAGGTAAAATATTACTCAGCAAAGCTTGAGCTGAAATATTTCATACACGAGCAAAACAGGCAATTATTTAGGAAATCTTCAGCGGAAGCATAACTTGATGGCTCCTTCACGATAATTTATGGAAGTATTTAGGCCTCCTTGTTACGGCCCATAATTACTCAATGATTACAGAGGACATTCTGCAGAAATTATATGAAATGCAACTGACAGTGTTAAAGAAACTTTACAACAATTACATAATAATAAGGCAACAATGACATTGTGCAATATAGTTTAAAACATTGCTTCGAAAAAGTTCACAGTGGATGGACAAATCGCGTCATACGCATTGCTTTGATATTGCTCTGTAAGAGAATATAAGTTCGTGTGTTGGAAATTATACCCTGTGAGCCGGTATTTGTAAAACCTCTCATATCACCGTGACCGGAGGATGGGAAAGGGAGGAGCTCTATTCTAGTGAGCCGCAATAGGACTCCAGGAGCTCACGGAACCGGCAGGATCTGTTTTCCCTAAGGAATTGTTATACCCTATTGAGGTAGGATCCGGGTAACCAGTCCCTACAACGAGGAGTGTACCCAATACGGGAGTACAGAAACTCTGTCGACTGTTTTACCAACTGAGGAGATGGTATGTTACCCCCATTACTAAGCATTGTCACTCCCCGTTAAGAAACTCTGCTTTCCGAAATTGGTTTGGACAGCCGAAAGTTCATTTTCGGATGTCCCTATTTCGAATAGGCATACTTCACCCATTCGCCTTCGGAAACAGCAATATCCCTCCGCCGCTGATATCACCGGACCAAGGGTCAGATGAGAACTATCTGTGCAGGGTAGGGAGGGTTAGGGTCAGGGTTAGAATTAGGGAAAGGAGTGGGGACTATTTTTACTTACCATTTCAGAGCACAGAGCTTTCGGTATTCCGTGGATCAATTGCTATGCCTCATTCGAGGCATATGCAATCGAAATCACAGCCAGTTCGCAACTGGCTCGGAGGAAACGGCTGATTCGAAAATCAGCCGTTTGGACCGGAGCCCCACACCCTTACTTACTGACTGTATTATTGAACACTTAGTCCAGACAAGGTGATTTTATTAGAGGAAGAATCCCCAGTAGATGGAACGATACAGAGTAATATTGTGCTGGACTCTTAATCATTGGTATTGTGCAATATACAAGGTACTATTACTGCTGGATCCTTTATCACCGGTATTGTGCAACACACATAAATTATTACTAACTATTAACCCGGATTTGGCCACCCGTGGAGTATTAACAAGTGCACTTTATTTGAGTGAATAATATTGGATTTATGAACCATTATTATGAGTGATTTTAGAGACCAGTTATAGTTGAACTAACAATCCATTATAGGTGCAATATTACAAAAACTTAAAGGCAATCAATTGGATGGTGATTGTGATAGCAGTGTTAGTATTTTTGACAACATTTTTTTAAATTTGTGTTCTTAGATTGCTGTCTTTGGGGTGTAAATAAAATTGTTATTGTTTTAACTTTAAGTGCAGTTTCAGTATTGATTACACAAGCCAACATATGAGCTAAATGAATTTTGTGTTTTATTAATATTTCTTGAGCGCTGTACCTTTTATATATATTTTACAGTATAAAACATGGCTGCATGGTAAATAGCCCCCATAAATGGTGCATTCTGCTCTTGGGTGGGGGCTTAAACAGCCAATGAAATAGCTTTTTTTTAACATCATATTAATTAGCTCATTACAATTTTAAACAGTACTTCAACCTCAGTCGCATTACAGTCTAATTCCCTAAAACACACGCTCACAGTGGGGGCGGGGTGGGAGCAGAGTTTGAACGGGGCGGAGCTTCTTTGTCCTGTTTTCGGGCTCCACAATGTTGGGAGATATGCTAATATACTCCACATGTGTTACACAAATTGGAAAGCCCCCTTTCAAAATCCTGCGTTTGCCACTGAGTCTAGAGACCATTACTATGGAGATTCTGGAATACGAGAGAATAATTAGGAAAAGAGGGTGGTTCCGCCTGGCTTAGTAGGCGGTGAGCTGTATATGTAGAAATATGTATATGTAGAAATATAATGGCCTCCCCCCGGCACTCCCCTCACACCCACGTAACCTAGATGATTAACGTGTTAAGAACCTGCCTTAACTTTTCCTTCCGTATCTCTGGTCGTACGTATCGCCTTGTTGTATGCAATTGCCTCACCCAGCCCACACTGTACAATTTACATGCCCTCACCTCCACAATACATATTTTTGGCTTGCGCAGGGATGTCACGGCCTATCGCACGGTGTTACATACGATCAGAGTTACGATACGGAAAATCTGATGCCCACATTAGTTGTCGTTATTAAGGGCCAGATTTACTAGGCTGCAAATATGCAGAAGTGGAGAGGTTACCCATAGCAACCAATCAGATTCCAGCTGACATTCTCTAGCATGTAAAAGGAAATTGAAAGATAGAATCTGATTGGTTGCTATGGACAACATCTTCACTTCTCCAAACATGCAGTTAGTAAATCTGGCCCTAAGTCCTAATTCACTTGACTTGTATATTATTATATTTATTTAGCGCTGACACACCAAAATACCGATTGGAACTGAAGGAACTTGCACACTTTAAGAACTTTCGTTTAATACGTATCATTGAGATTGCAGCAACGTCAATATGACATTAAACATGTATTTACATTCGTTTATGTATTGTGCAATATACAGGTCCTACTGCATCAAAATTCAGCTTTATCTGGACCTCATCCAAAGAGCTATGTAAATGATCCCAGACTTAATTAAATATTTAGGAGACTGTGCAGGTTTCATAGACTCCTAACTCGCGTAAAAAACGGAATCATGACTTTACTTTACATGTATTACACTACAATATGTTCAGCACAAAAATAAAATACTGGACTGCAAATAATAATAATAATAATAATAATATTAGAAGCTGCAGCCGGGCTGGGGGAAAGGTTAGGATTTAGGCTCCTGCAGGGATGAAGTTAGGGTTAGGGCTTAGGTTGCCGACTCTCCTGGAGTGTCTGGGAGACTCCCGAAATTCGGGCAGTTCACCCTGTATTCCGGGAGAGCTGGCAGATCCCACGCAAGTCACTTAAAAACCACAGCCTCAGGTCCTGCCTCCCTGCCTAGCAACACTAGTATACTAGTGTTGCTAGGGATAGGGATGGACTTGATGACGCAATTTGCGCCATCAAGCCCCGTCCAGATGCCTATTACAGCTAAAAACGGGTAAGTATTAGTCAGGGGGCGGGGCTTAATGGCGTGATTTGCATAATTAGTGTTAGACTGCAGGGCATGGAGGGTTAGGCAGAAGAAGTGGAAAATTGGGGTTAGGGTTTAAGGGGAAGATTAAGGTTAGGCTGTGGGAAAAGGGGGGGGGCAATGTCTTCTTAAGAAGGAAACCACACACGGTAAGATAAAGTAGCCCTATGGCCTTTAAGAGTGGTACCTAAAAATGGAGGGTGGGTTAAGGGCTTCACTCTTAAGTGTGAATCAGGGCCTATGGGCCTGATCCAGACCTACGCTGTTGTGCGTAGCGTATTATCTCCGAACGTACCACCGATGCACGGCAATAGGCACTCCCCTTGCTCGTACCTAGTTTAGCTTCCATACGCTCGTCAAACCCTACCCCAACTTTTGCGTTAGTTTCCGTGGCCGTCCGTACGTTCATTGCGTATGAACGACGCTTAGCACACCCATACTGTACAATTTAAATGCCTCACCCCGCCTACATTCCTTAACTCCAGCGTCCATACAAACTTCATACTATAAACACGCCCCTTTGTCAGTAAAGACGCAAAGTATAAGTACGCCCGAATCGCCGCTACGCAAATCAGGGTTTTACTACCGGAAGTGGTCACTAGGCGCATGCGAGGTGCGTTTTTTCTGCCGAATTTACGCTTACAATCAGCATTAGCTCGCAAGAGTGCGTTGTTCTGGATCAGGCCCTATCATCAGCCATGGGGGCTTACACACTTTTGTATGGAGGGAGATGGGGTGAAGCAGAAGTGGTGCCGATAGTCAAGGACCAACAATAGAAAGTTAGAACTTAAACCTTTTTGCCGGGGTTAGATAAAAACAGTGCCACCTAGTGGCTTCATCAGAAACAATGGCATTGCAGCAGTTTCACAAGCCATTATGTTGGGTGTTGACTTATTTGTTTCAAACACACACTTCACAATTCAAATTCAATTTCAGTATATCATAGCTATAAAAACAGGATAGGAAGACTGAACCTTGCCAATGGACTTCTATAAAATGGGTAATGTTGGCATTTATATGAGTTTGAACCTCAGTTTCCTCATGTAAAGATATGGTGTGAAATTTGATGACCCAAGTTATTAACATTTTATGCTGCATCTACTACGCAAGACATACAGTAGCTCATAGCACTTGTTGTTGCAGATCCAGGCACACCAGTAGGGGGAGCCACTGTCCCCTGGATTCTGAACAACGAACAGACCGGTCTCTCGAGAACCATCCAGAGAGCTGCTGGCAGAGGAGGAGGTAGGCACAGCTGGGCACCATACAAAGGGTGCCAGCAGAGGTCTGGATGACAAAGGACATCTGAGGATGCCCATTACTCGTCCGCAGGATGCCGAGGCTCTCCGCGTACGATGATCCGCAGGATGCCGACGCTCTCCGCGTACGATGATGGGTGCTCCTCCCAGCCATACTAAGCAGTCATCTGTTGGCAAGTTATTTCTAAGCCCCGGTCCAGATTGGAGTGTACATGAGCTGGAGTGACGTTTCTCTGCGCGATTTGTTACTGCACGCGCTCAGAACTTAATAGCGCGCAAGTACGGCCCATGCAGATCATAGCGCAATCCTGGCTTCCGTGTATTGCACTCTGAGGGGCGTGTCGAGGGAGGGGTGAGAGGGGCGTAGACAGTAAAGACAAGGGCACCCGATCCTGGTCAGAACACAAATGTAACAAGGTTAATGGTTAGAGTTATGGAGGGTTAAGGTTAGGCTGCAGGTCAAAGGTTTAGGGTTAGGCTGCATGGCATGAAGGGTTATAATTAGGCTGCGGGGCATGAAGAGTTGGGGTTTGGGCTGAAGAAGAAGAAGGTTAGGGTAAGGCTGCCGGAAACGGGGTGTTAGGGTTATGGTTAGGGTTAAAAAACTAACCACGGCAAACCACTTCCATGACTCTGTATGAAGCCTTCAGGTATCAGTCGCGGCAGAGGACAGCAAGTCCACCACTGCTACTCCCCAGCAGCTTCATTTACAGAGCCGTTGCAATGCTGCTATCATACTGTAGGTGGCCATGGCTCTACAAACGAAACAGGCGGCTGTCAGCTTAACATGTTTATAAATGGTGCTTAGTGCTCACCGCTGTTTATAATCCACTAGGCAGCGGCTGCAACTGTTTATAAACAACGGATCTGCTGCAGGCAATTCGCAGATGTGCAGTTCAGGTGCTGTTATTCACACGCGCCAAATGAGAGGCGGGGGCATCTGCTTTTCCAAAGAAGGCTTTGACCCCCCCCTGCTCAAGGTGGCTCAGATTGTAAGTTTTCAATAATAAATACCAGGAGTGTGGTACAGTAATGGAGAGTGTGGTCCACCAGATACTCCACAGCAGCTAAAGAGCGACCAGTTTACAAAGAACGTGTTAAGAAGTTTATGGAGTGCTCTTTCCTCTGATAACACAGCTCAGCTTCCCATAATTACACGGGAAATTGCTTCAACAAACATAAATGTTTTCAATTTGTTTATACTTCTGTCTTATCTTTACAGTCATCTAAGTGTCCCCAGGCCATCATATGATCACCCATACTGTGCCAGCAAGGTATTTGCAGAATAATTGGTATTTTGCTTTCAAACATCCTCACTCTCTGGAGGGAAAGATACTGGCTCTATCTCACAGCAAAGGAGAGGGAGGAATATCATTTATTTCATCCACTCCAACATCACTTTCCAAAGTGGTGAATTGTAGAAACAATTAGCACATTATGCGACAGTACAAGGGCTATAAGGGATGAAGAGGAGAACGCAGACCTTCATAATTCAAACAGAAGCCACTAGAAAATAAAAGAGCACAACATTTTCGATGCTAACAAGCTAATAAAGGGGTGATGTGAGGGAATGGAGGAAGCAGTAAGACACGGACTGAGAGTTATATAGTGTAGGGAGCAGGGTCTCCAGCAGTACAGAGTAGTGATATGAGAAGGAGAATGGAGATAGCAGGAAGACGCAGACTGAGAGTTATATAGTGGAAGGAGCAAGGTCCCATCAGTACAGAGTAATGATGTGAGAAGGAGAATGGAGATAGCAGGAAGACACAGACTGAGAGTTATATAGTGGAAGGAGCAGGGTCTCAGCAGTAGAGAGTAGTGATGTGAGGATGGGAATGGAGACAGCAGGAAGACACAGGGCTCTATTTACAGAGTTCATTTTGGAGTGATAGGGGCAGTTTTCAATAGAAAACTGCCCTTATCGCTTCAAAATGTCCTTTCTCATATTTAAAAACCCTGCATCGCCAGTGGAAACTATCGTTTCCATGACGATGCAGGACTCCTTCTCCTGCCATCACGGGCCCGTTCATGTGAACGGGCTCCCCCTGTACCGCATATTTACACAGCGGTGAAGGGGTGGTGAAGCGGAGTTTCTAACTCCGCTCACCATGAAAATCTAACGCCAGCTCAGGCTGGCGTTAGTAGCTGTTCGCAGGGAGATCCCTGCGATGAACAGCTTAAGCCCGCCCCCCCCTGTCCCTGATTGGACCAGAGAGGGGTGAGTGACAGGAATCAAACTGATTCCTGAAAAAAAGACCCAAATTACACACATACTGATTTTAAATACTTGAATGGGATAAAACATTGGGCTCTATTTACAGAGTTCATTTTGGAGTGATAGGGGCAGTTTTCAATAGAAAACTGCCCTTATCGCTTCAAAATGTCCTTTCTCATATTTAAAAACCCTGCATCGCCAGTGGAAACTATCGTTTCCATGACGATGCAGGACTCCTTCTCCTGCCATCACGGGCCCGTTCATGTGAACGGGCTCCCCCTGTACCGCATATTTACACAGCGGTGAAGGGGTGGGGTGAAGCGGAGTTTCTAACTCCGCTCACCATGAAAATCTAACGCCAGCTCAGGCTTATGCCACCGCTCCGTGAGGCAGGTAACCATTGCGCATGCGCCGTGCGTGTACGGCGCATGCGCGACTATTTTACTGCATCGTCGGCGCTTCACATACGAGTGAAGCGCCGGTGATGCAGGGGGAACACTCCCCGGACATCGTGAGTCTTCACGATGAAGGTGAGTGTTTATAAATCTGGGGAGTGAAGTGTCCAGGCTCGCTGCGATGATAAGCGAGCCTGGATCACTATCACTCCCCAGATTTATGCGGTGTCCGTAAATAGAGCCCATAGACTGAGAATTATATAGTGGAAGGAGCAGGGTCTCCAGCAGTACAGAGTAGTGATATGAGGAGGAGAATGGAGGCAGCAGGAAAACACAGTTATATAGTGGAAATAGCAGGGTCTCAGCAGTACAGAGTAGTGATGTGAGGAGGGGAACGGAGACAGCAGGAAGACACAGAATGAAAGTTATATAGTGGATTCAACTGTACAATTATGTACACAAAATTGATCTGACTGATGTATACTTGAGGATGCATTTGTCATACAATGTTAGAGGGCAACTACAGTTTAATGACAAAAAATGCAAAGTTATGCACTTGGGGTGAAAAATCCCAAAAGCTCATTATATAATTAATGGAGATCTTGAAGTCACTACATCATACGACTTAAAGGTAGCCAAGCAATGAGAAAGGCAGATGCTTGGTTGTATAGGGAGAGGAATTAGTAGCAGGAGAGAAATAGTGATGTTACTTTATAGATCGTTGGTTCAGTCTCACCTAGAATACGGTGTTCAGTTCTCAAGAAAGACATAAATACATTAGAGATTGTGCAGAGAAGTTCAACTATAATGACCTGTGTAACACAACATACAATGAAAGACTAGAGGAAGTAAACAGAAAAGGGGCAAAGGGGTGTGATAGCAGCTTTTAAATATATCTGGGGGGGGGGGTTACCAGCTAGAGGAGGGGGCATTATATAAAGGAAGAGATGTAATAGAACACGAGAACATGTGTATAAACTGGAGGGTGACAGGTACAGGAGGGGACATTATATAAAGGAAGAGGTGTAATAGAACATGAGGACATGTGTATATACTGGAGGGTGACAGGTACAGGAAGGGACATTATATAAAGGAAGAGGTGTAATAGAACACGGGGTCATTTGTATATACTGGAGGGTGGGAGATTCAGAGGATATGTGCATAAAAATGACTTCATTGAAAGGGCGATAGATAAGTAGAATAACCTCCCATCTGAGGTGACAGAAGACAACACAGTAGAACAGTGTAAACATGCTTGGGATAAATATAAGGATATCCTAAATTTCGAGTCAAGTTAATTGTATTCTTTTGATGCAGGGATAGATCTTTGAATTGCTTACTGCACACAGATACTGACCAGCGTTACTATTACACTGTTATTAATCACCTCTCATCTCTAATACTATTTTATTATTATTATATTATTACACAGGTAATGACCAGCATTACTATCACACTGTTATTTATATTTGGGATAGGAAACATCACCTAATATACTGTTATATTATTATATTATTACACAGATACTGATCAGTGTCACTATTACTCTGTTATTTAGACTTGGGATAGGAAACATCATCTCTCAACTCTAATACTGTTATATTATTATATTATTACACAGATACTGACCAGCGTTACTATCACACTGTTATTTAGACTTGGGATAGGAAACATCACCTCTCATCTCTAATACCGTTTGCAACAGATGAAATATGACTCCCCTGCAATCACCATGGTTTAGCTCAGGAGTAACTTTCCTCCCTTAATTTCAAGCTCCTTCTTAGGTCTGGATCCATCCCATTATTATTATTAATAATAACAGCAACAACAACAACAACAACAATAACAATAATAGTGACCACACATGATCTCCCCACCATCTGCGCCCATCCTACTAGACCTGACACAGCATTGGTTGGATCTTTCTGGAATTCTGAAGATTAAAGTCTTTATTTTTTTGAATGGTTTCAGTTGCATTGTAACATATCGGTCCATGTCACACACACACACACACACACACACACACACACACACACACACACACACACACACACACCACACACACACACACACACACACACACACACACACACACAACACGACCATCGACTTATCAGCCCAACATTGTATAGGGTTTAGCCAGTATAAGATAGAATACAATAGATTACATTATAAATGATGTCCTTTACAAACAGATACTATGAATTCCAATGCTTAAATAGAGTGATAACAGACACTGGGCTCTATTTACAAACTTCATTTTCATGTGATAGTGCCCGTTCTGGCTGGCGTCATGGGCAAGTATTTCAGCGATGTCCCCATATACCCCTCTTTTCCTCCCCCTTATAGCTGTTATTAGGGGGAGGAAAGGGAGGGGTATTTTTATAGGGAGACCACCGGAACACACACATTGCGTGTGTTTAAATTTATTTATTTTTTTAAATGAACTGTTTTAACAAAATAATTCTAAACATTAAAATTAAAAGAAAAAAAAAATTCAAATCCCAAAAGTTTGCTACTGCTCATGCACCGGGACTCCACCTCTGATCGAAGCCGAACGTCTCTGGGCAAAGTCCCGCAGACCATCGAGGGACCTTGACGGAGGGTTAAGTATTAGTAATTACTATCTGTGTTATTGCCAGGCTCGCCGGATGCGAACCTTAGCGCTCGATGTGCTAAAACTTGTAAATGGAGCCGAGTTCCATAAAAATAACATAGTAAAAGTTCAGTGAAAATGAAATGCAAAGCACGGCAAAAATAAAAACATTTCTAGGGTCAGATTTACTAAGCTGCAGGAAAGGAAAAGTGGAGATGTTGCCTATAGCAACCAATCAGATTGCTATGGGCAACATCTCCACTTTTCCTTTCCCGCAACTTAGTAAATCTGGCCTTAGAAGTTTTTGTTAACAGAAAAATAAATTGTTTAAACAAACAGTGATGGAGATAGCCAGAATTTACGAGATATTGTTTTCACCATCGCAACAAACAAGCAAGGTGTTAAAAGCTAGAAACTATCTCCCAATAATAAAGGACTTGTTTTTTTGCACTGTATGAACATGACAATGTACTAACACATACTGAGAACTGTACACAGAAATAATGTGTTTACAATGACAGCAGCAAATTCCACAGGAAGAGAATAAACAACCATCACCGAAATCCCAAAATCCAATGCAAATTTACTGAAACGTTCATTGCACCAACAGTGTCCTACTCACCATTTCTGCTGCAACATGTGAATCTCATCCAGCTCCAGCCCTTCGGGAGCATGACTTTGGATCTGACTTTTAATCCCATTCCAGACGTTACTGGTGATCCCTGAGGTTTTATTACAATAAAATATACCCATGTCGAAATCTGTGTCACCTTAAACCCTGCAGCCAGCTGGTGGTCAGTGCATGACAAGGAGGCACAATGCTTTTTCTTCTGAACTCTCCTAGTTAAAACTTGAGATTAAAAAGTAGGCAGTGCTAAAAACATGTATTAAAAGTGCTTTGAAAGCCCAGTTAGATTTCAAAGGCTTCTAAAGTTCTAAAACTCCTTAAAAAGTAACTCCTTAGCACCTCTCCCTGTGTCACTAATGAGTTTTTTGCTGTTAATATGAATGTCTCTGAGAGCAGATACTGGCATCAGGCACCCAAACTCCTTCCTCTCAGACACAGCCGTGACACAGGTCTAAATATAAGAGCAAATTAAAAAAAAAAAAAAAAATCCCTTTCCCCATGCTGTAATTAAGGAGTAGGCAAATTTTTTGGGAGGCTCTTACCTGTGTGAACTGCCTGAACACACCTCCACGGACAATTAAAGAGATACCTGCTCTGTTTATTAGCAAACAGAGGAGTCAATCTCCTGGGGAAAAGGTAAAGAGGGGGGGTTGGGAACTGACACCAAACGAATTCCACAACACTGAAGGTGTCTTTTACAGAAGGTGTTATAGATTTTTATAGTATTTTATTGATTTCATTAGAATATTTGTATCTTTGACCTTAAGTACAGGAACAAAAAAATGCATTAAATGAACCTAAGCGTTTATTTATACAACGATCAAAGTGTAAATTTTGAAGTATTGGTTTTGAATTTTAGAAGCATTTTAGAATTTGATCATTTTACAAATTAAGTAGAAATTGCAGAGCTGGGACAAAGGAATGCGTAGCAGCCAATTGCAGCACTCTCCTGCTTTACTCTACTGGAATGTTCAGGGGACTCTGTGGCTGATTCAAAGCTGCACTTACACCCTTTTTTAGGTGCAAGTGTAGATCTGAGCAATACCATGCTGAACTGCAAGGGGAGGCAAATTTTATTTGTGAAAGCAGAATTAGAATTTAGAGGTGAAGTTTCTTAGCTCAACTTTATTTTATAGATGAAATATAAAGCTATGTGTTTGTGCCAAATGAAAGTCTTTTACCCTGCCTGCTAAATATTTCAAATTAATAAGCACCCCTTGAATTCCAAAATGGTTTAGCTGAGCTGTACACTTGCACCTGTTTTGTCCTTAATCCCAAACTCTGAATCAGCCCCTATGTGTTGTGCGTTATACTGGATATTTATGTTTAGTGGAGACACTGTTCTATCTACTCTTCTCCAAAATGGCATTGAAAAAATAGACTATATATATTTACCCACATATTATATGAAATATAGTGACTATATACACTACAAATTTTGTTACTGATCTATAAAAATAATCGCTTTGTATTGAACTGAATCAATACGAGCAAGAGGGCAGTTTTTGGGGTACGAGCAAGAGGGCAGTGTTCTCTCTGTGGTATCTGGAAATGCTGTCTGAAACTTAAGAGGAGCTGATTTCGCGTTTGGGAGCAATGGCAAAACAGGCACAAGTGTACAGCTCGGCTAAACCATTTTGCAAAGTAAGGGGAAGCTAATTAAGTTTAAACCATTTCATGCAGAGAAAATACATTACTTTTACACATAGAACTCACATACTGCATAGTTTTGTGTTTAATCTATAAATTAGAGTTGAGCTAAGAAATTTCACCTTTCAACTTTAATTCTGCTTTCACAGACCTCCCAAGTGTCCCGATTTGAGCGGGACAGTCCCACACGCCTCACAACTTGTCCCTATGGGAGCCCTGTAGGACCAAATATGTTACTGAATGGCAGTAACCCTAACCTATAGGGTCACTGCCATTCAAGAAAAGGGATTTGGTCCTACAGGGCTCTCGTAGGAGCCCTGTATTACCAGCAGTCACGTGACCGCAGCAGAGAGAGGAAGAGACAGACAGTGAGTGCTGTGGAGAAAGGCAGAAGACATCAAAGGTAAGTAAAAAAAAAATGGTCTGGGGGCAGATGGAGGCTGGCTTTAAGGGGGCAGATAAAGACTGGCATTAAGGTGGCAGATAAAGACTGGCATTAAGGGGGCAGATGGAAGCTGACATCAAGGGGGCCGATAGAGGCTGGCATTTAATGGGGCAGATGGAGGCTGGCATTAAGGGGGCAGATGGAGGCTGGTATTAGGGGCGCAGATGGAAGCTGGCATCAAGGGGACAGATGGAGGCTGGCATTAAATGGGGTAGATGGAGGCTGGCATTAAGGGAGCAGATAGAGACTGGCATTAGGAGCGCAGATGGAGGCTGGCACTAAGGGGGCAGATGGAGGCTGGCAATAAGAGGACAGATCGATGCTGTCACTGGCATTTGGGGGCAGACATGGAGGCTGGCCATAATAATAAAGGGCAGACATGGAGGCTGGACAAATAATAAAGGGGTAGACATTTAATAAAGGGGCAGACATATGGAGGATGAAAATAATAATAAAGGGGCAGACATATGGAGGATGAAAATAATAATAAAGGGGCAGATATGGAGGCTGGAAAAAAAAATAAGGGACAGACATATTGATGGCTAAATTATTAAAAGAGCCATGCACTAGACCCGCTATCTGGGCATGCCATACACACCCGCTTTCACTAGACACGCCCACTGGGCAGTACAAGACACACCCCGTCTACCAGGCCGCGAAAATTTGTCCCTCTTTACAATTCTCAAATGTTGGGCGGTATGCTTTCACAATTTAAACTTGCCTCCCCTTGCAGTTCAACATGGTATTGCTCAGGTCTACACTTGCCCCTAAAAGTAAGTGCAGCTCTGAATCAGCTCTACGATGTTCAGGAAATGCAGAATGTCCGTCAAATAAACTGTAAAACTTTTTACCATAAAACTGTTCTCACTAATAAAGAAAAAAAAATCTTTAATAAAAACCCATGTTTTAATTCATTCTATGCCGGACTGATTGTGTGGTGCTACGTGCAGTTTGGATTACTAAGAGAGAGGGAGAGAAGGGAGTGAGAGAGACTGAAAGGATAGGAGGGAGAAGAGATAAATAAGGGGAGTGAGGGAGAGAGGGGTATAGAGAGAAGTAGGGATAGAGAAGGAAGGAAGGGGAAGAGAAATAGAGGGTGGGGGTAAAGAACTTGAATATCTAATATATATGTATAAAGGAATGACTTATCTATTATTGGGTCTTTTATAGCTGTTCATTTTAAAGGGTTGTTTACCTTCAGGTGCCTGTTTAGACACCCTGGACATATTCACGGATCAGAATGAGTTAGATGCAGCAGTATCTTCACCTAACTCCTCTGACCTGCCCACCAACCCGCTCCCGTTTTTAGGTACCTTTTGGCACTGAAGCGCACTACCATAGGACGTCCTTAGCTAACCGTACTAAGTTATCTTCTTAAGAAGGAAAATACGCACAGATCCCTCCCCCCTGCCTAATCTTCTTAAAAAATGACAGAGTTCCGAACTGGCTGGGATATCGATCCCCGGAGCACCAAGTGGTAAGCAACTCCACCCCCTAACCCTAACCCTAAGTCATCCCCCCCACAGCCTTACTCTAAGCCCCCCCAGCGCACTACGACGTCCTTAGCTAACCGTACTAAGTTATCTTCTTAAGAAGGAAAATACGCACAGATCCCTCCCCCCTGCCTAATCTTCTTAAAAAATGACAGAGTTCCGAACTGGCTGGGATATCGATCCCCGGAGCACAGCACCCGGTGCTCCATGAGGTAAGAAAGGAAACCCTACCCTTTCCCTAATTCTAACCCTAAGTCTCCCCCTCTCAGCCTAACCCTAAGTCCCCCTACCCACAGCCTAATCCTAAGTCCCCAGAGAGGGTTACTCACCTCTCCGTTGGTCAGGTTC
>WWET01000101.1:179282-191075 GCA_011038615.1 Limnodynastes dumerilii
CTGTGGTCTTATCATGGAGGGTCGCAGAGAAGCTGTGGTCTTATCATGGAGGGTCGCAGAGAAGCTGTTGTCTTATCATGGAGGATCGCAGAGAAGCTGTGATCTTATCATGGAGGATCGCAGAGAAGCTGTGGTCTTATCATGGAGGGTCGCAGAGAAGCTGTTGTCTTATCATGGAGGATCGCAGAGAAGCTGTGGTCTTATCATGGAGGGTCGCAGAGAAGCTGTTGTCTTATCATGGAGGATCGCAGAGAAGCTGTGGTCTTATCATGGAGGATCGCAGAGTTCTCTCGTACAGTTCCATTTTGTCTAAAAAAGCAGAGGAACAGTTGGCACCAAAGTGGTGATGTCTATTGGGGAAACACAGAGTATGCTGTAGGGTCGGGGTGTGGTTCATTGTTCTGATGATCATCCTTTTAACAGATCATATCCCGGCAGTGGCGTATCTACCCCTTGGCCAAGATGGCACCCGCTGGTCTGGAGTCAGACTGTGGCTGGATGCTAAAATGAGGGCTGGCTGCTAGGCTCCAGGCTCCAGCCCCCCAGGTTTTCTTACCTTGCCTGTGTCCTCGAGAGGGATCATGGCTGGAATTGAAGTCCCGCGGTGACTGAGACTTGCAAGGGACATGAAGTCCCATGGCCACAGAGAAGCCTGTGACCGTGGGTATCCTAGCAACCAGCCAGCCCTCATTTTTAAAAGCATCCAGCCGCAGTGTGACTCCAGACCAGCGCTGCACTAGGCGACACTGTCTCTTAGCCACGGGTGGCATCACCGGGCGGCGCAATAATGAACATTTAGTGGCTGTATTTACCCCTAAGAAGCTTCGGCTTCTTAGGTGCGTAGGTTTGTGAAATGACCTGCTATGCATGTCTAGTAGGTCATTTATGCAATCTACGTATCAGATAGTTATGCAGATTGCCCCCGTGCAGTCTTTAAAGACCGCGATGAGTAGTTTAGTTAGAAAGAGGAGGCCTGATGCTGCCTTATAATGGACCGGATCCAGATTTAAGATCGTCAGGTGATATACGCACGCAAGGTGCGTAAATCACCTGACTGAACTGGACACCTGACTGAACTTTGTTCCGTCCGAGCCCATTTGCGTGCAAATGGGCTGTGCTTCCCTTCCGCCCGCTAAAGCGGGCGGGGGGGAAGCATGTAAAGTTTACAGTGTGGGAGGCGGCTCCCACACTGTAGCGGATCAGCGGTCGTACGGACCGTTGATCCGCCCTTCGCAGTTAAGGCAGGCTTATGGCAGGGTAAGCTGCCATAAAGCCCGCACAACAGAGGGGAGTGACAGGGGGTGTGCACTCCCCTCTGTCTCGCATAATTTCAGACCCCCGCGCGCACGGAAAGCACGCGGGGGTCTGGATCAGGTCCAGAGTGTTTAGTTAGAAGTGGGAGGGGGAGGGATTTAGATTTAGAAGAGGGCGGGGAGAGGCATTGTCCTTCTTAAGAAGGAAACTACGCACGGTAAGATAAGGTAAGCACTCTTAAGATCCATTAGGTACCTAAAAATGGGGAGGGGGTTTTGGGCTGCATCAGTTAAGTGCGGTTCTATCCACACCTAACTGTCTCTTAGTTGTAAATACAGCCGCAGGACCATGTTCAAATTTACCCTGTAATTCCTCCGTTATCACAAATTTGTGATCCACAACCCCCAGACACTCCCCCCTGTTCTCCTTCGTGCGGATTGTGGATCCGCCCGCAGGACCCTTCCCTAAGTATTCCACACGGAAACCCTTCCATGCAGCGTATTGCATCATACATAAGGGATTGGCTAAACTGACATTGCAGTAATGGCTTTTATCTGTGTCCTTATTTACATCACTTCACTTCTAGACTGGATCTAGCTAGAAATAGCGTTTGTCCCAAAATACAAAACAAAATAAAAAATTGAATGCCAACACTCAAAATATCATCTGTGGGTTATTTGTATAAACAGACATACGGTATAATCTTTGTTGAATGACTGCACCATTATCTCTCTATAACTCAAACAGTTTTTGGTTTTATTACATTTGTGCTACACAAGTAACTTTCAGCAAAGATGACAAATTATTTGTAACATCTTTTGCATTGACTTACAACTTGGGTGCAAAATGTTCATTTTTCAGGATAGGTAAAATTTTGTGTTATTCTAAGAGCACGTTTGAAGAAATTTTTGTATTTATCGCTCTCTGTATTTTGGAGGAATGTTAACTCTTAGCAGGGGAATGAAAGCCTCGATCCTACCTAAAGGTATTCATTTGTTTTTTTCTTAGCTGCTCTTTAGACCTGCGGCTACGAATGCACAGGCTTTGGTATTCTATATTCCACATGAAGGGGATCAGGACACCCCTCTTAACCTCTTAATCTTCTCTCTGTGGACGACAGTTATAAGGACTGCACCCAGCTTTAAGTATTCTGCATAGAAACCTTTCACCAAGCCCTTAAGGTACAATTAGTATCCCTTCTCCTTCCCACCGTATGTATAGAATCGTTTGTAGTGCTTTTCGATCATTATTGGCATACACAGAAAGAACGGACTGCTGACTTACGCATAAGAAATGTATAGAGTGCAGACAGTGTTCAGAGTAGTGCTTTAAAGCCTTTCGGACTAACTCATCCTGTGTCATGTCCCTGTGGTTGCTATGGTAACAGAAAATCATAACTAATTAATAGCAGCCTGAAGAAACAAGAAAGGATAAAGGTAATCAACAAGCTGCTTACATTAGTCTGTGATATTATTTATAAAGTCAAACAAGAAAGAAAACAAACAAAAAAAACTAAACTTAATTCACTTTATTTCTCATACGGTTAAAAAAGAATATATGTTAAGAAGATGGGTTGGCTCTGTTTTGCCATCTGCTGGCCACATGTAACACTACAGAAAACATTCTTAATCTGGCATTTGTTTTATTCTACTAAATAATATGCCCAACATAAAGAGCCAATAATACTCTAATGAAATATGTCACAGAAGATAATTAACTTATCATTATTGCTATTACTGTTATAATTAGAATAGATGGGTCTTGTAGTAATTAATGTATCAGGATCAGTATTATTATTGTGTCAGTAATGGAAGCATTAAAGTATTTCTTGTATAGCATCCATATTAGGCAGTTATGATTGTCAATATATATGGTATAAAATGGATATAATACAGTACAACACAGTATAAAATACCATAGTATAGTATAACATGATATAACACTGTATAAGATGGTATAATGCAGTATATCACAGTTTAGCATAGTATAGTGTATAACACAGTATAACATGGTGTAATATGGTAGAACACAGTATAACATGGTATAATGCAGTATAACACAGTATAACATAACATAGTATAGTATAACATGATATAACACTGTATAACACAGTATAAGATGGTATAATGCAGTATATCACAGTTTAGCATAGTACAGTGTATAACACTGTATAACATGGTGTAATACGGTAGAACACAGTATAGTAAGGTATAACACTGTGTATTGCTTTATGACACAGTATAGCACAGTGTAATACAGTATAATATGTATAACACATTATATCACAATAAATTAATCAGCAACCATGTGTTGTGTTTGGCTGTTTAAATGTTGCTGTTTACCATCCTTCCTTGTTTTATTCCTTTTAAGCTGCTAGTAATGTTTCATAATTTAAATGGAAACCACAATTACAAAAAAAGTAATTTAGGGAGCAGAGAGACTTTGGAACACTGCTGTGAGCTCTAGAAAAGCTCTTTACTCTCCTTCCTTTTCTATCACAAGACATTCTGAGGGTCTGTCAGTCTGCGTCTAGTAAGCCGGGTATCAGTGACTGCCATCTCCAAACACCCAATGATCTGGCAAAAAATCTCTTTTTGATCCACTGCTGTATGTCAATAAAAATGTGCACTTTTACAATGTAGCATGATTGATCCATAGTAAATGTAGTGACTAAAGGGGAAAATCCTCACGGCCGACAAGGGAATTACCCAAGCTGCTTGCGTAATTCCTGTCCAGTAACGTGCGCATACGCACAAACATGTTACGTTGGTGTACCAGCGATCGTACGTAACTTTGTTACGTACAATTGGCGGTATGAAAAAGGGGCTGAACCCCTAATTTGAACTTAAATTAGGGATTGGGGCAGGGAAGGCCCGTCACGACTACGTCTGCCGCCGCAGACCTAATGATAATTTTTAAGGTAGGAATTTGGACACGTAACTGTCTAGATTTTATTACCTTGAGTGAGGAGTGCAGGGGCGTGCCTTTCCCGCTACGCTAACGTACATACTGACCTTGCACCCCCGTCAGGTGTGTGTAGGTCAGGATCTGGAACAAAAAACATTTAAAGCTGGTTACACACTATACAATAATCTGGATGATCAGTACTCCCCCACTTCACTCCTAGGCTGATTATCTCCTTGTCTCTTCATTTATCACTTCTCATCACTTCCACCTCCAAGACTTCTCCTGTGCTGCACCCTTCCTCTGGAACTCTCTGCCTGCTCAGTCAGACTATCCACCTACCTGCAAAGCCTCCAGCATGTTCTTTATATCTCCCTATGTGTTAATGTCTACCAGCTCTCCTTGTCCTCAGAACTCCAAATGTACCTTGTGTTACCTTGTGTTACCTTGTTTGTATTTTTTTTACATTTTTCATGTTTTGTAATTTTCTCTTGCATTTTTGTAATGCTCTTTATGTCCCACTGCTGTGTCCATCTTATTAGTACTGGAGCAGTTGTAGTGTAGTGATAACTATAGAATGTCACTGCTATGACAGCATTATGTCAGATGCCAGAGACATTGCACAGTGAGTGATTCTGCACAATGCAGGAATACCTTTTGCATTAACACATCAGCAGCAGCTGAAAACTAACCTTCCCTTAATTCTGCACCATGAGAAAGAAGCTCTGATCCGTATCAGATGCTGGTAATTACCTTGATGATAATCCCTGTCTAAATATAAAAATAGGCCAGGCATATGCCTGCGATAATCTGTGTAGTATTGCACTCATGCAGGTAGTAATCACAAATCAAATTACTGACATGACAATCCAGGCATGGTAAACAGAGGGATCAGGGGACCCTGATCTGACCAATCACAAAAGAGTAACAGAGAACAAGAACACTGTTATATGGAGCGTAGATTTACCCAGAATTCAAGGTTTCTCCTCAGTAGCCGAGGTTATCCAAAAGTGAGGGCTACAAGAGAAAAGACAAGGAATTGATAGCTAAATGTTAATATATATCCAAATGGTCTAAATGAAGCCATTGAGATAAACATGTGTTTATGATTGAGTGTATAACATGTCCTTTGAAAAGACTGGAAACATATTGAAAATATATGAATTTGAGCTATTATCTGTTTTTACTTCTGTTGCTGAATTTCTGTATTTACATATTTCTTAAAAAGTTTGTTTGTAACGTGATGGTTTAACAATTATCTAATTTATATGTGATCATCTGGGAAAATTAGGATGTGATTAGAAGTTCATACTTATTTTAAATTATTTATTATTTTTCTAAAAAAAATGTTTATATTCTTCCCAAATAATCAAGTGTTGCTATATTCCTGTCTATATCGCTGCAATAGAGCTGCTATGGCTCCTCGGCAGAATATTCACCCCTGATATAGGCCACTAGGGATTGATTCTCAATTGAGATGTTGATTTATTTATTCATTTTGGATGTATTTATAAATATTTTTATTTTCTTTATCTAATCTCTATATGATCTACAGATTATCAATTTGGGAACATGAGATCTAACTAGAAACTTATCTTAGCAAATACTTATACATCTTTATCTAAGTAACCAGATCATAATAACACTGTATTTTTGCCCGTCATAGCAAGACAAAGATATAATAGCTTAATGGTAGGGTAATCACACTTGATGCGGGTGACTAGGAATCAATTCCCATTTGAGATGTCGATGTATTTATACATACCCATATTATTTTTATGTTTTTATGTCTTTATGTTTTTATGCTATTGCTTCTGTATGTTATTTGGGATACCTAGTAAATAGTATGCTAGAGTTCTCTTCTCTTTATATATACATATATATTACATTTAGAATTCATTTTTAAACCTTCTTTTGATGTCTCACAGTAACCTGTAGGTGTGTTCTATCTGACCAATCATGATTGAACATGGACTATTTAAATGGTGTACGAAAAGCAGGTAGCCACTTTCTCTGATGAAGTCGTAGGCACAACGAAACGCGTCAGTTTTTGCTATCTTCAGTGAGGCTTTGAGGTCTGGATTGCCAACATTGGAGCACCTTTAATATTGACTTATATCTGAGGAGAAACCGTGGAGACCAGTGAACCGACCAACGGATATAGCTGAAACAGCACACGTGGCGAAGGAGGAGTGTGGACTCTGAGCTGATAGTCGGACGCGGCTTAGGCTCGTACGCGGTGAAACTTCACATCTTCCCCCTGCATGGTGGTAACTATACTCACCTTACCACTTTTCAATCCTTCTCCTCCTATTAGCCACTTTATGTATTGGAGCTCTGCGGAAAACATCTTTGCTCTATAAAGAGTTTTTATTTTGCTGCTGGTGACTCTCCGTCGGCCTACCGCCTCCGACAAACAGGTGTCTCAATCGGGATTGTTTACAAGAGAAGTCAGTAAGAGACACTCTGTATCTATATAAGGGTTCATTTCCTTGGAATTCATCTCTGATGCAAATTGAAAATCCTCTTCTTCTCTACCGTTAAGAGTGCTGATTCTAATATAACTTTGTGATAATCCAACTTCATCATACTGACACTCACTGTTTTATTAAATTGCATTGTTTTTATGAAATATTTGTATTAAATATTGTCTTACCTACTATTACTGTGGACATCTTAGATTTTTTGAGATTAGTTATTTATTTTAAGGGTGATTACAAGCGCCTGGTGTGTTTTCCTTAATATGTGTATATATATATATATCTCCAAATAAGTTACTGGTATGTTTTTGGCTTGTGGGAGGATATCGGGACACCCGGAGAAATCCCACACAGACACAACATACAAACTCCACACAGATAAAGCCTAGTATGGGAATTGAACTCATAACGTCATCACTGTGAGACAAGAGTGCTACTCACTGAGCCATCGTACTGTCCGTTTGTTGGCCTCTGCAATGAAGGCTAATGTAGGGAATATGGTATCCAACCTTTTGTACTGTTGCGAGTCCCCGCTCTGATGTTTCACATTGCAAAATAGGGACAGCCGAAAGTAGCTTTTTAGCTGTCCCTATTTCGAATGTGTAACACTGCAGAATCTCTTTTTAAGAATAGGTGAGTAGGTGATTCGCCTACTCACCCATTCGTTTTCGGAAAAGCCGCCTGCGCCACCACCGGACCTAACCACCGGAGAGGTGAGTAAACCTCTCCGGGGACTTAGGGTTAGGCTGGGGGAGTGACTTAGGGTTAGGCTGCGTGTGGGTGGATTTAGGGTTAGACTGGGGGGGGAGGTTGACTTGGGGTTAGGCTGCGTGTGGGGGGACTTAGGGTTAGACTGCGGGGGGGCACTTAGGGTTAGGCTGTGGGGTAGTGATTCAGGGTTAGAATTAGGGAAAGGGTAGGTTTTGTTTACTTACCTAACGGAAAACCGTGTTCGGTCCTCCGGGGATCGATTGCTTTGCCTCTTCGAGGCATGAGCAATCGATATCCCAGCCAGTTCAGAACTGGCTGCGAGCGAACGACCCTTTCGAAATAGGGCCAATCGCTACAGGGACCTAAACCAATTCTGTACATGGGAGTGTCATTGAAGTCAGATTTCTATACTGAACACAGCGTTGCTGTGCTGTATTCTGATTAAGAATTTATGTTACTTCACGTAGTCTACATAATTCAGCTGTCTTTACTCCTTCTAGATCGGGCCAATAGTCTTGGATTTTTTTTATATTTTTTTTATAACTATTAGGTAGTGTTATACCAACAGTAACCAGTAGAGGGCTCATTTTCATCCATATGTTTACACTATGTTTACACTATACATTAGATTCAGCAAAATCTGTGGGAGTTAACCCCTTTCTCAACATGGCAAAAACATGTTACAATGCAAGGGGAAAGGGACTCAAAATGTGTGGACAGTTACAGAACAATTGTGATGAGACATAATTCAACTATCTTTAACTAAATTTCACTTTCATTTGTGAGGTATATATTTAAATTTTATAAATGTTATATTTATGTTTATATTTATATTTTTATAAATGTTATATTTATATTTTTGTAAATGTTATATTTATATTTTTATATCTTTCAAAAATGTCTAGAAAAAGAGGGGTAATGGGTGCATTTTAAAATCTAACTTTTTTTGTTTTTTTGCAAAAGTCCTTGTACCATTTTGTTAGTAAATATCAATTGGGGGGCCCAAAAAAATGATCAGTTACCCTACATCTCTTCCACCCCTTGAATAGTCTCTTGCGCGTCAGATAACAGTCCCCACCCCCATTCACCATGACCCCTCTTCTCTGTGCAGGTTACGGATGCCCAGAAATGTTTATCAAACCTATTATTTTCTTTTCACACTTTAGCCATTGCCAAGACATCGGCCCCTCAGCCCCTTAATTTCCCCTCTCACCACTTGCAAACATTTCTCTCCTTGTGTTTTCCACAATCTCTCCCTTTCACATAAACGGTTGGCTGAGATCCTACCTGGCAGAGAATGACTTCTTCTTTCATCACTTCATTGTAACAACCTGATAGTTTGCAACCTCATTAACCCCTGGACTTGTGCCCAGGCAGTGAACGCAATGAACTTTAAAGAAGAGTGTGTATTTCCCTATCTGTCCCCCAGAGGGCATGTTTCCTCATGCTGGTTTAATGCTGGCAGTTTTTGGTTCTGTTTTATGTTAACCAACATTTTGAAAACCCTGAAATATCTGAACCAGATACAATAAGATACCATATTGAAAGTAGTGACTGAGGACCTTATTCAGAGCTTGAAAATAAGAGAGGAAAGTTACAACTGAGAAAAACCATATTTATTTCAGGGGGAGTCCAATTAATGGGGTAGATCCAGAACTACGTGTGCCGTACGTTTTTTCGCGGAGCGTATTTTCGTACACGTAAGTTCGCTACACTCCCCTCGGAACACCCCTTGCACGGACGTATTTTGTCAAAATACGCTACCCAAACCCTACCTTAACGGACGTACTGACTACGCAAACGTACGCAGCTTAGCACGCCCATACTGTACACTTTAAATACCACCCCCGCCTACTTCACGTAAAACGCACGTATTGTTGACTAACGTAAATTTGGCACGCCCACACGTAAGTATTTACGTGAGACATACGTGAATCACCTATACGTTCAAAATTACGCTACGTGAATGTGCGTACTTTCTATGGTGCGCAATGTTATTATATGCATGCAAGGGAGAATACTTTCCTTTTCCTCACAGATACTGACCAGCAAACAAGGGGGTTGGGTTGGGCATTTCAGTTTTACAATATGGGTGGGCTTTACACACACCACCCAAAACAGACTTCCGTCCCCATGGGGACGTACAGTATTGGAAATCACCAACTAGAGTGCTTGACTCAGAACTCCATACAAGCGAGGAGAGTAGCCTCGAGAAGGAGGAGGGTCCAGCGAGGATTGGTCTGAATCCAGTAATGTACAATAACATGGCCAATCAGCTCTCATCCGCTCTGCTTCTAGTCTTATTGTCTCTGCCTCCTCACCCTTCACCTCTTCTCACTCCTGCTTCCCTGACTTTTCCTGTACTTCCATTATCCACTGGAAATCTCTGCCTTTTAGACCATACACCAGCCTGCAAAGGTTCAAAAATGCTATTGAAAACACCTCTGTTAATGCCTACCAGGTGGACCTCCCCTCCAGAAATAAAATAAAATACACCACACCAGCAGTAAACTCACACAAGCGTTGCAAGCTTTAACAAACAAATCTGAGATTGACGGGGGGATCATTTAATCATTCATTGGCTAATCCTCCCCCTTTCCCATATTCATTCTCTCTATCATCCTCTTTCCATTATTCTTTGTATTATTTTTGCCTAATCCTTCCTTTTCTTTTAGACATTGCCTAATCCTTTCCTTTACATTTATAGCCTTATTTCCTTTCCCTCTCTTTTACTTATTGCCTATTCCTTCCCTTTCCTTTTACATAATGCATTGCTTAATTCTTCCCCTTTCCATTTTTAGTGCCTATTCCTTCTCCTTTCCATTATTTACCACCTATACCTTCCCTTTGCCTTTTCCATCATTCATTCTCTTTTTCTTCTTCTTTCCATTATTTTTTGACTAATCCTTTCTTTTCCATTATTCATTTCCTATTCCTTCCCTTTTTCTTTTCCCTTTACGTTTTTCATTGCCTAAACTTTTCCTTTATGCTTATTGATTACTTCTTCCATTATGTTTTTTTTTATTAATCCTTTCCTCTTCCGTTATTCATTGCCTGCTCCTTCCCTTTATCTTATCAATTTCCTATTCTTTCATTCATAGCTTATTCCTTTCTCTTTCCATCAGTCATTTCCTGTGCCTTACCCTTTTCATTTCCCTTTCTGTTCTTCATTGTCTAAACCTTCCCCTTATTTATTTCCTCTTTTATCCTCTTACATTAAATAAACGATAATAATAATAATAAATAATAATAAAAGCAATTGTTAAATCAGATTGATTAAATATGTGGATGGGTAGAAAAAGGCTTTTAATGCTACTTGTAAATTTTTGTGGACACGTTGGACCTTATTTACACTTAAAAAGCTTGTGCTTTCTTAAGTGCGGAGAAATAAGAAATGACCTACTACGCATGCATCATAGCTCATTTATGCAATCTAAGTACCATTTAGGTACATAGGGCCTGATACAGATCTCACTCCCCCAACACTCCCTCTGCTTAGAGCGTATTTACACTCCCTTACGCTGCCTGAAAGCTACCCTAACTTCAGCCGGCATAAGGGAGTGTAACTACGCTGGGACGGCGGCATTATCGTAGTAAGCCAGCCTCATTACCATCCCTTCCTCCGCCTCTCTGCACTAACCTCAACGTAGTACAGCGCTGCTACGGACGCCCGATCCAGATGTTGCCCGGCGCATGTGCAGATCGGCTATTATGCCGATCTTACGCTAATGGCTGGCAAAGTAACGCCGGCCAGCGTAGGCCTGGATCAGGCCCATAGAGTGAGCATGCGCAGTCTTTAAAGACACACATACTTTAGGTAGAGGAAAGAGGCATGCCTCAAGGAGGATTTAAGAAGAGTGGGAGGGGGAGGCAGTGGCAAACGCAGGATTTTGAAAGGGGGGTTTCCAATCTGTGTAACACGTGTGGGGTATATTAGCATAACTCTCAACATTTTGGAGCCCAAAAACGGGACAAATAAACTTCATCCCATTCAAGCTCTGCTGCCGCCCTGCCCCCACTGTCATACAGCACGGTGCAAAAATGACCCCTAGCCTGTGAGCGTGTGTGTTAGGGAATTAGACTGTAATGCGACAGAGGTTGAAATACTGTTTAATATTGTAAAGAGCTAATTAATATGATGTTAAAAAAACATATGTAAAATGATAATACTGTTAATATGGTGGTACTATCTGACTGCCAAAATATCTAAGATGTCCATTAACATTCTTTGTGCAAGCAGGAAGTTTATCACGTAGATTTTAAAATAATACAAATAAAATAAATCTACATAAAGGAATTGCGTTGTTATTGTCTGTAACAAGTTCTGTTTTTGATATTTTTAAGTAATTTATAATTTACTTCTTTTACACATTAAAATAGTAATTTTATATTGCAGGAACAGATCTAATAGCAATAGCAGTATACAATGCATTAGTAGAGCACA
>WWET01000101.1:194408-207000 GCA_011038615.1 Limnodynastes dumerilii
TGCCTTACACTGCTTCATAGCAGCGTCCATTACCGTTATTTCTGCTCTGCCTGTCACACAGCACTGTCACATAGGGCAGGCAGAGCAGAAACAATGGTAATGGACACTGCTTCATAGCGGCGTCCATTACTGTACTCTCTGCTCTGCCTGTACTGTGTGACAGGCAGAGCAGTGCAGCAGCTCCTCCCCCTGACGCTGGAGTGACCTGAGGTCACATCAGGGTCAGGGAAGACCGCTGAGGAGAAGCAGCAGGCGGCAGAACAGGACACTACAGGCAAGTGTCGGTATTTAGTACAGCTGATGGGTGATGCTGGGTACTGGACAGATGGGTGATGCTGGGTGCTGGACAGATGGGTGATGCTGGGTGCTGGACAGATGGGGGATGGGTGATGCTGGGTGCAGGACAGATGGGTGATGCTGGGTGCTGGACAGATGGGGGACGCTGGGTGCAGGACATGATGGGGGATGCTGGGTGCAGGACATGATGGGGGATGCAGGGTGCAGGACATGATGGGGGATGCTGGGTGCAAGACATGATGGGGGATGCTGGGTGCAGGACATGATGGGGGATGCTGGGTGCAGGACATGATCGGGAGTGCTGGGTGCTGGACATGATGGTGGATGTTGGGTGCTGGACATGATGGGGGATGCTGGGTGCAGGACATGATGGGGGATGATGGGTGCTGTACATACACACATGATGGGGGATGCTGGGTGCTGAACATGATGTGGGGATGATGGGTGCTGTACATACAGACATGATGGGGGATGATAGGTGCTGGACAGACATGATGGGGGATGATGTTGTTATACATTATTGGTTATTTATACTTTTTTTTTATTTAAAAACACGTAACAAAAAAAAACGGGGTTGGCATTTTGGGGGCTGGAACGGATTAATGGCATTTCAATTAATTTCAATGGGGAAATTAGATTTGAGATAAGAGCAACTTGAATTACAAGCTCAGTAACAGAACTAATTAAACTCGTAAGTCAAGGTACCACTGTATAAGTATATAGGTCCATATACAATAGGGCTATATTTCTTTAGCTATATCTTGTGGGGCAGCACAGTGACTCAGTGAGTAGCATTGTGTCTCACAGCGTTGAGGTCATGAGTTCAAATCCCAGATTAGGCCTTATCTGTGTGTAGTTTGTATGTTCTCCCTGTGTGTGTGGGTTTCCTCCAGGTGCTCCGGTTTCCTCCCACAATCCAAAAACATGCTGGTAGGTTAATTGGCTGCTAGAAAAATGACCCTAATGTCTGTGTTAGTGACCACACTAGTTACGTAGTTATGGACGAAGGGGAATGCTGCGCTGTAGGTAGGCGGAGGGAGGGAGAGAAATTAGGAAGAGAGGGCAGGGTCTGTGCGTCATTACACTACGTTACGCCAGCTGAAATTAGGGTAGCCTTCAGCCAGTGTAACTGAGTGTAACTACGCTCAGACAGGGGGAGTGCACCAGAGCTACGCTGGCCGTACTTACGGACAGCGGCCCAGCGTAGCTCTGGATCTGACCCAATGTGTCTATCGATGAGCCTGACTTATTTAAAAAGCGTTCGTTGCACTATTAAATAGTAAATGGAGCCTTTAAAGTCCAGTGCCCACCAAATACCCACCAGAATAAGTAGGTTGTTACCACCTTTTATAGAAAAATTTCCAGACACGAACATCCCCCCATGAAAAAAAAACGTTAAAATTAAATTTTTATTTTTGCTCTTTGGAAATTATGATTATAATTTATTTTTTTTACCTTTTTTTTAACCTTCCCCCAATGTCTGGGAATAGAGAGATTTCATAATGACATCACTTCCGCCTTCCATTCCACCCACTTTCGGTTTGTGATCACTGAACAGGAAACGACCAAACTGGAGGGTGGAAGTGATGTAAAATCAAAATTACCCTATTCCCAGACATTGTGTAGTCTGGAGATGTGACACCCCAGGACGCCGGACTCAGTTATCGTACTGTACGGAGTAATCCTAGACGGGTGGTAACCCTACTAACTATGGGCCGCATCTATATCGCCATCAAACCCCCGACTTCCTCAAGCTGCTTGCGGATGAGGATGGGTGAGCTGCAGTTTGCACTTCCACACAACTCTGCTTTCAGACAGAGACAGATCCTTGCAGAGAACTTAAGGTAGCATTCTATGGAAGTGTCCAGAACTCCAAACATGAGAGGTGAGGGACATGGAAGATCTTTTCCCGCTCACGTCTGAACTTTTAGACTCAGATCAGGTCTTATAACATTTTATATTTGTAATAATCACAACAGTTGTGTCAAAAATCTAAATAAACTCAACAATTAATGCAAATGTTTATATGCCACATACAATTATTCTACAGAATTAATTTGTTACACTTCGACCTAACAAAAAAACAACACCGTGAAATCTTTACTTATATAGCAAATCTACAATTAAAGAATTTCATGCATCCTGACACTGAGCTATTATATGGCATTGGGCATTGAGCAACCTACATGACAAAATATTTCCATTATCCTTATCTCTGGGATTCATACTACAAAAGGCAATAATATTACCCAACTACCAATCTTGTTACAACCCGAATCTTGGTTTGGAGAAATCTGTCATTTCCTTCCAATGGCTCAAAAACCACCAACCAAATGTGTCAGTGTAAACCACAAAGCATTCAGCAGATCAACCCCTATAATGTTATACTATGTGGTTGTTAATGTTATATAATATACAGTTTCATCTGGTTCCAAATAAACCTGTTACTGCAATGTTACTTTGTGTTGTATAATTTTGTGAGATGAATGTAGCCAGAAAAATTGGAAAATTTCCACTGTCCCGCAGTAAACAAACCCAGTGAACTCCCAGGGAGCATCTGCCGATGTTACTACTTTGAATGGCTTTCTAAAGGGTTGGATTTCCTGAGAGAGCTCTTGAACTTTCCCACCCCATTTCTTGGCAGGATATACAACGAACATGTCTTCACATTCAGGAGGCAAGCCTCCTACAGATGCTTGAGCGCAAACAATATTAATTAAGGACATCTATTAAAATATAATATGGAATTCTAATGATTGGGTTTCAAAAGATTTCTGACTATAAATGCTCAAATTGCATTGCCTTATGCAATGCATTATATTTTACTATAACTCACATGGACTATGCATATATTAGATAAATTGCATTAAAAAAAAACAAAAAAACTTCTCATTTGAGTTTAACCCCTGGGCGTCCACAGTCTACTAGATTATTAACATATTGCTTTCCTTTTTCCTGTAAAATGTACTTACTATTTAGAGATCCAACCTCTTTAAAGTATCTAGTAATGGGATGTAGTTGATCCTATAAGCAATCCCCTATTAACAACATTGATGCGGTTGACGGCTTAATCGTGGCTGTATCAATGCCAAAGGCTTTCAAAGAAAGTATGGGTCGTATTCAGAGATCCGTCAGCGAAAGGTTCACAATTATACACACGGCTGTTACAAGGCAACACCCATGACATCCCGCTCTATCATTCTCTGGAGGGATTACAACTATACCCCTCCGTACGTATTTTCCCAAGTGCGATTCACAAGTCCGTGCCTAAGGGACTTCCTTGCGTAAAATCAACGTAGCTAGCGTAAATTTAGTTACTACGCATGCGCAGTTCATCCGATCCTAAAAATACGCACAGAACTCCCCACAAAAACAGTTCTCTGAATACAGCCCTATATTTCTAGATCAGGATGGGTACAATGTTTTCGACAAGGTACCTGTTCCTGGTTAAGATTAGACTGTGGCGAGGGGAGGGTTAAGGTTAGGCTGTGGGACAGGGATTGTTAGGTTGGGTTAAGGTTAGGCTGTGGGACAGGGATGGTTAGGTAGGGTTAGGCTATGAAGAGGGGAGGGTTAAGGTTAGGCTGCGGGACGGGTGGTTAGGGTTGGGTTAAGGTTAGGCTGTGGGAGAGGGATGGTTAGGTAGGGCTAAGGTTAGGCTGTGGGACAGGGATAGTTAGGTAGGGTTAAGGTTAGGCTGTGGGACAGGGATGGTTAGGTAGGGTTAGGTTATGGAGAGGGGAGGATTAAGATTAGGCTGTGGGACAGGGATGGTTAGGGTTGGGTTAAGGTTAGGCTGTTGGAGGGGGATGGTTAGGTAGGGTTAAGGTTAGGCTGCGGGACAGGGATGGTTAGGTAGGGTTAGGTTATGGAGTGGGGAGGTTTAAGGTTAGGATGCATGAGAGGGATGGTTAGGGTTAGGCTGCGGAGAGGAGAGGGTTAAGGTTAGGCTGTAGAGGGTGGTTAGGGGAGGTTTAAGGTTGTGGGACAAGGAATATTAGGGTTAGGGGAAGGTTAAGGTTAGGTTGCAGGAAGGGGATAGTTAGGGTCAGGCTGAAGTAAACTTACCTGTCGCTGTTGGACTCTTTGTAGAGACAACAGTCGCAGAAACAACACTGATGAAAAATGATGGCCGCAAAGTGATCTGTGGAAAGACAGATATTCAAAGCAGCCCTCTTGCGCCCTCTAGTAATGGAAGTGTTTGCTTTTGTATTCACAGGAAACTTATAGAATACCATTTGTCCTGTATAAAAATCTAGTAGAAATAATATTTTCTTATAACTCATAGGGACTATGCATATATTAGATATATTACATAAAAAAAACAAAAACTTCTCATTTAAATTTAACCCATGGGTGTCCACAAGGGATCAAATCCAGAATTTGGAAAGAAAAGTAAAGTAGAAGAAAAGTAACACTAATACAACACCATGCAAGGCAGGCAAATATCATCTGTCACAAACAGCATTAGAGTTATTAGATAACAGTATAAAAGTAAAGCTGATCTGTGTGCAATAAGCAAACACAAATTATTCTCCCTGCATGTAAAGAATAAATGAACTGGGCTGAAATTAAAGATGGTTTTGCCCAGGTATAAAATTCCTCCTGCTTTCCTCTTATTTTTAAACTTCCCTGGGACCCATCACCTTGTGCTCAGGTGCAAAGCAATCCAGAGTGTTGGTTACTGTTCCAGTCAGTCAAGTCTCTAAAACCTTATCTCCGGTCAGTCGACAATTTGGAATGGTTATGGCTGAATATGACAAAAAAAAGTATTAGGATAAGATTTAATGACAGTTAACATTTAACTTGCACCAAGACAAGAAAACACAATTTATAACTTGTTGCAATTAATAATATAACTGATGGCAAGAAATATATCTTATATAAAGTAATTCAGAGCTTATTTTTTGCAATAAAATCAGTATTTGCTGGATACTGCTGTTGTTTGTCAATTATGGATGTGTACAGTTTGAACAGAAGCCAAAAGAAGTCTTTAAAAATATAGAACAAAAGCTAATGAGAATAAGATTTACAGTAAGTCTAACTTTACAATACTATTATAATACATACAATTGCCCCAAAGTTCAATTAACTTTATATTTTTATTTCAAGTGGAAGACTAAAACAAACATCAAAACGGAAAAATAGGGCGAGTTTCTCTGACTGTAAAATCCACTCTGGGCGATGTTAGAATGGTAGGTGGATACATTGGTGGAATAGGTTAAACCTGTTCCAAGTTAAAAGGTTACTAAGCCAGGACTTGGGTTGCTGGTATCTAGAAACAACAGGATTTATGACATCATGTTCCATGCCTATAAAAGATAATTTTGGTAAGCATCAAATAAAAAACTTATTTTGCAGGCTATTGTTATAAAGTTTTTTGCCAACTGTCACAATAAAATGTAAGGTTGGATGTTTTTATGATAATAAAATGTCCGTAAAAAAGGATACATTGGTATATTGCTTAGTTCATACCTTTGTTTAAATTGTAATAATCTATTGTCATTCCAGTTAAGAAATCAATTCTAAATACTTCTTTGTAAAAATCTTTTTTTCCCCTCTACTTAGTTTTTTTCCTCAGGATATAAGAACCATGTTTTACTCTAAAATGTAGTAAATGTTTCTCTTGCAAACAATTATCTTATGCAGTTTGCTTACACTTAGGGGTATTTTAGTAGTAAATACCCAGAATAGATTCAAAACCCTGAACTTCCAAAATGCAACCACATCTACCAACTGGCATATCATTTTCCATGACCTTCCACCATGTCATGATCGAGACTCATCTCCACATCACAACACAACCAATTTATCCAACCAAAGCCACACCTTCATATTTGTTTTTTTTTTAATCCTTTTTGCCACCAAGATTAGAACAAACCATTATCTCTATTCAGTTTACCTAGAATTTTCCTTAACTTAAATCTTTTGACTAATCTTATTGGTTGCTAAAGGCAAAGTATTTTACCAATGAGATGCTGGCTATCATTTTCTAAGAAGATACTGTATAAATGATAACTATAATATGATTGGTTGGTGTAGGATATACCTACACTTCTCATATTCACAAGTTTACACTTCTTATTCTATCCCATCTACTGTACACAAAGCAATAGAATATGTTCTAAATATATGAGTATCATAAGAAATTAACTGACTATTATAAGTTCAGTTCACAACTAAACTTATAGTAATTGTCAATACATATTTATATTTATTTACACAATTTGCATATATTAACTTATGATAATAATTATTTGAAGCACTAGCTTTTTTTTTTTATTAGATTTTTATTTTAATTTTTTTATGATATGCTATGGTGACTTTGATAGTTTCTTTTGCAAGTCGACTCACACCGAATTAATTTTAACATCTCAATATCTAACATTGGTAAAACACAGGCTACAAACCGCAGTGTGTAATCCCTGAATTTCCCTTGCAGCACAATTCATTTGTGAAAATTCTTGGCTCGTGTCACACAGGCTGCATTTTATTCAGATAGAAATCTTAGGCAGACATTGTTAGCAAATGACTGTATTAAGCAGTGAGCCGTTCGGAAACTATTTAATAAAAACACAGTGTTACGAGCGATCCGGCACAATAAATAATCTGTATCGTTTATTAAGAAAAATTACATATTGCAACAAATGCCTGGTTTGTTTATATCTGCAAAAACTGGGAATGTGGCCAGTTCACACAAACAGGAGGATATAATAAATCATGTTTTTATTTCTTCAGTGAAAGAATTTTCCAAATCCTTCCAAAATGAATAAGTGTTTTCATTTTTAATAGTCTAATCTGAATTGCATCATCATTTAAACTGTTTTAGAAATCCCAGGAAACATAAAGTGTTGTGGTATCCCCAAGACCCCTGGGTTGGAATTCTGGTCTCCAAGATCCATGTACTTTATCTTCAACTTCCAAAAATTGTCTCCTGCTGTCATTAACGGAGACTTGTCCGTCTACATGAGACGTACTTTGTTCTCCATATAAATCATCACCTATACTATCCCCTTATTATCTACTTCCAAACAAGGATGACTAATGCCAACTAATCACGGCCAATAATCTCCAACTTTACTATGTTTGTTCTATGCTGCCCCCAACATCTAGAACATCCTTCCAGATTCCATTATGGTTTCCACCATGCTCCAAGCATAAAATGTATCCACTGTTTCATTTAATTCTACCAGCCTTCCTAAAAACACATCCTTAATTCCAAAATACCAGCTCTCTTCCTTAACCCTCCAAAAGTTGCATACACACATCTTCTCCCCATCTTCCTCAACTTGCTTCCCATCTTACTTAACTAGCTATTACAAGACTTCCATTCTAGGGCCAGATTTACTAAGCTGTGGGATAGGAAAAGTGGAGATATTGCCCATAGCAACCAATCAGATTTCAGCTCTCACTTTCATATATCATACTAGAAAATGTCAGCTAGAATCTGATTGTTGCTATGGGCAGCATCTCCACTTTTCCTTTCCCACAGCTTAGTAAATCTGGCCCCTAGTCTTAAATTTCCAGTTACATAATTTCTTCTGTTTGCTATGACATGTCTATTTATGTAGTTTTATTAAGTCATATTTATTAAAGAAGACTCTTTTCTTGGGATCCACATGTAAGAAAGATTTTTTCCATGTGCCAAAATAGCTGCCAGCTTTATTTTGTTTATGCACAGTACCATGGAAAAATACCAAAACTTTCATTTCACTCGCAAACACTTTTATCCAGGTTATGACAATATGATTCACTCAAGAATGAAATGAATGTTAATGACTGGTTGAATAATTATAGTAGCTTTAGAACAGTGTGCAGTAAAGTAATTATTAAAACTGTAAATATGATCTAAGATAACAGGAGGCGAAGTTAAACAACAATTGCATTTATTAACAAATGTCTTCCATTACTGGCGAAAAAAAAATTATTAACTAAAAGTATTTTGAAGCCACTTAAAATGTTTACATTAAAGGCAATAATGGACAAACTATATTGTTATTTAACTAAGGTATTCTTGTAGTCTTGCCATTTTTATTTTATTTTATTTTATTTTAGCCATTTTTATTTTATTTTATTTTATTTTATTTTATTTTATTTATATATTTATATTCAGAATTTTGAAATTGTTAGTGATTAAAAAAAACCTGTTTTCTAATTTCAGTATTTATTTGTTGTATTCTACTCTTAACAACTTTAATAAACCTCAAAAACCATGTATTCTTAATTGATTAAGTAAATGGATAATACATTAAGTAAAAAAAGTTATTGTGAAATAATCAAACCAAAATAATATTTTTTGTTAAATTTTTTTGTAAAAACAACGGAAATATCTTTAAAAAAAATTTTTTTATGAAATTTGAACTTCTTTTTTACATTTTAATATATTTTTTAGTTTACATTTATTGTATAATTTAAAAAAGCATATTGTGCATAGTGCATACCCTGTACTAAATTGTTCCAGAAAGTCCAACATGGAAAATTTTCTCATCTTTTCCCACAACAATTGAATTTTTATTGCCATAAGTCTGTGCTAAAGTATTATGCTGTTTTATTTGTTTTTGGTTTTTTTGGATATAGATTCAGAGTTTGGTGAAATAAAAAACATGCACCTTGTAAGTGTTGAGTCCAGAGTTTTTATATGAGGTACTGTAAAGTAATAACTATTTCCAGTTCCAGTGTTAATGAGCCTCTGTGATTTTTACAGTGCAATAAGCTTAAAATCATATTTTTCCATATTATGCAGAAGTTTTATCTGAAATCTCACACGCTCACATAATGCCACTGATATTTCTAGTTTAGAGTTTACCATTTGGCGTGTTAAACAAATTAAAAAAACACAAGAATAAAAAAATGTTATTGATCTATTTTGATGTTGACAAATCCATATCTTTCTGATGTTTTCAAAAAAGAAAAAAACTATGTTCCTTGTAAATTATTATGAAGATGTTCATTGTAAATTATATCTCTTAATGTGTAACTTTGTTAACAAAGATTAATTTCCATAAACTAGTTATAAACATTGAACATTTTTTTAATTATAACCTCAAATTGTATTTTGAACAAAACTAAAGACATTTTGTTCCTCTTTTAAATTTTCTAAAATGCTTTCTTCAGTAATAAACTTTTTAGATTTCTTTACTTTACCTCCTCAGTTATGAAAGAAAAATTAATTAAAGCTTAATTAAGTTACTAAGTACTAAATTAAATTAGTTCATTAAATATTTACCACTTGCTTAAAAATTAATGCTTTGTATATTTTTTTATTCTATATAATAATTTATTCACACACATTCATTACTAAACAATTGTCACTGAATATTTTATTCCTAAAAAAGTCACTTCCAAACCTAGAAAAGTTATAGGGCCTGATCCAGAGCTACGATGTAGCGCTGAGCGTTACATCGTGGACTCCCCCTGTCACTCCCCCTGCCCTCAGCGTACTTACCCTCGCTTATGCCGGCTGAAGGCTACCTTAATTTCAGCCGACATAAGCGAGGGTAACTATGCTGGGATTATTATTTTCATAGTCTCCCACAAAGTTATCAATTAATTGACTTGATGGATCCGATTTTTCTATATCTTTACAAAATGAGAAGCAAAGCAAAGAGAATCTAAGACATGACTACACGGGGGATAATTTGTATATTTGTGCATTTGTAATAAGTATGCAATGGTTGGGTACTAGGTACTATATACAGATCTACTGTACGTGTCCATTACACAGATAGACTCTGTCACCTCTGGAAAGAGGTGTGGAAAGCAGGGGTGGAAAAGCAGTTACAGTATTTATTACAGTGATAATTAAATTTGATTATTGCATTAATAATGGGTCAGTAAATTAGGATCATGGCATGCCGTCCAACCCTGCTGATGTCATCCTCTAACTTTTCAAATAGTTTATCTTTTCAACAAACAACATTATAGTATGTGACTCTCCACCTCAAACACCTGCTTTTCCTGTACACTCCTTCTGGATATCCTTAGCTGCACATTGCAATATCCAATCACTCTGCTTGATACTGCTAGCAGGACCGCCATCATGGAAGGACAACCGGAACTATTGTCCCGAGCCCGGAGCTGATGGGGGCCCGCCAATACTTACCTAGCTCTGCAGCAGGTATCGGTGGTATCCTACTGTAGATTCTTGCTGCTCATGGTTGTTTATTAGTGGGCCAATGCACAGGGAAGAACTTCCCCGCACACTGGTCCACTGTTAGAGCAGGTCAGCAGCACCCCGCCCCTATGTGACGTCATCGGCTGTGTCCTGGGCCTCGTAGTTTCTGATGGTGGCCCCAGCTTCAATTTACTGCTTTGGTCTTCTAAAAACCTTGTTTTGCTTAATTTCTGTGCCAAATTATTTTACTTTTGTATTCATGCTTTTTATTCCAGTGCTCACACGTTTCTGCCCTTCTTTCTCCAGCTACTCTTGCTTATATCACTTCTTTTCACCTCCTTCCTACCCTTATGGCCCAGAATTTCTCTCCCGACAGACTTAGATGGCTTTCTCCTCTTCCCTTGATCCCCTCCTCACCGCCTGTTTCCACCATGTACCTCCCTAACCTAGCCACGATGTCCTCTCCTCCGCTCTTGATGCTTCCTGCCCTCCCTTCCCTGTCTCCCTTTGCTGTCCCAACCCTTGCACTCCCCACTCACCTAAACAAATGCTCCCGTGCTGCGGATCGCCTCTAAAGGAAGTTCCATTTCCATGTATACTTAATCCTCTCCTCCTTTAGCTTCACCCAAGCCAAGCAATCCTTCTTCAAGTCCCTCTACCTTTCTCAATCGGCTAACCCTCGCCGTCTCTTTTCTCCTCCCTCTTTCTATCACTGCCTATGACTTTTCCACCTTTGTCATTACAAGATTGACTTTTTTTCAGGAGTTCCATCTCCTCTACCATCATTATGGATAAAGCATAAATCTTCAGGGAAGACTATGATTTATGCTTTATCCATGTTAAGCTTGAGAAAACGTTGGGCATCCAAGAGGACATGTCTGAGAGGCACTTTGGACAGGAGGGGGGGACAGATAGATTTGAGTTTCATCAGCATAGAGGTGTTAGTGAAAGCCAAACAAGGTCGCCCAGAGATGAGGTGTAGAGCAAAATGAGAAGGGAACCAGCAACCAAAATCTGGGGAACACCTATAGGAAGAGGAGTAGTAGGGGAGAAGGAGCTAGGGATTGAGACAGAGAAGGAGTGGTCCAAGAGATAGAAGGAGAAGCAGTAGTGGACAGTGGTATTGAGGCCAAGAGAGTTAAGGATGTGGAGCAGGATAGGTTGATCAACAGTGTCAAAAACTGCTGATAGAGGATGAGAAGGAAGAAGTGGCCCTTAGACTTGGCAGAGAATAGATTGTTGATGACTTTAGTCAAGGCAGTTTCGGTAGAGTGAAGGGGGTGTAACCTGAATTGGAGAGGATCCAGGATAAAGTTTCTGTGAGGTAACTGATTAGATGGTTGTAAACAGGTAGTTTTAGCAGCTTAGAGGTGAAGGGGAGAAGAGAGATGGGTCAGTAGTTGGAGGGTGAGGTAGGGTCAAGGTCAGGTTTTTAGGAGGAGGTTGGGGGAAATTAAAGCATGTTTAAAGGGTGAGGGAAAGATGCCAGAGGTAAGGGATATCTTCTATTCTCACCACAACCTATAAATCTACTCCTCCACCGCTTCAAACCTCTCCTCCCTTATTTCCATCCACACTCCCTCCTGACCCCTCTGCTTTGCTGGTAACGCAACCTCACCACTTTCCTATTACAAACTAGAGAATGTCAACTAAAATCTGATTGGTTGCTATGGACAACGGGCTCCATTTACTATATAGTTTTCAGGAGAAAAAGACCATTTTACACCTGAAAACGGTCTTTATCTCCTTCTTAAACGATGTGTGCGCCATTTACAAAGCTATAATCACCATAGAAACCATGAATGCTCTAATGAATGCGGGCCGGCTGATCGTTATATTTACAAACGCTATCTGAAGATGGCGTTAGGGTAGTTATTACAGCTGTCCCCCCATATATCCCCCTTTTCCTCCCCCTAATAACTGGGGGAGTAAATGGGGGGTATATATCGAGAGACCGCTGTAATACAAAATACAAATGAAAATATACAAAAATAATAAATAAAAAAAATATTGAAACCTTTTTTCATATCCCCCCTTTTCCCTAATAACTGGGGGAGTAAATGGGGGGTATATATCGAGAGACCGCTGTAATACAAAATACAAATGAAAATATACAAAAAAAAAATATAAAAAAAAGATTGAAACCTTTTTTCATATACTGTATTATTAATAGAATAATAA
>WWET01000101.1:211144-228934 GCA_011038615.1 Limnodynastes dumerilii
ATATATTCTAGACAAGATTATGTAGATGATATTTACCAGATTAAGTGCTTCTACTTCTATGTGTGTCAGTTATCTCTTTTAGCAGAATATTTCTTTATATTTCTCTGTAATTATCAGGTGTAAGTGTGATTAGTGGTTGAATTAGAGAGCTACAAGGCTCCTGAGTTTGAGACTATTAGCATGTATGTAAATGACTTGTACAATTAAGAATATTATACAGCTACCTCCCCAATTACCTGACATTCCGGGGATGGTTCAGCCAGTGAAATGCTGCCTAATGCATATCCCCATGGATTCCTTCTGCCTATTACCAAATCTCAGTCTAAATGTAGAAGTAATTGCATACCGATGACTCTGCAACAATGGGCTGGATGTAAAAGGGGAATTCTGACAGGTCTAGGAATTCATTGGAGGTGTTCCATTGTTGCTGGTCAGATAAGGATCTCTGTTGTCAGTCTCCTGAAATTGCTGTATTAGAAATAGAGGCAAATGAAAGCTTATTTTCGTCCGTCTGTATTTCGAAAAACAGCCGTTTTAGAATTTTTTTTTTTCCTTTTCAAAACCCACCACGTGCCGGACTCCACATCGCCCACCACAAACCCTATCTAACTACTATTTTAGTGTTAGGGTCAGACTCTGGGGAAAAGAGGGTTAGGGTTTAGGCTCTGGGGAAGAGAGTCTTAGAGCCAGGCTATGAGGAAGGGAGTCTTAGGGTTAGGCTGCAAGGATTGGGAGTCTTAGGGTTAGGCTACAGGGAGGGGAGTCTTAGGGTCAGGCTGCAGGGATGGGGGACTTAAAGTCAGGCTGCGGGGATGGGAGAATTAGGGTGGGAAGGGTTAGGTAATGGAAGGGGAGTGTTAGGGTTAGGGTAATGGAAGGGAACGGTTAGGGTTAGGGTAATGGAAGAGGAGGGTTAGGGTTAGGGTAATGGAAGGGGACGGTTAGGGTTAGGGTAATGGAAGGGTTAGGGTAATGGGAGGGGAGGGTTAGGGTTAGGGTAATGGAAGGGGAGGGTTAGGGTAAGGATTAGGGTAAAGATTAGGGTAAGGGTTGAGTTAAATTTATACTTAGCATTTGGCGCATAGTCTTCGTTCCAAGGAGGATCGATTGCTTCAACTTCCCAGTCAGTTTGGAACTGTCTGGGAGAGAACGCCCTTTTGGAATAGGGCTGTTCTCAGTGGAGACCCACATCCATGGATCTCCTAGTGTATGGAATGTATTACATTTTACACTTGAGGCTTGGTCTGGGACGGGTTTTAGCCTTCCGGGCAGATCAGTGGTTTGTACGACCACCAATCCACAAAAAGACTTAAGGCAAATTTATGGACACATAATGACATTGCCAAAATGTTTATACACAGGGGCTGATCCCGAGCTGCACTTAAACTTTTCTTAGGTGTAGACCTGAGCAATACCATGTTGAACTGCAAGGGGCAGGCAAATTTGTGAAAGCAGAATTAGGATTGAGAGGTATTATATTTTATAGATCAAACATAAAGCAAGACAGTATTTGAAAAATTTTGCATACAGGAAAAATACTTTACTTTGCAGTATTTTATTATACAGTATTTTATTATACAGTATTTGCAGTATTTTATTTTACAGTATTTGCAGTATTTTATTATACAGTACTTTATTATACAGTATTTTATTATACAGTATTTGTAGTATTTGCAGTATTATATTATGCAGTATTTGCAGTATTTTATTATGCATAATTTGCAGTATTTTATTATACAGTATTTGCAGTATTTTATTATACTGTATTTGCTGTATTTGCAGTATTATTATACAGTATTTGCAGTATTTTATTATACAGTATTTGCAGTATTTTATTATACAGTATTTGCTGTATTTGCAGTATTTTATTATAAGTCTTTTCAGTATTTTATTATGCAGAATTTACAGTATTTTATTATACTGTATTTGCTGTATTTGTAGTGTTATTATACAGTATTTGCAGTATTTTATTATACAGTGTTTGCAGTATTTGCAGTATATTATTATACAGTGTTTGCAATAGTTGCAGTATTTTATTATACAGTGTTTTCAGTATTTGCAGTATATTATTATACAGTGTTTGCAATAGTTGCAGTATTTTATTATGCAGTATTTGAGTTCTATTTGTAATAGTAATGTATTTTCCCTGCATGCAACAGAATTTATATGACGTAGCTTTTCTTACTTTGCCAAATAGTTTAGCCGAGCTGTAGACTTGCACCTGTTGAGTCCATAATCTCAAAGGACCGGATTCACATTTAAGAAGCTTCTGCTTCTTAAGTGCAGAGAAGTAGGAAATAACCTACTATGCATGTGTAGTAGGTCATTTATGCAATCTATGGACCACTTAGGTCTTTAAAGACCGCACGCAGTAGGTTATGAAGAAGGAGGCGTGCTAGTGCCGTCTGGGGGAGTGTTTAGGTAGACATGGGTGAGAAAGGGATGTAGATAAGATTAGGAGGGTGCGGGGGTGAAGGCATTCTCCATGCGTATTTTCCTTCTTATGAAGGGAAATACGCACAGTAAGTTAAGGTAACCTATAGCACTCTTAAGTATCATTAAGCACCTAAATCTAACTCTCTCTTATCTTTGAATAAGGTCCAAACTGTGGGTGAGCCCCATTCTGGATAATGAGAGTACAAAAGTAAAATAGGAAGTGAGCAGAAATCAAGGGGCGTCTACGCATGAACCCACAACTAGAGAATCAGCACAGATCCTGGGTTTACTCCCATGTACAGAATGTGGGAAGTGATAAAAGCAAATTTCTGTACATACAGAACGAAGCTTCCGTATGAAGGAAAAACAACAAAACACTACCCCTGGGACAAAAAAAGGGTTACGGCATATTATATAAATCAGTCTCTTACTGATCGTAAAATCTAAGCCCAAAAGAGCAATTTTTAAACAAAAACAAATTAACAGAAAGCAACATTTAGAGTATAGAAATCATATACTATTTATTGTACACAGAAAAATAAAAAATGATATAGAAAGATAATGATAGAATAAACCAACGAGACACTGAATTAGGAAAGGATTTTTCTTTAGTGGATCACTGTTTTCTGTTAGAGAAACATAGAAAGTGAAGGCAGCTTTAAACCATACTGATCATAGACCAAATTTGACCCTTAATTTAAGATTTAGGATCCGCTTATATTTATCCCAAGCGTGTTTACATTGTTCTATTGTGTTACCTCTACCACCTCAGATGGGAGGCTATTTCACTATATCAACTACCCTTTCAGTGAAGTCATTTTTCTCAACTCTAAACATACCACCCTCCTGAACATAAACATGTCTTCTTTTTCTAATACATCTCCTCCATTGAAAAATGCTTTCCTCCTGTACCTGGTTGCACCCTTTGATATATTATATTGTATTTCATATTTCTATATCATCCTAAATTTGTCTGAGTACAATAAATAGTTTATCATTTTGTTTCTTTCTGATGTTTTGTCCTGGTACTGTTCATAAGTTCTGTTAATTACATCTCTATATTTATGAAATGTCTTTTAAAAACAGACTTAGGAGATACATTTTATTGTGATGAACTTTTCTGTATGAAAATGCAGTCTTTCTGACCACGTTTATGCAATCTACGTAAGAAAAAGATATGTAGATTACGTACAAAAATGACTACGCATAGGCAGTAGTAAAAATCGCATTACAATAAAATGTATCTCCTAAGTCTGTTTTTAAAAGACATTTCATAAAGAAACAAAATTATAAACTATTTATTGTACTCAGTCAAATTTAGGATGATATAGAAATATGAAATACAATATAATATATCAAAGGGTGCAACCAGGTACAGGAGGAGAATCGCTGAACGGCTGTAGAGGAAAGGTGATCATTTTAGCAGTGACCTTTACAGCCAGATTACACAATATCAATATAATATGTTGTCTGTCATGCGATAGGAAGCAAACTCCCCACTCACTGAGCTGCATACATGTCTTGCCCTCATTATACTTGTGTGTTAATACAGAATGAAAGAATTGGTGAACTAAATGCAATAATTTTACAATTATCTGTTGTTCTAAAATAAAAACATGACATAAAGAGTTAAACAAGCTTGGTATCAGAACCCAAAATCTGTACTATGACATGCTAAGGATGCTAGTTTATCTTGAGGGTGAAAAGTGCCATCTAGTGGTAGATAAAAGTAACATTGTTGAAATACTAGTTTCAAATACCCCAAATTGTTTGAGAACCTTAGTTAGCATATAGGGCTCTATTTACTTACCTTCCTCGTTCCCTGTGAACAAAGCTGCTTCAGGCTCGCTTATCATCGCAGCGAGCCTGGCAGCTTTGTTGACAGTATTTACAAATACTCACCCCTTCTGCAAGGTCCCACGATGAGCTGCCGGGTCCATGCTGTGCTTCATATTCATGTGATGCATGAATGAAGTACTGCACATGCACAGTAGCTCGCAATCCAGACTTAGAAAAATTTCAGTGCTGACATGAGAAACACTGCACATGCTCAGGACATGAGAAACACTGCACATGCTCAGGACATGAGAAACACTGCACATGCTCAGGACATGAGAAACACGGCACATGCTCAGGACATGAGAAACACGGCACATGCTCAGGACATGAGAAACACGGCACATGCTCAGGACATGAGAAACACGGCACATGCTCAGGACATGAGAAACACGGCACATGCTCAGGACATGAGAAACACGGCACATGCTCAGGACATGAGAAACACGGCACATGCTCAGGACATGAGAAACACGGCACATGCTCAGGACATGAGAAACACTGCACATGCACAGGACATGAGAAACACTGCACATGCACAGGACATGAGAAACACTGCACATGCACAGGACATGAGAAACACTGCACATGCACAGGACATGAGAAACACTGCACATGCACAGGACATGAGAAACACTGCACATGCACAGGACATGAGAAACACTGCACATGCACAGGACATGAGAAACACTGCACATGCACAGGACATGAGAAACACTGCACATGCACAGGACATGAGAAACACTGCACATGCACAGGACATGAGAAACACTGCACATGCACAGGACATGAGAAACACTGCACATGCACAGGACATGAGAAACACTGCACATGCACAGGACATGAGAAACACTGCACATGCACAGGACATGAGAAACACTGCACATGCACAGGACATGAGAAACACTGCACATGCACAGGACATGAGAAACACTGCACATGCACAGGACATGAGAAACACTGCACATGCACAGGACATGAGAAACACTGCACATGCACAGGACATGAGAAACACTGCACATGCACAGGACATGAGAAACACTGCACATGTATTTCTGTGTATTCCGACGGTCTCCCCGTACATGCCCCCCTTTTCCTCCCCCTAATAACAGCTATTAGGGTGGAGGAAAAGAGGGGTATATGGGGACATACCACTAAGGCCAGTCTGAGCTGACGTTAGTCTGTCGCCGGGAGCGGAGTGTAAAACTCCACTCCGGCATTTTGTAAATGTGACACTTCATTTTAATGCGATAGGGCCAGTTTTGAAGTGAACACTGTCCCTATTGCATTAGAATGATCTTTGTAAATAGAGCCCATAGACTATTGGTGTCCACTAGCGTTGCTATGAGATGATTAATGCTGGAAGCAATGGAATTAAATGAGGGACCTCAGCCTGTCTAATATACCAGACCTGCTGATCTGAGGTCTCTCTGCGTGTTTTTCTATTGCGCATGCAATCAGAGCACGCAGTCACGTCCGATTCAGATGTAAGTGCAACTCGACCTGTGTTCTGAGGGGCATGTCGACAAAGGGAAGGTAAGCTGATCCGCATGAGTGTGGGATACCCCTCCCACACTATACAATTAGCATGCTTCTCCCCGCCCACCTTAGCGGACAGAGGGGAAACACCGCCCATTTCTTCTGAAATGGCATCGTATGGAACCAGGTTTCGGACAATGCTAGGCACACTAGTGTTACTAACTTAACACTAGTGTGACATCTGTAGAGCGCATGCACCCGCCAGTCAAATCAGGCCACTTACGCACCTTGCATGAGTAATTGGCATGACGTTATCAACTTTGGATCCGATCCTCAAGGTTCAAATTGTGTGAAATCCGACAGATCTGAATTTAGAGATTCCGAGGCCAACCAAGGCAGGACTCACCAAACGCGAATCGCAAATTGAGGCAAATCACTATTTTTCTTATTTCAAATCTTGGATTTTTTTTTCATCTGAATCTCAGGGTTTGGATTCTAAATAAGAAAATGTCAGCTGCCATTTTAGCGCGTTTTATCGTTATTTAATCGCTGCCGCTGTATTGTGCGTGTGTTAAGTCATTCCTACAGGAAGTAATAAAATTTGTATTTTTTCATGTTTTTATTACGTATAAAAAAATGGATTTTTAAAAATTATTTTGTGGCCTTTACATTCAGACAGATGCCCTCACTCTTTTCATAAGATTGTTTTACAGTTTACTATATAGTTTATACACTATTCTAGCTCAATGTGTTTGGCCATTGGGCAATGTCTATGGGATACAGCCTCAGTAATGTTCCCAGTACTCAGGTAAGGGTCCTACTCTCTGCCCAGTTAGATATGTGTGTCCTTCAGAAAGGCAGAAAGGAGAAGATCTCTGAGGTGGTGGTGGTCACCCGAGGACACCGGATGCGATGGTATGTGACACACAATAAAGTCACGGAGCATGAAGACATTCGAGAAAATTCCACATTAGCCACAATACACGTTTATGTTGTTTTGCTTGATATAATCAGGAATATAGAAAATCCTGAGTGCGCCGCAGATTATAGACATGTGATACCTTCATTTCCTTGTGAATTGCAGATCAGCCCAAGATAAAATGAAGAAAACCATTAATACTCTGATAAAGGTCTAAGACCTCTGTCCTGGATTTAATGATATCTGATTTACAACTATGCTTACAAACAGATTTATAAAGCTTGGAAATCAAACATGTGAAGATAAATTAAAGGCAAATGACCATCGGTATATATGTCCAGTGCCTGTAATAACCTTAGTGCAGAAAATGTCCCATTGTGTACGAGTAATTGGCTCTATTTGGACAATAACTTGTTCCCAGTAGAAGGTAGCTTAGGGTTAGGCAGTGTGAAAGGGAGGGTTAAGATTAGACACTAAGAAAGGGAAGGTAAGGGTTAAGATGTGGAAAATGGAGGGTTAAGGTTAGACACTAAGAAAGGGGAGGTTAGGGTTAGGCTGTGGGACAGTGAGAGTTAAGGTTAGACTCTAAGAAAGGGGAGGTTAGGGTTAGGCTGTGGGAGAGTGAGGGTTAAGGTTAGACACTAAGGGCCTGATCCTGAACTGCGCCGATGCGCTGTGCTTACTAAAGCACAGCGTATGGGCGTTCACTTTCACCAACACTCCCCCTGTGCGGGCGTATGGCCCCTTCCTGAGGGTTAAGATTAGACACTAAGGGCCTCATTCACTAAGCTCGAATTGCTAAAATTCATGTGATTTTTTGCTTAAAATTCGCCAAAGGCGATTCACTAAGCAAAAAATCACGTGAATTTAGTAATTTTTTATTAATCTAATCTAATCTAAGTGTCTAAAAAAAGTGTGACATGTGTATAATAATAAAAAATTTTTTTATAAACTCACCATTAGCTGTCCGCATCTTGGGAGCCTTCAATATTCCTTAATTTGAAGTCTTCTTCTTTATTCTTTCGAAGTCTTCATCCCTGCAGAGGACGACGGCAGCTCCTCACCTTGATCTCGAAGAATTCTTACTACACTCCCACCAGTAGAGGGCGCTCTAAAGTTAAAGAAATTAACAGTACTACTCTACTGTTAATTTCAATATTCCTTGAAGTCTTCTTCTTTATTCTTTCGAAGTCTTCATCCCTGCAGAGGACGACGGCAGCTCCTCACCTTGATCTCGAAGAATTCTTACTAAACTCCCACCAGTAGAGGGCGCTCTAAAGTTAAAGAAATTAAATTAACAACTCTACTGTTAATTTCTACTGGTGGGAGTTTAGTAAGAATTCTTCGAGATCAAGGTGAGGAGCTGCCGTCGTCCTCTGCAGGGATGAAGACTTCGAAAGAATAAAGAAGAAGACTTCAGATTAAGGAATATAGAAGGCTCCCAAGATGCGGACAGCTAATGGTGAGTTTATAATTTTATTTTTTATTATTATACACATGTCACATTTTTTTTTACACACTTAGATTAGGAGAGATGACCTCCTAAGGTAAGTGCATACACGTAGGGGTTAATGTTAGCTAGGATGACTATTTTATTTACATATGTAACACTTTATTTAATGTTTAAAGGGTTTATTTATTTATTTATTTATTTATTTTTTACACAGACGCGACACGCAGTTCAGCATTGATACAATTGTATCCATGCTGTAAACAGAGAATTACATACGAACATTATTTCTCAAATAGTAACCAATCAAACACCACGTGGTACTGTTTACCTTAGTAGCGGCATGCTACCTTAAGGAAGAACTGTGCATTTTCTCCAATTTAAATCAATCACGAACCAACAGTGATTTCTATTCAAGCAGAGAGCTGCTATTCATTCAATATAGATTGTGTCTTTTTCATCTGATACAGTATCATCTGACCACCATAACATCTGAGACACTGTTGCAAATATCATTGTGTGGATAACAATTCCTAAAATTTTTTTGCGAACTGATAGTGAGACCTATTCTACAAGTCCAGCTTCTGTTTCACTGCAGGTGATACCTGCAGTTTGTATCGTATACCATCTAAGCGGTTCGTCTGTTAGTATCAATTAACGTTTCCAGCCTAATTCCATCTTACTTGCTGTAAGCAGAATTTTTGACTGTTGTCATCGATTGTGATTTGTGTGCCTATCTAATATTGTACTTTGTGTCGCACTTGATTACGATACATGTATATTTTAAACCATTTTGTGCTATTTTAATAAATTTGCAATAACTTAACATTCGCCCAAGAATTTTTTGCCTTGCAGACAGGGAGCGCGGCTAAATTCCACCATTTGTACTGTGACACTTTATTTAATGTTTTTAAGGTTTCATTTATTTTATTTATTTTTTTTGCACACACACACACGCGACACGCAGTTCAGTATGGATACAATTGTATCCATGCTGTAAACAGAGAATTACAACGATCACCTTTAAGGATCGTTGTAATTCAGTGGCTACAGCATGGATACAAATTGTAAACATGCTGAACTTAGACATTATTCAAAACACACGCGATGTGCCGCGATTAGTCAAAGGGCTATTCGCGGTGATTTTTTCATTAAAATCAACGCGAATAAGCCCAAAATGCATCGCGGGAGTTTGAAAAAATTTGCATGTTAGTGAATTAGGGTCCAAAAAATTCACCAATCGCGGGTCATTCGCGCCGATGGGCCGCGATGACCCGCAATTTGATTTTTGGAAAAAAATTCGAGTTTAGTGAATGAGGCCCTAAGAAAGGGAAGGTTAGGGTTAAGATGTGGAAAATGGAGGGTTAAGGTTAGACACTAAGAAAGGGAAGGTTAGGGTTAAGATGTGGAAAATGGAGAAAGGGAAGGTTAGGTTTAGGCAGTGGTACAGTGAGGGTTAAGGCCCTGATTCAGAGATTGAAAATAAGAACTTGTTGATTTCAGGGGAGTCAAATTTCATTTGTTGCAACAGTATTATAGTTAAAAGGTGATGTTTCCCAGCTCAAGTCTAATTAGCAGTTTAAAAGTGAAGCTGATCAGGTATCTGTGTGCAATAAGTAAAAGCAAAGCATTCTCCCTGCATGCATAGAATAAAATTAACTTGACTCCCCTGAAATCAACATGGTTTTGCCCAGGTGTAACTTTAAGTTCTTATTTGAAGCCTCTGAATCAGGCCCTAAGAAAGGGAAGGTTAGGGTTAGACAGTGGGTCAGTGAGGGTTAAGGTTAGACACTAAGAAAGGAGAGGTTAAGGTTAGTTACTGTAAGGGGATGGTTTTTCGGAAATGATCCGGCCACTGTCATCAAGCATCCTTCATACGGATGTCTTGCAATGACATTCCCATCATCGCTCTACAGTCTGGATGTGGTTCATCAGAAATATGTATTTCTAACCAGCAAAAAGATTAATTAAGGTGAATGTATTGAGGGCCAGTTTACAAAATTGATGCACCTGAAATATTAATTTCAACTGCACAATTCCCAAATACATTTTAAAAATGAAAATCTACATTCCGGAACAAGCACCTTGTCGATTGGCCCATTTTTGACAAGGTACTTATTCTAGTTAGGGCTAGGCTGCAGGATAGGAAGGGTTAGAATTAGGCTTAAGATTAGGCCAGAGTTGTAATTAGAAATTTTAAAACCAGGGGCAAAAAGGAAAAATGGTACCCCCTGACCCTGAATTCCAAGCCAATTTACCATAAAGATTAATTTACTGCTGGCCCCTTAAGATTTGCGCCCTGTGCATCCACCCCTATCGCACACCCCTAGTTAAGGCCCTGGGTTAGGCTGTGGAACGACGATGGCTGGGTTAATAAAACTTACCGGTCGCCGCTCCACTGTTCAAAAATAGCGCGGTTGCAGGAGCCATTATTTCTGTGAAGATTACCAAAATCTGATGCCATTCAACACCTATCTGCCATAAGACAGATTTTCTAAGCGCCGAATCACGCCTGTAACAGACTGGAGGGGTGGAAAAAGTAAAATAAGAGAACATCGCATGGGTCGTACTCGTGGTCTGCATTTGGTGGTACGTTGTATCCTAAAGCTCACAACATGGTTCCTCTGAATGGAGTTCAATTACGGGACATAGGGGCTGATCCAGAGCAACGACCGCAAGCGAGCGTACGACGAAAAATTCGCAACGCGCATGCCCAGTATGACAGCTTCCGGTCGCTCGAGCGTCATGAGCGAATAGCGGGCGTATTGTGAGCGTATTTTTCGCTCGCGGGGCGTTCGTTCTTTACGATGGTCGGCTGGGCGCCCGTTTTACTACAGGGAGGCGGGGATAGCCATTTAAATTGTACAGTATGGGCGTGCTAAGCCCGTACGCTCAGCGTATTTTCTGCGAATTTTCGTACGGCCAATGGTCGTACCCAGTGTAGGGTATAGGCGTCGTATGCAGGTACTTTACTATGGGAGTGTTAGGAGCGTGTATGTTGATACGCTCGAGCGAACGTTCGCATTCGCCCGTCGTGCGAATTTTCGTAGCTCTGGATCAGGCCCATAGTGTATGGACACACATCAGCCCAGCTCAATGCTGTTATGGGACCAAATTTGGTGCTCAAGTGAAGGGTAATCCACTTTACTGAACATTATTTTTAAGGGTTATTAATAGTGTGAGCGCTTTTATCGCAATGTGACCGCTATAAAAGAAAACATATTAACGGTTTGTGGGGGGAAAAAAGAAAATTTTTATCTTTTTTATTACTGTACAGAAAACTTACACAATACACCAGCAGCGATTTCATAACTTTTTGTTTAAAGTGTGAAAATCAAGCAAAATGGGTCCAAAAAACGATCTTTGAGTGTCAGCCGCTGGACTTAGACATGACCTAAGGATGGTGAAAATGTTTTGATACGTCAGACCAGCTGGTGTACGCTCACCTCTGAATTCTCTGAATCCTCTATGGGGTATTTAATAGCTATCCATATGATGAAAGTCAGCACACTGAAACCCAACAACACACACACACACAGACACACAACAAAGACATGAACAAAATGGACCTAATGCCTAGTTTGTTGTAGGGACTCTCTTTTATGCTATAAAGCTGCTCTACCCTTCAGTTGCATAGACTGCATGTGTGTATTTCAGTGACACACAAATCTGTGAATAAGCAACTGCACCAGTTTGTGAGTGACAGCAGCCTCACTCTATGATAGTGCTGAATCTGCAGCTAACCACAAGATGTGAGGCTATACCATGGGGCAGATCCAGACCTCAGTACGCTAGCGTATTTACGCTAGCCGCTGACGTAAAATCACCTATTTGTATATACTGCGAATGCGCGCGGCAGATGTACGAGCGATTGGAGTGCCTAGGGGAGTGCATAGTACTTATGATAGCGTAAATACGCTATGCCAGTAAACGTAAAAAGAACTTAGGTCTGGATCTACCCCCATGTCTGTGATTCTTAAGGTACACATCCATGAAAACAACCTTAATGGTCATAATTTCATTGTTTTTTGGAGTTTGAGTGGTAAAGTTTCAAAAGTCTCTTTAGATATTGTGTCAATGTACTGTAGGAAACCTTAATCAGACATATTCAGCTGCCCCTGTCTATGGAACATGTATAGTTGTAAAGCACAAGGAAGCAATTTACTCAAGAGATTTTATATGAAGGACACAACATACCAACGCCATACAGATAATGTGGCAGATCCAGTACAACGCTTCCCAGCGAATTTACGCCTGGCGGACACGTAAATTCACAATTTTGTATTTACTGCGCATGCGCACGACAGATGATAAGCTACGTCACGTAACGTAACTCTGACCGTATGGGCCATTCACATATATGCTACGTAAATTCGTATGTGGGGGCATGCCAATTTTACGTTAGCCAAAAGTATGCCTAAATTACACAATGTAGGCGGAGGTTTGCATTTAAATTGTACAGTATGGGCGTGAGTGGTTACGCTGTCAAAAGTTAAGGTAGGGTTTGAAAAGCGGAAATTGGTCAAAGTACGAACATTCAAGGGGTGTGCCTAGGGGAGTGTATAGAAGGTACGCACGCATAAATACGCTACGCTAGTAAACGGATTGCAAGCAAAGTTCTGGATCTACCCCACTGTCCTGGACCAGAACATACTAACACACAGACAAGACCATGCACATTAACATACTAACATTGGGCCTGATTCAGAACAACGCTTCGAAGCGAATTTACATGTGGCGGAGACGTAAAATCGCTGTTTAGAACGCACTGCACATGCGCACCATAGAAAATACGCACATTCACGTAGCGTAATTGTGAACATATAAGCCATTCATGTATGTGTCACGTAAATACTTACGTGTGGGCGTGCCAATTTTACGTTACTTGAAAATACGTCTGAAATACATGAAGTAGGCGGGGGGTGGTATTTAAAGTGTACAGTATGAGCGTGCTTAGCTGCATAAATTCGTTCAGCCCATACGTACGTGTGCGTATGACAGCGGTTACGTGTGAAAAAGTTAAGGTAGGGTTTGGGAAGCGTATCTTGACAAAATACGTCCGTGCAAGGGGTGTGCCAAGGGGAGTGTAGCGAACTTACGTGCACGAAAATACGCTCCGCGAATAAACGTACGGCACACGTAGTTCTGGATCTACCCCATTGCAGGTAAGGGTACAGACTAAACATACTAACATAGAGAAGGCCGTGAACTAAACATACTAACACACATACAAGACTATATACGTTAACATACTAACACACAGCTAAGTAAACAGATGGAACATACTAGCATAGATACAGTAAGGCTGAACATGCTAACACACTAAGGCCATGTACATGTATGAAACTCTTTGACCTCCGTCATGTCACTGAAGCGTGTCCTGTATTCTTGCAGCTATGGCTGAATTCCAGCAATGGGTAGATTATGAATGGAGAAGTTAATGGTGGGATGTTATCAGTAGTCTCTGCTTCCTGTATAGTTTCAGAACTGTGTAACAGGGTCATTCATTTAAGATAAATGATAGGATAAGAGCGTTATTACCATCCCAATCAGGAGGGGATCAGAATATAGCACAGTGCGGGAGACAGATACCGGCAGCTAATGACATTGACCTTCAGCCAAACACCACGTGTTTAACCCTTTATAGTAATGATGTAGATTAAGCACCGGCTGTTGTGAAACTCCCAACATGCTCCAACAGCATAGACATAGCTGTTACCTGGCAAAGCGTTATGGGACTTGTAGTTCCACTGAAGGACATGTGGGCCTGGGGCTGTAAATAGTATGCTCTGGAGGAGGATGTCAGTCCCTCACATTCCTCCCTATGCATTGCACTTGAGAGCTGCAGTGTGTGAGGGCCTATTTTCAGATGGAGGCCTGGGGCTGTAATTCCATTAGCCCCCTTGTTAATCTAGCCCTGAGTTCTACAACATCTGGAGATCTGTAGTCGGCCCATACCTGTTGTAGAGTAACTGCAAACAACTTTCTGTGTCTTTATTAACCAGTTAGTTGAGTTATACAACTGTTCTTCATTTTCTTTTTCCATTCATCCCTCAGACAAGCAACACTAGAGGAAAACAACCAGTCAGGACACCATGATGACCACCAAAGCCTCGCTCCTCGTATTCTGCATGTTATGGTGCCCGCTCACAGCTGATCTTCCAACGTTACTGGAAGTGACAGTCAGTGAAGACGACCCAGAGAAAGGTTGTTCTTCCTATTGTACTCCTATGGGGCTTGTCGTTAAACAGTCATTTCTGCACTGACTATAGAACAAATGACTTGTTGCAGTTATTTCATGTTTCGTTACTCAGCTGTCAATGCAAAAAATCCAGAGCAATAAAAGTCACTGAGAGGCCCAGGTTATACTGGTCTTGTATTTGTCTGTATGGGAAAGTTGCCATTCCAGGGAATTGCTATTTTGAAAGTGTCATAATGTCATAATGTCATAATGTCAGCCATATCATTTAGGCACAACTGAAATAACAAAAATATTTTTCAGGATGTGTACACTGCCGAAAGTTCTCAATTTGACTGCTGTCCCTGTCCACTGCACGGTTAGTGGTTAGGAGTTAGGGTTAGGAGTTTGGTGAGGGTTAGGGTTAGGATTAGAGTTAGGAGGAGGGTAAGGGTTAGGGTTAAGGTTAGGATTATATTTAGTAAGAGGGTAAGGGTTAGGGTTAGGATTTGGATTCGAAATTAGGGTTAGGGTTAAGGTTAGGAGATAGGATTAGGATTAAGGTTAGGAATTAGGGTTAGTGTTAGGATTAGGGTTAGGTTTGGGAATTAGAGTTAAGGGACCGTATTCAGACTTCCGTTTTCACGGCGACTCCTGTGAATATTTTTAGTTACGCATCAAGGGGGTGATTCAGAGATACGATTTTCACGCAACTTAGGAGCGTATATTTAGGATCTTAGAAAATTCGCATAACTGCGCTTGCGTAGTAATAGTGCAACGCCGGCTACGTAGAGGTTAGGAGCGTAAATTCGCTAAGAGCGTAACTTTGAATCGATCGCAAGCACTTAAGATCTTAAGTGCTGCGAAAGTTTAAGAACTGATGGATTTGCATGAAAATGGGCGTGTGGAGGCAGGGAGATGAGGGAAAGTGGGTGCGAGCAATCACTTAGGATCGCAAATAAACGCTACTACTTCCCTTAAGATCTCAAAGGACAGCGCAGAGTTAGGGTTAGTCAATGGTGGTCTAACTTTAAGATCCGCCGCTGTTTGCAAGGGGAGTGACTGTTTATGCAGTGGGCTGTAACCTGGTAAGATCTTAACTACGGTGCGTATATTTGCGATCTTTTTGCAATCGCATTTCTGAATCACCCCCCAACTGCGCATGCGTAGTAACTTTTTGTACGTAGTTGACGTAGACTATTCGAACGGAAGTGCTTTACGTACGGACGTATGATAGGCACGTGTGTACATACGTCCGTATATGCAACACAAATATACGCACGGGAGAATTAAAGTGAAAATGGGCGGAGTGATGCATTTAAATGAAGGAAAGTGGGCGCGATTATCATGATATGCACGCACAGACGACACGTACGCACGGGATGGCACATGGAAAGTTGGAGGTGGTCTATGGTGGTGTAAGTCAACATGAGCACAGATTAGCAAGGGGAGTGACCGGGGTCTTGGTGGGTGTTCCATGCTACGTGTGTGCGTATATTTGCGGTCGCGTTTAAAAACGGAAGTCTGAATACGGTCCAAGGTTAGGATCAGGTTAGGAGTTAGGGTTAGGAAGTAGGGTTAGGAAATAGGGTTCGGAAGTAGGGTTAGGAGTTGGCGGTGGGGATATGGTCAGAATTATAGAAATGCTGAATATATTAGGGTTAGGGTTAGGGTTATGGGGCTGGATCCAGACTTATGTAAGTGCTTGAAATTAGTTACTCCTGGGCTAAACCATGTTGATATGAGGGGGAGTCAAGGTAATTGTATTCTTTTCATGCAGGGATATATCTCTACATTTCTTACTGTACACAGATTCTGACCAGCGTTACTATCACACTGTTATTTAGACTTAGGATACAGAGGCGGAACTAGCGAATTGTGGGCCCAGGTGTAAAAAATACATTTTGGCCCTGATGATATCCCAGGTATCCCAGTGTGGAGCTTCGGCGGTGCTGTGATGATGGCTGTGGACCCTTATATTAGCCTGGGACTCGGTGCACCTGTTGTACCAATTGTAGTTCCGCCACTATTAGGATAAACGCCTTACACATCCTGCCCCAACATCCATGGAAGTCTAAATTTTGAGTATCCATATTCGCACATGAAGTCTGTTGTGTGCATGGTGTGTGCTCTCGAAGAGCTGAATGCACCCCTTTTGCATAGATCTGAATTCGGTCCCATGAAGAAAGTGGTCTTAATCTGGAAGAGGCTGTAGCCTTGATATCTCCGTGTTCTTTCTTTTTACAGGATTAAAGCACGTGGAAGAAATCTTCTTTGTAGATGCCTCAGGGGAAGGAAAAGACTTTGTGAACATGATTCAGTCAAAGGCTTCCAGGAATCAAGAACTATTTTTCTATGATGTCTTCTGCTGCTACATTTCATGTCTGTTGTATTTCTTTTTGAAGGACCTCACCTTGCTCCTTGTCTTATCCTGATGGAAGAAAAATTGGAACATTTCCTATATTTCCTATTAAACTCTTGAAATGTTCTTTGTTTGGTCCCTGTGTACATTAGATAACAGAAGATAAAGTTCTTTCCACAAGACATCACAGGATGTCCTTCAGAGAGGAGCAAGAACATATCCAGCAGCCAGTGGAGGTCAAAGCAGCGAAGATGTCTCCCACTGGAACTAGCAATGACTGGCAGCAGGAGCGGATGTCCATGGACTGGCTACTAGTGAAGGCAGCCTACTTTCAGCCATTGTTAATATCAGTGGGAGAACATACTCAGTGCTGATAGCAACGCTGAGTACGGTTTCCCTCTGGAGCTAAGACTTATTGCCAGACCTGAGAAAGTCAGCCCACTTACGCATGTAAGGTGGGTTAGTGGCCTGATTTGACTGGAGGGCGCATGCAAGATTCTAACGGAACTTAGTTCCATACAATTCCTTTTCCGACGAAATGCGCTTTCCTTCCGCCCGCTAAAGTAGAGGGGGCTCCCACACTCGTGCGGATCAGCGGTCGTACGGACCTCTGTCCCGCACAATTGACATAAGGCAGGCTAAAGCCCGCACGAGAGAGGGGAATGACAGGGGGTGTGCACTTCCCTCTTTCTGTCGGATGGAAGCACAACCCAAGAGCTTCTAAAGTATGAAAAAAAGGAGTTTTTAATTCCATGGGAGCATGTTGTGTTCTATGACATTCTGCCCAGTATAGACTTGGAGGGCACCTAAGTCCTGTTATGATGCGGTCAGTTGATTTTGGATGCTCCTCAATAAGGCCCATTGTTGACATTTGATTTGTTCCTTCATAATTACCCTTTGTGTTACCATATACCACCCTTACCTCTGACTAAGTCAGTGTTCACGGAAGACAATTCATCAGATCAACCACTACGTGTGCCTCTTAAAACAATATTGTGGACTGCTTTCCTGCCACAGTCACTAGGTGGCAACTAGGTAGAAAGTCATAAACTAAAAAAAACAGCAAACTTACCTCAGTGACCTCTTGATACAAAAGAAAGGGAAGGACAGGGGATGGTGGAAGACTGAGC
>WWET01000101.1:229147-249051 GCA_011038615.1 Limnodynastes dumerilii
TCCCTGAGAGAGCCTTATAATGTAGTATTACTTCCCATGGCAATAAACTGCTTTGCTAACTGCATCACCCTTCAACCTTCTGGTTCAAGAAATATAGACAACATAATGCCTCCTTCTAGAATATTAAATGCCTTCTGGTTGATTCAAACCTTTGGTTGCTCTTTTGTTGATCCACACTTTTGCTTCTTAACATGACGTAAAAATTTGTCATTTCTGTACAGTGAATACAAAGGTTTGTAAAACTGCTTCATCATTATGTCGACAAAAGGAGATGTGAAGGATCTACTTAATATCTTTGCCTTTCAATAAACAGTATTTTTAAATTCTTATATAATTCTTGGCAAGGTTGGAAAATATAGGATATATCATCCTCTGTTATCTTAATACATGTTATCTGGGTTATAAAAACTTGATAAGGTTAGGTAATAATGCTATTCAGTATCACCTGTGCAGGAAACAGGATTTAGTTCCTGTTATTTAAACCTCCAATGTAATATTATAAATGTGACTACTTCCTTCAATAATGAGTCCAAGAACCAATGAATAACTATGTTGTCCTATTCCTTGCATACAGACGCTTACCATGAAGACTGAAAGTGTTTTAATGGGGAGGACATATTGTCTTCTGTTGGCTTGGGCTCTCCCCATTCTAGGGTCACAGGGACCTCTTGATTTACCATTTTCCAGAGAGTTGCCATCTACTGAGAGTGAAAATCTTGTACTGTTGGAATGGGGATACGACCGGGAAATCCAGGAGATTGTGTTGGAGATTCAGACGCCCAGAGCATCGTGGCTAGCATTGGGACTCAGCCACGATGGATCTCTGAATAAGACTGATTTTGCAGTGGGTGGCTGGAATGAAGATGAAGAACCATTTTTCTATGTAAGTCAGACATAACTTTGGACCAGCTTCAGAGTTTGAAAATAAGAGTAAAACAGGTGGAAATTTATACCCAAAACCATGTTGAAGAAAAGCAAATTTAATCTGTTGCAAATACAGTTGAGAGGTGATATTTCCTAGCCCAAGTCTAATTAAACAGAGTAAAAGTAAAGCTGGTCATTATCTGTGTGCAATAAGCAAAATATTCTCCCTGCATGCAAAGAATATAATTATTTGACCTGCCCTAAAATTTGCCGTGGTTTTGCCCAGGTGTAAATTTTCAAACTGTTTCCTTTGCTGCTTATTTTCCTACTCTTATATTATGATATCTGGCTGCAAAAAAATAATAGCAGTGGGGTTCAGATGATGTTTTTCAATAGGGCATTGCAATATCGGGGTGATTAGTGAGGTGTTTTAATGTATGTTTTATTGCTAATGCAACCATTATCTCATACGCTCCCGAAATGTGTAAATACTTTATGGTTTTATCTGCATCCTAGAAATAACCAGGTTTTCACCTCTATTTTAGTAACATTTAAATGGTTTGCAAATTAATATGACGTTTGTTTTCACTAGATAACCACAAAAAATATATTTGAACATAACTTAGGTAAACAATCGCTCATGTCCATATTGCGATAAAGAACCTGATTCGGAGTTGCACATATACCTCACCTGTTTCCACCATGCATATGTTCAGGAACAGTCAAAGTAAAAATGTGTTTTACATGTCAGGGAGAGAGCCAGTACATGAAGAATTCTCATTACTTAGTAAATAGATTTTGTACCTTTCTGACACAACTTTTTCTTTACTGAATCTATTTATCACATTTTCTCTTTAAATCACAAAAGAATGGAAGGGCATGCTGATACTTGTAGGTCCATAACATTCGGAGACCCACAAATTGGGTTTTTACTCACTTTTTACAAGTTATGTAAATCCATAAAAAACCAATCCAATTTAAGCTTTCATTTGTTTTTTTTTGTCTAATTACACCTATAATGTGATATACGGTATTCCCACCAATCAGCTAATTCATATTGTTTTAGTTAGATTTTTTGGTAAATGTTTGATCGCTGTTCTTCGATTAGATTTGACACATAAGGACTTGTTGCTTCCTATATCTTTTTCCCTTACGCAGGACGCTCACACGGACGAGGACTGGCCACCAGTAAAGGACCAATCGCAGGATTATCGTCTTCTCAAGCTGAGCCGCAATGAAACTCATGGTGTTCTGAGAGTGTGGCGTAAATGGTTCACATGTGACCCTTATGATCTGGAGATTGAGGTCAGTACTTAAATGATGATAAATCAGATTCATTCATTGGGCCTGATTCCTTCATTCATTGGGCCTGATCCAGACCTACCCTCGGATGCGGTTTTACGCTGATCGTAAGCGTAAAAACGGCCATTTGTACTTACTGCGCATGCATGGGGCAGATGATACGCTCATGTTACGGTCTGAAAATCTTTGCGTATGGGCCCTAATCGTAACCGCTTCATATAACCGATCATGGGGGCGTGCCTGTTATACGAAAGCCGCAACCACGCACCAAGGGCGGGGTAAGCCATTTAAATTGTACAGTATGGGCGTGCTAAGCGTCGTTAATACGCAATGAACGTACGCACGGCCGCGGGTACAAACACAAAAGTTAGGGTAGGGTTTGCCGAGTGTATGGCAGTTAAACTAGGCACGAGCATGGGGAGTGCCTATTGCCGTGCATCGGTGGTACGTTTGGCGTTAATACGCACAGGAGCGTAGGTCTGGATCAGGCCCATTATCAGTAAAACAAAACTACAAAAGAGAAAAAAAAATGTAACGCTTATGAATAAAGTGTGATTATTATTCTTAATTTTATATAGCGCCAACGTATTCCATAGCGCTCTAAAGCTAAATAATTAATGCCATGACATGCTATCTCAATGGAGTTTACAATAAACTTTGTTCAACTTGCAGAAACTCATGTTTTCATGCTGTAAATAAGGAAAGTAGATGGTAGATTATTGGTAAAATATGAATCCAACATTATCCTTGTTTTTCTATTTTGTGGATGGCATATAGCTGTCTAATGCTCATATTATATAATGTAACATATATAAGACTTTTTTACTCCCTTGTATTGTATGTGTAAAGCCCTCTCTGTTTTGAATCCTTGAATTCTCACCAGAATTCTCATTCTTTCCTATTTCTATTTTTTCTATTTTTCAGTCCTTTGCCAGATACATTTTTAACGTGTTGATTTAGGGCCGTATTCAGAGATCCGTTTGCTAAAAGTACGCAAATATACGCAAGGACGTTGCAAGGCAACACCCATGACACTCCCCTCACACGGATGGGTTGACGGTGACTTACAAGTGCATCTACCACCCTTAGCTTTAAGAGTGCAGTTCCTTGCGTATAATACTTCCGTACATGCGTATCTAACTAACCACGCCCTCAAACAGTCACTTAAATGCCTCAACCCACCCACTTTCACGTATCTGTCTCTGGAGGGATTGTACCCACGCTCCTCCGTATGTCTTTTCTCATGTGCGGGTCACAAGTCCGTGCATAAAGGACTTCCGTGTGTAAAATCAACATAGATAGCGTTAATTTAGTTACTACGCATGTGCAGTTCATTAGATCGTAAAAATATGCATGGAACGTCCCGCAAAAACGGTTCATAATATGTATTCTTCTACACTTAAGTTAACTGCATTCTATGGACCTGATTCACAGTTAAGAAAATGCTGCTTTTTAGGTGTATATATTTAAGAAGGGATATACTGTGCATGCGTAGTAACTTAACATACGCAATTTACTTAGGAACGGGACGGCTCTGAATCACCATTACGAACCAATTTTCTTCTAGGTTCGTAATGACTTAAGAAGGAAGGGGCATGTTGGGAAAACTTAAGAAGGAAGAAGGTGGTGGGAGGCATTTAAATGAGGAAATCTGGGCGCGGTTAGGCAGAAACGTTCTTAGTTAGCTGCCCTACGCATACAACTAAGAACCTAAACATAAGGTAGCCCTATGGCATTCTTAAGTCAATTAAGAAACTTAAAATCTGGGGGGGGGGTTTCAGGGGAGTTGCCTTGCTACTAGTTGCATATAATTAAGAACCTAAAGCCTTGTTAACTGTGAATCAGGCCCTATGTTATTTTTTCCGGTGTCTGATATACTGCGCCAATATCCAGAGACTTCTCATAGTGGACGCAGACTGAATTATAATCTGGGACATCTCCCCGATGCCCAGTGCTGATCTTAACTGGTTCACCGCGGTTGGCTCGTAAGGGAATTTGGGACCTTTCCAAAGAGCATTCTATGCTATCTTACCTGTGGTCTATAAATTGGGCCATGAAGCACATTACACAGTATTAATGCCTTTTAGCCAATAATCAACTGATGGACCCAAAGAACATAAAGGTTCTAACCGAGACCTGAATGGAAAATCGGATGAGGTGTGTTTGCTTCATATTCCGCCTTAGCTTTGATGTGTCCATTATATCTGTTTCTAGAATGACACCGTCAAAGTTATTGTCATTTATGGTGAAGACCAAGGTTTCCAGTTATCAGAGGACCACACGTTCAGGAAATCCTTCTTCCTCTTGGAGGTCTCGCAGGAAATCATTTTTTCTGATATAACGATTCCCTATGACTTCAAACTGAATGACGTAAGTAACAGAGAAATATTTTCCATTCTATTGGTTACATCACAGCTAAGACTACTCAACAATTTACAAGTGTAACTTCAGACTGTCTATGGGCCTTCTTATGCTCACTATCACTTTGTATTCTTTCTGTGTCAGCTGACAACTAATTTCAATGAAAATAAGAGAAAACAGGTGGAAAGTTACACTTGGGAAAATCTATGTTGAATGTCAGGGGGAGTCAAATTAATGTTATGCTTTGCATACAGGGAGAAAAATACTTTGCTTTTGCTTACTGCACACAGATACTGACCAGTTTTACTATCACACTGTTATTTAGACTTGGGCTAGGAAACATCACCTCTCATTTCTAATACTGTTTGCAACAGATACACTCTTCCTGCCATGTAATTCAACATGGTTTTGCCCAGGTGTAAATTTCCTGGGACAATCCTGAAATTTGGGCAGTTCTCCCGGTATCCCGGGAGAGCCAGCAAAGCTCCTGCAAGCCCCGACCAGATATTAGTATCTATTGTAGTCCCTAGATTTACTAGGGATGGGCGGTGCTTGATGATGTTATCATTAAGTCATTAAGCCCCGCCCCCTTGCAGTAATCTATGGCTTCCCTCCAGGTTCTCCCGGAGGGAAGCTTTAAAAAGTCGGCAACCCTGAATTACAAACTTGTACAGGGATGAGCAATGGAAAATATATATGATTGGCCATATCCACAAGCACTGGGGTAGTGGTCACAGATATCAGTGTTAAGACAGTCTGCCATGATTAGCAGCCATGACTTGTCCTCATGAGGGTTGCTAGGCAACCTGACACTGCTGTGTTCACTGCCTCACGTTGGGCATGAGTTGCAGCTATTGATCCCAGCTATTGTCTTGCAGCCAATCATAGGCAAGGGACTTGTTACAGCAGATCTTTTGATTGGCAGAACTGATTTTTAAATAACTAACATGGCCATCACACCCTGCTGGTTATAGAATTCATGCTTACACAGACCCATTCCACCAGGTACACAATACTCTGCTCCTGAGCCTCCAACTGTCACTCACCTGGATTTAATGAATTAACTGATATTTAAAAAACATTTCTCTCAACAGAGGTAGTTACATATCTCCCAAGTGTCCCGATTCCAACGAGACAGTCTCGCTTTCGAGGGACTGTCCCGCTATCCACCTGCCTCACAGAGAGTGTGATCTCCCGAGAGATCACACTCTCTGGACAAAGTTGTTTTTGTCTATTTTGTTGTTGTTTTTTAAAGCCCCTGCCGCGGTATATGCAGATGGGCTTTAAAGAGAACAGCCAGGACAGGTAATACAGGGCTCCTACGGGAGCCCTGTAGGACCAAACCTGTTACTTTTAATAGCAGTGACCAAACTTATGCGGTCACTGCTAGTCTAGCAACATATTTGGTTCTACAGGGCTTCCGTAGGAGCCCTGTATTACTACTACCGCACCACATGACAGACCAGACTAAGAGAAGCAGCAGCAGAGAGAGGGAGTGCCACGGAGGAAGGGAGAAGATGTCAAATGTAAGTAACAGAAAACATAGAGGCTGGGCATTACAAGGGTCAGACATTGGAGGCTGCAATTTACAAGGGGCAGACAATGGACGCTGGACATTATTACAAGGGTCAGACATTGGAGGCTGCAAGTTACAAGGGGCAGACAATGGACTCTGGACATTATTACAAGGGCACACATTGGAGGCTGGACATTACAAGGGACAGACAATGGGGGCTGGGCATTATAAGGGGCAGACAATGGAGGCTGGGCATTACAAGGGGCAGACATTGGAGGCTGGAATTTACAAGGGGCAGACAATGGACGCTTGCATTTATTACAAGGGCACACATTGGAGGCTGGACATTACAAGGGGCATACAGGGAGGCTGGACATTACAAGGGGCAGACATGGAGGCTGGACATTAAAATGGGCAAACATGGAGGCTGGGCATTAAAATGGGCAAACATGGAGGCTGGACATTAAAAGGAGCACACAAAGGTGGCTGGATATTAAAAGGGGCACACAGTGGAGGCTGGATATTAAAAAGGGCAGACAATGGAGCCTGGACATTACAAGGGGCAGACAATAGAGGATGGACATTACAAGGGGCAGACTACGTAGGCTGGACATTTTTACAAAATCAAAATCACATCATTAAGCCCCGCCTGCTGTTAATCACTCCATTAATCTCTAGTGTTCCAGGAGATGGGTGGAGCTTGAAGACATCATCAAGCTCCACCCATCCCTAGTAACTCTAGGGATTACAATAGATATTGATAGCTGGTGGGGCTTCCGGGAGCTTTGCCGACGCTCCCAGGATACTGGGTGAACTGCTCAAATTTCGGGAGCCTCCCAGATATTCCGGGAGAGTTGACAACCCTGGTTATATTTTGGATTTTGCATGACTTTATCTATTTAGTAATGTGTTCTTTTTTTTGCTAGTTTCCTATTCCAGAGGATGATACAACCTACGCCTGTACCTTTCTCCCAATGCCCAAAGTATCTACAAAACATCATATTATAAGGGTATGTTTTCCCCTCAAAAATTATCATTATATTGGTGCATTAAATTATACCTTCTTGGATCATTGTTGTATACTGTTTAACCTAAATTCCATGCTATTAGAAACCTTTTTAATGAATCACAATTCAAGCACCTTTATACTACTTTTATATTCGACACAGTTTGAGCCAATCTATGATCCAGATACCATTGGGATCGTGCATCATATCTTAATCTATGCTTGTGACAATGCCACTGTCCTCCCATCTGAGATTGGAGATTGTTACGGGAGTGATGTCAGATTTACCCAGTGCATGAGCTCCATGTTCGGTTGGGCAATAGGAGGAGAGGTGAGTTGTATCAGGTCATTTAGCCACTTATGTTTTTAGTTTCTAATAGCTATCCTTGGATGAAATATTCCATCCATTTCCTGCCCATTAATCATTCATAAGGTCCATATTCAGAGTACTGGATGTATATGTTATATGTAATCTATGTAGCTTTTCCTTATGTAGATTGCGTAAATGCAGTCTTTCAGACTGCATTTATACAATCTATGTAAGAAAAAGATACGTAGATTATGTTAACAAATTAGTATGCATGCGCAGTAGTAAAAATCGCTAAATACTAATATTTAACAACAGTTTCAGAGTTCAGATTCCTTTAGCGTTCATATTTCTTTTATATCTTATCTCAGATCGAATCTCAGATAGTCTTAGCATTGATTTTATCAGCAATAATCAAAGGAATCTTTACAGTAATTTTATATAACAATACTATCATCTAAAAATGAAATCACAAAAATGTCATATTTTTTCTTTCTCTATAGCCATTCGATTATCCTGCAAACTGGGGAGTCTCTATAGGCACTGAGAAAGACCCAAAATTTATCAGAATCGAAATCCATTACAGCAACTTTGAAAATAAGCCAGGTACTAAAAAAACACTCCTGTGACACAATGCCAACAATAATTTGACATATCTTGCGATAAAATTCAATTTAATTAATTTATCATAAAACAAAAATGATGATGCAGACTTTTGAAAACGCTGACAACTATATTTGTGAATTACAAGAGAATAAGAACATTTTTAGGGGTATATTTACAAGTAAAATCTATTACCCAATAAGTTTCCAGTAAATAAATGGACTGTAATCTTATTGTTTGCAACACATCTAAATTGATTTATTTTTCTTAATTATATCATTTTATAAACTAGTCCTAAACCAAATGGAAATATATATATATAATTAACAGATATTACCAAATATTGCCAGATATTACCAAGATATTACCAGATATTGCCAGATATTACCAGATATGGACAGATATTACCATATATTATCAGATATTACCTTATATTAACAGATATAAACAGATATTACCAGATATAAACAGATATTACCAGATATTATCAGATATTACCAGATATGGCCAGATATTACCAGATATTATCAAATATTACCAGTGGCAGGCTGGGCCGGGGCCCTACCATATATTACCAGATATTAACAGATATAAACAGATGTTACCGGTCTGCTACATCAATGTTTTGAGGACACAGAACAAATGGAATGGGTCATGTTGGAGGGTCTAACTAGATGATGTGTAAACTGCTATAATTACACTAGTACTATAGCAGAGACTTAAATAGTCTTTGGAATAAAAAGAAAATAGTAAAAGGAGGCAAGTAGGATACAGCAAACATAAAAATGCTAAAGAAATGTGAAAACAGCAATCAGCACAATAATAAATATAAATCAATAATACAATTGAGTGACAATGTCTCATTTAGTACTTTAGGGCAGTATCAGTATCCAAGATGAGAATCTCGATCTCCCCCTCTAGGCTTTGCTGGAACATGGTCTATTGCTTTGGATCGTAGTTCTGGGTACTTGTATAAGAAAATGGCCAGCTATTGGCTGGTGGACTACAGATTTACCCTCAGAGGATACTCTGGTGGCCGATCTATCCTGAGGCATTCTTTCTTTCAGCTTTCTAGTAGTCTTACCAATATATATATATAGCAGCACAGGCAACAAAGTGGAGGTCCAATGGTGCAAGTTATCACATGCTCGATATCAATCTGTTTACCAGATCGCGGATGTGTACGAGAAGATCCTGATTCCAAGAACTCAATACCAATACATCTGTAACACCCGGGATTCTAGGAAGAAAACAGATGACTCCCTTAACCCGTAACCCTGTGAGAGCAAGTAATATTGTATTCTAGGAGTGCCAGTACACCCAGCTCTTTGAGTGTGTGTAAATATACATATATATATATATATTTGTCTGGAACTGTGTGGCACTCCTCACCGGCATTCAACTGCATCTGTGCCTCAACAAAGACAACGTGCCGTCCAAAATATACAAAAAGATAATGTTTGGCACTAGACGTCTTTGAAAAAAACTCACAACTTAGTCAGGATAAGGTGGTGATCCACCACCTTATACTGACTAAGTTATGAGTTTTTTTCAAAGACGTCTAGTGCCAAACATTATCTTTTTGTATATATATACGTTCATTGAAATAGAATATTATTTTTTTTTTGGTTTACCGTTCACAAAGAGGTCTGTCAGAAAAGGGGAATGAATGTCCCTGTCATCCCCTCTCTCGTACAATTATAGAAGCACTTATGTTGTGTCGTGTCATAACCCTGCCTTAAGTTAGACGGGTGGAGTGGATGTGCCTCCCTGTCGGACAGATCTCCTGGCATGTCGACGGAAGTTTTGTATGGCTGGATATCCGTGCCGTAACGTCACCCGAATTCTGCAAACAGCTTGTGGCATTCGGGTGACGTATGAATCCAGCCCTATGTCTGTTGACACTTTCGTATTATCTTGTATTTTGGTTTTGCAGGGCTCCTGGATAGTTCTGGAATAAGAGTTTATTACACTCCAGAGCTGCGTGAACACGACTGCGCCAACTTGATGACCGGGATTTTTACATTCCCCATGCATTTCATTCCACCTGGATCTGTAAACTTTAGAAATTATGGTCTCTGCAACACTCACCTGATCCCTGAGGTAGGTGCATGGTCTCTCAAGAACAATTGACCAGATTCAGTGTGAATATAAGAGGAAAACAGTTGGAAAATTAACCCTGGGCAAAACCATGCTATTTAGCAGGAGAAGCAATCCCCTACCACCCGAATATTTGGTGCATGCGCTAAAATTTGTTTGCGTTTTTGGATATCAGTTTTTGGCACAACTCTTAGCCCGTTTTTCATATTTTGTTTTACCTGATCTACACCCTATAATACAGATGTGTCCATATTCACCTTTCTCCAAAATGGGAAAAGGCCTCTATTCGTGGTGTGAAATTGTCATGGATAGCCACAAATACAAGTTCTATTCACTGATCAGCACTGAAAGCCCTCCAATGCATGAAAGAGGGCAAACAAAAAAAGAAATCAACTTATGAATAAGGTCCATTAGTATGATCCTCCAAAGACTTCTGCACAATCAATGACTGCAATAATAGCATATGAACAGTGATGACAGGCAGCAAGTGTCCATATAGACTGTTACTCCTGAGTGATGTTCTGCCAGTCTTTTCTGGCAGAACAACACTCAGGAGGAACAGCCCACGTGGATAAGCCACATGCGCCCTCCAGATGTTACGTTAGTGTTACAAGTGTAACAGTAACGTATCTACCATCGTACGGAACATAGTTCTGTATGATGCCATTTCATAAGAAACGGGCTGTGCTTCCCCTCTGCCCGCCAACAAGGGCCGGAAGTATTTAAGTCATACAGTATTGGAGGGATAAGGTATGCATGAGAGGATCAGCAGTCGGACGGAACGCTGATCCGCTTGTGTGACTTAAATCTGCCCTATGGCAGTGTAAGTCACACAATTATCCGCACCAGAGAGGGGAGTGACAGGGAGAGTTCTCTTCCCTCTCTATCATGCGGAAGGACGTACGTACAGAAAGCAATATGGATCCGTTCCTTAATTTGGACACGGTACAAGGTGATGCAATCATTGTTTTGCTATTACATTTATTGACATTTCAGACATATAGGTGTAGATCCAGAACTCCGCTTGCAATCCGTTTACTCGCGTAGCGTATTTACGCGTGCGTACCTTCTATACACTCCCCTTGGCACAGCCCTTGAATGCACGTATTTTGTCTGAGATCCGCTTTCCAAACCCTGCCTTACTTTTGCCCATGTAACCGATGTCATCCGCTCACGTACGTATGGGCAACACGTATTTACGCAGCTAAGCACGCCCACACTGTACACTTTAAATACAAACCCCCGTCTACATAGCGTATTTCAGATGTATTTTTGACTCATGTAAAATTGGCACGTCCACACGTACGGATTTACGCGACACATACGTGAATGGCCCATACGTTCACATTTACGCTACGTTACGGAGCATATTTTCTATGGTGCGCATGCGCAGTACTTACCAAAACGCAATTTTACGTCTCCACCACGCGTAAATTCGCTCACAAGTGTTGTTCTGGATCTGGGTTATAGTTCTTTCACTTAACAAAATTAAAATAGGTAAATCAAGGGCCACAGATATTGCAGTATCCAATAGACCGAGGCCTGTAAATACCTCCTTTCTTGACGTCTGCAGTACCTTTTCATTGTGTAAGCTTAAGTGTAAACGATAGTGTGAGCTCTCAAACCAAATTCACCCCTCTAGTTATGTCTGCATAGTAATCATGAGAGATTGTGGACTTTTTGACACTCATCTACACAAACCTCTATATTGAAAAACTCCAAACATCCACTGGTAAGTGACAACATTGGGAAATCATTATGATAGTCATCTCCTGGGTGACCTCAACCAGAGCCACTGTCCATTCCTTGACTTGGAAATTCTTTGAAGTAAAAGAAAAATTCTATGTTGATACTAATAGCTTAGATTACTACGTACGACATGATTGTACATTCTGGGCATGCGCATGGCAGATGTTACACATCGTAACTCTGGTCAGTCGTAACAAGTTCATAACTACGTACGAAGGGGGCGTGTCAACCCTACGTTAGTCATAAACATTTAAATTGTACAGTTTGGTCAGGGTTAGGCACGACTGTCAGGACAGTACATATTGAAAAGTTAAGGTAAGGTTTGGTAGTCGTAAATCAGCAAAAGTATGTGCGTCCAAGGGGAGTGCCCAGGGGGGATGCATTACAATTACGATAGCGTAAATACGCCACGAGAACGTACTTAAAGGGAACTTAAGTCTGGATCTGGCCCTATGACTCTAAGGGGAGAGAAGTGCTAATCCTGGTAACTGTATGATATTTCTCATTGTCTTTAGTTATTGGGGGAGCCAGTGGGTGACCTGACCGTTGGTGGCTACCTCCTGCACGGACATCTCACTGTTCGCGGAATGCGAATAATGCATTACAGGTAATCATTATCTGCTGAGCAATTTTAAACAATGGAGAACAATGGCAGTGTTATATCATTTAAAAAGTAGTCTGTGAGAATGATTCTGTATTGTGTCAGTCATGTATAATTAAACCATACTAACTAATGCAACATTCTCGATTGGTTAGTCAAAGGAAGTGTGGCAATGAAGATAGTTTGCCACTGGTGAGTAAGAAAGAGATTTGTAATTGTGCTGGTAGTACAAACATTGGGGCAGATCCAGAACAACGCTTGTGAGCGAAATTACGCGTGGCGGAGATGTAAAATCGCATTTTGGTAAGTACTGCGCATGCGCACCATAGAAAATACGCTCCGTAACGTAGCGTAAATGTGAACGTATGGGCCATTCACATATGTGTCACGTAAATACTTACGGGTGGGCGTGCCAATTTTACGTGAGTCCAAAATACGTCTGAAATACGCTATGTAGGAGGGGGTTTGTATTTAAAGTGTACAGTATGGGCGTGCTTAGTTGCGTTAATACGTGTTGCACATACGTACGTGAGCGGATGATATCGGTTACGTGGGCAAAAGTTAAGGTAGGGTTTGGAAAGCGGATCTCGGACAAACTACGTACATTCAAGGGGTGTGCCTAGGGGAGTGTATAGAAGGCACACACGCGTAAATACGCTACGCGAGGAAACATATTGCTACCGGAGAATGGAGCTTCAGAAACCATTAAACCTTTGTTAATTTATCAATTAGCAGCTACTGGCTTCCTGCAGAGCTCAGGCAATGGAGCTGACGTCATTCAATATCCTAGAGAAAGAGAGTATGATTCATCATATGAATTGAATGGGTGATGTAAGGTCCATTGTCTGATCTCTGCAGGAAGCCAGCTGCTGCTAAATGGTAAATAACACAGTTTTACTGATTTATTAATGTGCTGCCATCTGGCTTCCCTATGTCACGAAATGAGCATCATGGCAGAAAAAGCTTTATCGGAGTCCATCTGTAGGTTTTTAGACACAAATGACACCAGGAACATGATCTTTTTCCTAGTACTGGACTGGATCTCATCATGGACTGGATCCAGAGTTTGAAAATAAGAGGAGATCAGGTTGAAAGTTACATCACAGCAAAACTATTTAAAATTGTAGAGGGAGGAAAATGTAATCTGTTGCTAACAGTATGAGAGTTGAGAGGTGATGTTTCCTAGACCAAGTTTAAATAACAATTTACAAGTGATGCTGGTCAGTATCTGTGTGAATTGCAACATATAATATATTGAACTAAAATGTTTGGATCTGGTCCCATGTCCCAGTCTAATATAATTCATAATTACATATCATTTTCAAGTACCTAAATATTATGTACTGCATCTTAAAGTGTTATGCACATAGCTGTGCTATCCAATCACAAAACATTATGACCCATCCAAAACTAAAGAGTAATTACATTGTCCACTGCCAACAGAGAGGCGGGGCTGAGTTTAAAAGTTGGTGTGCCTTCTAAGTTCTTTCGGACTTCTTTACTACTACAAATTCTATGCTCTTGACTGGAAAAACTAAAGATAGTTCTCTGGTTGATGGAAGCCTGTCTCAGTGGGAGGGGCTACAATGCCAATACACAGATAATGCAGATAATGCGCATGAATTGTTCATGCAAACAAATTTGCTGTTTCCATATTTTAGGTCACCTGTAACTGCTGTTTCTTGATCTTCTTCTTTAGGAACGGGACTTTAATCGGAAGCTTGGGGGAAGACAAACATTACGATTTCAGATTTCAGCAAGCCAGACTTCTACCGGGAACAATTACAGTAAAAATGGTACGCCCTAAGTTATAAATGCATAGGGGATTAGTGCTTGAGATACACATGTCACCTGTATATTTATTAAAAGGCTGCACAACAGGGCAAGGAGTCTAACTGATGCCTGGTATTCATTGTTGTCCCCAATGGGGGGGACAGAGTGCACTGTGAACTTGAGCAGGTCGCGACCCTTGGATGCAGCCCCAGGTGAAGCAATGGAATATGTGGTATGCAGTAGTGTAATACACTAATAGCTCAGCAATAGAATAGAATGTATTAGTGCAGACACATACACATAGATGTTATAGGAGACTTGAGAGCTGTGAGCCACCAGAAACATAATTCTGACACCAACAACCCAGGAATAACAACAAGGTACAGAAGTACATAATAACAAACAGGAATCAATACCAGTGCAAAATGCAGCACAAAGGTAACAGAGGTAATACATACAAAGCTGAAATACAAAGATGCCCTGGACAACAAGAGCGGGATACATGCAGGAACATACATAAAAACAGGCATTACCAGCAGCAAAATAACAAAGACCAGCAACCTGATCAGTTAAAAGCAGTGGGGGTGGACCTGAAGCAAAACTTCCTGTCTCGCCATAGATTGGTCAGCTCCGATATGTATTTCCCCATTCCAAACCACTATGCAAATTCTCACCCTAACCCCCCCCCCCCCCCCACCCCCCCCCCCCCCCCCTCCTAACCTAAATCCTCCTTACCCACAGCCTAACCCTAAAACTTTTCCTTATGTGATCCAACCCCTCCCCGCATCATAAAAATATTATACCATAATAAAGATCCATAGCAACCAACCATCAGTAGATTTACAGACAAAAAATAAAAATCTTTATACTTTATTTTTATGCGAAAATAGTGAGAGAGAGAGAGAGAGAGAGAGAGAGAGCTAGAGAGAGCTAGAGAGAAAGAGAGAGAGCTAGAGAGAAAGAGAGAGAGAGCTAGAGAGAAAGAGAGAGAGAGCTAGAGAGAAAGAGAGAGATAGACAGAGAGAGAGAGCTAAAGAGAGAGAGAGAGAGAGCTAAAGAGAGCTAGAGAGAAAGAGAGAGCTAGAGAGAGAGAGAGAGAGAGAGAGAGCTAGAGAGAAAGAGAGAGAGAGAGAGAGAGAGAGAGAGAGAGCTAGAGAGAAAGATATATATATATATATATATATAGAGAGAGAGAGAGAGAGAGAGAGAGATAGAGAGAAAGAGAGAGAGAGAGAGAGAGAGAGAGAGAGAGCTAGAGAGAAAGATATATATATATATATATATATATAGAGAGAGAGAGAGAGAGAGAGAGAGACAGAGAGAGAGACAGAGAGAGAGACAGAGAGAGAAATTAAATACAAATGTTCTAAAAAAAATTTGTTATCACATTTCCAACATCAATAATATTTGTTTGATTGTAAGACCCTGCCTTTATTTTTCCTATCTTACTCTGCTGAAATTGGCGACGGATCTTAAGAATCTCTCAGTGGTCTGAAACCTCACCTCCCCACTCCCCCCATTCACCTGAATAGTCAGAAATCAGATCTGTGGCTCAGTCATTTTTACTTTCTATTCTCAGCCCTCAAAACCCGTGCATGCGCAAATTGAAAAGTGGATGTTTTTCAATCCAACCACTCAGAAAAGATCCACTTTTCGGAATCCTGGATCTTGTCCATTGTTAATATTATTCATTTTTGATGCATGCTCAAAATAACCGCCCAGGTAACGGCACACCGTCCAGTCTGTTCCCCAGCTTCATATCCAGATATTCTTCTCCCCTGCTGCGCACCTATACATGGTTACATTCACCTGCTTTGTGTCCACAGGGAGATCAGATATTGGTTGAATGTTCATCCAGCACAATGGACCGGGAAGGTGTCACTTATGTGAGTATTTTGGGTCCCTTAATGATAGTTTTGTGTATTTCGGGCAGGCTCAGTGACAGGGGGGGACAAGGGGGACGGCTGTGACGGGCACCAAGGTTCAGAGGGACCCCTGCTCCATGGACTGGAGGGTGCATGCGCCATTAGAGTGACTGATCCTTTTTAGTACTCAGACCACAATTGTATGTAAATAGAATCTGTCTCCATAGGGAGGTCCGAGCACCTTAAATGAAATGTGCATCGGATTCCTGTTCTATTACCCGGACATTCCAATTGCAAACTGTTGGAGCTTCCTGGATCTTAAGGACGTGACAGACGCCTTGGGGCTGGAGCGAGCAGACGGGTGAGTTACAGGTGATCACGGTGAATGTTCATGTGAATATATAGTTCTGGTCCATACAAAGCTGTTTTAAATATTCATTAACCACATAAATATAGATTACATAAATATGTATTCACACTTATTATAGTGGCCGAAATTAGGAACGTAGTGAGCTAACAGCGCCCAGAATTCCCCATTTAAATGCCTCCCTCCACCTACTCTTCTTATCTTTGTCTTAAGTTGGCCCGGCACACCCCTTATTCTTAAGTCACTACAAACCTAGATGAACTAAGCTCATAATGGTGATTCAGAGCCGTCACATTCTTAAGTCCTATGCAGCTTGCATAAATAAAGGTACAACGCATGTGCTGTTTGACCCTTCTTAAATTTAAGCAACTGAAAAGACGTTGATTCTTAAGTCTGAATCCGGTCCAAAGAGTGTTTTGGGTGGTATTCATCGAATTTGGTGCAACTTGCTATTAGTTGTGTATATTTAGGAATCTATCACGTTCTTCAGTGTGAATCAGGTCCATTGTTCAAAATTAGATGAGTCAATCAGACATATATGATGTGTGATAGGTTTCATGAAGGACTTTTAATGTTGAGGATGATGATGATATATGTGACATGTGGCTTCTACCAGATTGTTAAATAAAACATTTACAAACGCAATAGGCCTGGCATACTTATCAGTATAAATTTATTGACCACTGCCTCTCTCTATTTATTCCTCCCTCTCTCTCTTGCACCTTCCCATGGTCTCTCTCAGCATAATGGACGCCATCCTGAACATTGATAGTGTAGAGTGGGACGATGAAACCAGAGCGATTGCCCAAAAAGCCGTCATAGAAGCCAATCATATTGCAATAGTTCAGGACCGCAAGGTGTGTGTATAGCTTATCAACTACAGTACCTCTCATGTTAATGCACTGTGTGGCCCTAAAATATGCTTCTGTTTTGTTTACCAGTATGTATATACTGTCGTCAATGAATACACCACTAATAATAACAGTAATGGACACATTTTCCATTTTGGTAACTTTTTATAACAGGGGACAAGAGTGAACGAAACAAGTCCACCACCACAGATCTTTCCACCCACCCCTTATCCTTGCGATGAATACTCTCCATGAATAAAATGGCTGGATTTTCTTATGGACCCACATTTATTTATACAGGGGATGATGGTTTTTCGGTAAATAAAATGTATTTGTTTTAATCAAGTATTTAATAATGCCAGAAAGGAGAAACATTTCATGCAGGAAATTATTTGTAGAACCAAGTGTTGATCCTATTTTTGGACCGGATAGAAGCTTCTGTATAGTTGAGGTGAGGCCACTCTCCTCGCTTGCAGTGACTCATGTTCCCTGACCCATATATTAAAACTTACACATCGTCCTCACTTAAAATGGGGATGATGTGAAAGTCTGAATAGTACAGAGTGTGCTCAGCACACACATAGTCTTATGAGGCACTAGGATGCAGAGTCTAACTGGGACCTGGTTTTCTTTGGAGCTTTATATGGTGAGGATAAGTTTTAGCGACAGGCTTCCAGCAGGTCACAACCCCTGGAAGCAGCCCCAGGTATAGCAATAAGGGTGAAGCCCACACAGAAGCACAAACAACAAGGCATGGAATACAGTGAAGCAAAGAGAGGTTATTATAGCACAAAATTAATGTGATACAGGTAATAGGATATAGTGATCCTGGTGCAACAGGGGAAACAGCAGTATCCTAACAGGGAATAATACAAGAAACTCCGATTCACTAAACAGGGGAACAAAGTACAGTGGGCAACAGAGATCAGAAAAGAAAACATTTGATGCAATAGCGCAAAACAGGGATTGCGACAACTACTGACCACAAAACAAATGTAAACCAAATGCATATGAAACCAGAGCACAGAAATACATAGAGGACTAGCCTTGGCCAAAAAAAACAACACACAGGTCTAGGATGAGTTGGTACATATAAACACATGAAGAAATAATCATGAGACTGTAATATATACAGCAGGAAAGAAAACCAACAGATACAATGACCAGCAACTTGATCTGCAAGAGGCAGACCTATATAAACAAGCTGATCAGCTGCTGTTGATTAATCAGTAAGCTAAAAGTACAAAAGCAGCTCCAGCAGCAGAGCAGGTCAAGATAATGGGCCGTATTCAGACCTCCGGCCGCATTGCATATGCGGCCGGAGTTTACTGATATAAACTACTGCGCATGCGTAGTAATTTCGTTACGCTATCTACGTTACTTTTTGCAAAGTAGATTGCGTATACGCAGTCTTAAAGGCCGCGTATACACAATCTACGTTGCAAAAAGTAACGTAGATAGCGATAATAAAATACTGTGCATGCGCAGTAGTTTATATCGGTAAACTCCGGCCACATATGCAATGCGGCCGGAGGTCTGACTATGGCCCAATGTCCTTTGGCCCTAGTCAGGCATGAAAGTCCAGGATAGCCCCTATGGGCGAAACAGAATACTACAAGTTATCCAGGACAAGTATCATAACACTTACTATACTATTAGCACACTTCCCTCATTGTGAAATCACCTTCACAATGTTCATCTGTTGATCCAAGATCTCTGGTATTAAATGTTAAGCTGTCCGGTTTGCCAGTCTGGTTATAGTGCAGGATTAGTTGGAGTAAACAATTGGTATGTTGTAAATCCTCATATCAAAAAGATTGTCGGATCCTTTAGTGGATATACTCGCAGCAAGATGTTGGTATGACCTCTGCTGTTAATATGAGTCACCACGCTGGGGTTCTCCTGGGATGGATCTTCAATACCCTTTATTTCTGGAGTCCTTAAGCCTAATAAAGCATACTTATATAGGAGTCTTTCCACTTTAGAGTGCAATAGCAAATACAGGTTGAAGATTTCAAAAAGTGCAAGGTACATAAGAGTCCGGTGTATAAAGTGAGATTCTGGGAGCAGACGTCTACGCATTTCTTCTAAAGGTTCAGACTTTTTCAAAGCAAGTGATTGATTGCTCTATTAATGCCTCTTATGTGGTGGTTTCACAGGTGCAGACACTAATTAGATTTGCTGGATATTTAAGAGAGGAAAAGTTTTTTATCTTTTTTATTTCTTTTCTGTTTTACTAGGCTAAAACCTGTCATAAAGATGGGAAAAATATTTTCTATTCATATTTCTTCCCCCAGTATTCCCATCATGTCAACAATCCCCCCTCCCAGTATCCCCATCATGTCTCCAGCCCCTCCCCACTATCCCCATCATGTATCCATCCCCCCCACCAGTTTCCACATCATGGCCCTGATCCAGAGCTACGGCCGCCGTCGCTAGTACGGCGGCCGTAGCCGTACTGCGCATGCGCTGGGCAGATGTTGGTCGGCGTCGCTACGGCAACGCCCGATTGTGGATCGAGTGTCCGTAGCAGCGCCGTAGGGACGCTGGAAGGGATATCTCCCAGCGTCCCTACGTTCAGGTTAGTGTAGGTGGGCGGGGGGAGCTAGTTTAATGAGGGTGGGAGGGCGTGCTAGGCG
>WWET01000101.1:263645-287270 GCA_011038615.1 Limnodynastes dumerilii
CCCTTCCTTACGCCGGCTGAAGGCTACCCTAACTTCAGCCGGCGTAAGGAAGGGGCCATACGGTCGCACAGGAGCGTATGGCCACCTAGCCTGCTCTCCCATGTACCTACAAGGAAGAGACGTAGATTACTTCAAACAGTTTTTCAGGCAGCATGCCGGCAATCTACGTAAAACGAAGAGACGTAGATTACGTCAAACAACCTTTCAGGCCACATACCGGCAATCTACTTTAGAGGAAGAGACGGAGAGCCCATCAAACAACCTTTCAGACCGCATTCCGGCAATCTACGTAAGAGGAAGAAACGGAGATTACATCAAGCAACCTTTCAGGCCCTACTGGCAATCTACCTAAGAGGAAGAGACGTAGATTACCTTAAACAACCTTTCAGGCCGCATGCCGGCAATCTACGTGTGAGAAAGAGACGTAGATTACGTCAAACAATCTTTCAGGCCACATACCGGCAATCTACTTTAGAGGAAGAGACGGAGAGCCCATCAAACAACCTTTCAGACCGCATTCCGGCAATCTACGTAAGAGGAAGAGACGGAGATTATGTCAAACAGTCTTTCAGGCTGCATGCTGGCAATCTACGTAAGAGGAAGAAACGTAAAATAACGTCACACAACCTTTCAGGCCACATGCCGGCAATCTATGTAAGAGGAAGAGATGTAGATTACATCAAGCAACCTTTCAGACCTCATGCCGTCAATCTACGTAAGAAGAAGAGAGGTAGATTACGTCAAACAAACTATCAGACCGCATGCAGGCAATCTACATAAGAGGAAGAGACGTAGATTACGTCAAACAACCTTTCAGGCCTCATGCCAGCAATCTACGAAAGAGAAAGAGACGTAGATTATGTCAAACAACCTTTCAGACCGCATGACGGCAATCTACGTAAGAGAATGAGACGTAAATTACGTCAAGCAGCCTTTCAGACCGCATGCCGTCAATCCTTGAAAGAGGAAGAGACGTAGTTTACGGCAAACAACCTGTCAGGTCGCATGCCGGCAATCTACGTAAAAGGAAGAGACGGAGATTATGTCAATCGACATTTCAAACCGCATGCCGGCAATCTACATAAGAGGATGAGACGTAAATTATGTCAAACAACCTTTCAGGCCACATGCCGGCAATCTACGTTAGAGGAAAAGACAGTAGATTATGTCAAACAACCTTTCAGACCGCAAACCGGCAATTACGTAAAAGGAAGAAACAGTAGATTATGTCAAACAATCTTTCAGGCCCTACTGGCAATCTGTGTAAGAGCAAGAGACGTAGATTACGTCAAACAGCCTTTCAGGCTGCATGCCAACAATTTATGTAAGAGGAAGAGACGTAGATTACATTAAAGAACCTTTCAGGCCTGCTGAAGGCAATCTACGAAAGAGGAAGAGTAGATTACGTCAAACAGCCTTTCAGCCTGCATGCCACCAATCTACGTAAGAGGAAGAAACGTAGATTATATCAAACAACCTTTCAGGCCTCATGCCGGCAATACACGAAAGAGGAAGAGAAGTAGATTACATCAAACAATCTTTCAGGCCTCATGCCGGCAATCTACGTAAGAGGAAAAGACAGCAATTACGTCAAACAACCTTTCAGGTCGCATGCTGGCAATCTACGTAAGAGGAAGAGACGGAGAGTCCATCAAACAATCTTTCAGACCGCATGCCGGCAATCTACGTAAGAGGTAAAGACGGAGATTATGTCAAACAACCTTTCAGGCCACGTGCCGGCAACCTACGTAAGTGGATGAGACGTAAATTTCGTCAAAGCACCTTTCAGGCCACATGCCGGCAATCTATGTAAGAGAAAGAGACGTAAATTTCGTCAAACAACATTTCAGGCCGCATGCTGGCAATCTACGTAAGAGCAAGAGACGTAGATTAAGTTAAACTGCATTTCAGGCTGCGTGCCGGCAATATACCTAAGAAGAAAAGACATAGATTACGTCAAACAGCCTTTCAGGCCGCATGCCGCCAATCTATGAAAGAGGAAGAGACGTAGATTATGTCAAACAGCCTTTCAGGCCTCATTCCAGAAATCTATGTAAGAGGAAGAGATGTAGATTTCGTCAAACAACCTTTCAGGCCGCATGCCGGCAATCTACGTAAGAGGAAGAGACATAGATTACGTCAAACAACCTTTCTGGCCACATGCCGGAAATCTACGTAAGAGGAAGAGATCGTAAATTACGTCAAACAACCTTTCAGGTCGCATGCCGGCAATCTACGTAAGAGGAAAAGACGGAGATATGTCAAACAACCTTTCAGGCCACGTGCCGGCAACCTACGTAAAAGGATGAGATGTAAATTTCGTTAAAGAACCTATCAGGCCGCATGCCAGAAATCTATGTTAGCGGAAGAGACGTAGAATACGATAAACAGCCTTTCAGGCCTCATGCCGGTAATATACGTAAAAGGAAGAGATTTAGATTATTTCAAACAACCTTTCAGGCCTCATGCCGGCAATATACGTAAGAGGAAGAGACTTAGATTATGTCAAACAACCTTTTAGGCCGCATGCCGGCAATATACCTAAGAAGAAGAGACGTAGATTACGTCAAACAACCTTTTAGGCCACATGCCGGCAATCTACGTAAGAGTATGAGATGTAAATTTCGTTAAACAACCTATCAGGCCGCATGCCAGCAATCTATGTTAGCGGAAGAGACGTAGAATACGTTAAACAGCCTTTCAGGCCTCATGCCGGTAATATACGTAAAAGGAAGAGATTTAGATTATTTCAAACAACCTTTCAGGCCCTACTGGCAATCTACGTAAGAGTAAGAGACGTAGATTATGTCAAACAACCTTTCAGGCCACATGCCGGCAATCTACGTAAAAGGAAGAGACCGTAAATTACGTCAAACAGCCTTTCAGGCCGCATGCCGGCAATCTACGTAAGAGGAAGAGACATAGATTACGTCAAACAACCTTTCAGGCCTCATGCCGGCAATCTATTTAAGAGGAAGAGACGTAGATTACGTTAAGCAGCCTTTCAGGCCTCATGCCGGCAATATATGTAAGAGGAAAAGACTTAAGAGGAAGAAACTTAATTACGTGAAACAACCTTTCAAGCCCTACTGGCAATCTACGCAAAAGGAACAGACGTAGATTACGTCAAACAACCTTTCAGGCCTCATGCCGGCAATCTACCTAAGAGGAAGACACATAGATTATGTCAAACAACCTTTCAGACAGAATGCCGGCAATCTACATAAGAGGAAGAGACGTAAATTTAATCAAACTACCTTTTAGGCCGCATGCCGGCAATCTACGAAAGAGGAAGAGACGTAGATTACATTAAACAACCTTTCAAGCCTCATGCCGGAAATCTACGTAAGAGAAAGAGACGTAGATTACGTAGATTAAGAGTTAAAGACGGAAAGTCCATTTAACAACCTTTCAGACCGCATGCCGGTAATCTACATAAGAGGAAGAGGCGGAGATTACGTCAAACAACCTTTCAGGCCACATGCCGGCAATCTATGAAAGTGGATGAGATGTAAATTACGTCAAACAACTTTCAGGCCGCATGTCGGCAATCTAAGTAAGAGGAAGATACGTAAATTTAGTCAAACAACCTTTCAGTACGCATGCCAACAATCTACGTAAGAGGAAGAGATGTAAATTTCGTCAAACAACCTTTCAGGCTGCATGTCGGCAATCTATGTTAGAGGAAGAGACGTAGATTACGTCAAACAACATTCAGGCTGCGTGCCGGCAATCTACGTAAGAGGATGAGATGCAGATTACGTCAAACAGCCATTTAAGCCGCATGCCGGCAATATACGTAAAAGGAAGAAACGTAGATTACGTCAAACAACCTTTCGGGCCCCGTTCCGGCAATCTACGTAAAAGGAAGAGACGTGGATTACGTCAAACAACCTTTCAGGCCTCCTGCCAGCAATCTACGAAAGAGGAAGAGACATTGATTACATCAAACAACCTTTCAGGCTACATGCCGGCAATCCACGTAAGAGGAAGGGACATACATTTCGTCAAACAACCTTTCAGACCGCATGCCGGCAATCTACTTAAGAAGAAGAAACGTAGATTACGTCAAACAACCTTTCAGCCCTCATGCCGGCAATCTATATAAGAGGAAAAAACGTAGATTGCGTCAAACAACCTTTCAGGCCGCGTTTTGCCAATCTACGTTAGAGTAAGAGACGTAGATTATTTCAAACAACCTTTCAGGCCTCATGCCGGAAATCTACGTAAGAGGAAGTGGCGTAGATTACATCAAACAACCTTTCAGGCCGCATGCCGGCAATCTACCTAAGAGGAAGAGACGTAGATTACGTCAAACAGCCTTTCAGACCGCATGCCGACAATCTACGAAAGAGGAAGAGACGTAGAATACGTGAAACAACCTTTCAGGCCTCATGCTGGAAATCTATGTAAGAGGATGAGACGAAGATTATTTCAAACAACCTTTCAAGCCTAATGCCAGCAATCTACGTAAGAGAAAGAGACGTAGATTACGTCAAACAATCTTTTAGTCCGCATGCCAGCAATCTAAGTAATAGGAAGAGACGTAATTACATCAAACAACCTTTCAGGCCGCATGCAGGCAATCTACATAAGAGGAAAAGAAATAGATTACGTCAAACAACATTTCAGGCCACATTCCGGCAATCTACGTAAGAGGAAAAGACGTAGATTATGTTAATCCACCTTTCAGGCCTCATGCCGGCAATCTATGAAAGAGGAAGAGACGTAGATTACGTGAAACAACCTTTCAGTCCGCATGCCGGCAATCTATGAAAGAGGAAGAGACGTAGATTACATGAAACAACCTTTCAGGCCTCATGCTGTAAATCTACTTAAGAGGAAGAGACGTAGATTATTTCAAACAACCTTTCAGGCCTCATGCCGGCAATCTACGTAAAAGGAAGAGAGGTAGATTACGTCAAACAACCTTTTAGTCCGCATGCCAGCAATCTACGTAACAGGAAGAGACGTAATTTACATCAAACAACCTTTCAGGCCGCATGCCGGCAATCTACATGAGAGGAAGAGACGTAAATTGCATCAAACAACTATTCAGGCCGCATGCCAACAATCTACGTAAGAGAAAGAGACGTAAATTTCATTAAAAAAAACCCTTTCAGGCTGCATGCCGGCAATCTATGTTACAGGAAGAGACGTAGATTACATCAAACAACATTCAGGCTGCGTGCCGGCAATCTACGTAAAAAGATGAGATGCAGATTACATCAAACAGCCTTTTAAGCCGCATGCCGGCAATATACGTAAAAGGAAGACACGTAGATTACGTCAAACAACCTTTCGGGCCCCGTTCCGGCAAGCTACGTAAAAGGAAGAGACGTAGATTACGTGAAACAACCTTTCAGGCCTCCTGCCAGCAATCTACAAAAGAGGAAGAGACGTATATTACGTCAAACAACCTTTCAGGCTGCATGCAGTCAATCTACGTAAGAGAAAGAGTCGGAGAGTTCACCAAACAGCCTTTCAGTCCGTATGCCGGCAATCTGTGTAAGAGTAAGAGACGGAAAGTCCACCAAACATCCTTTCAGGCTGCATGCCGGCAAGCTACGTAAGAGGAAGAGATGTAAATTACGTCAAACAACCTGTCGGGCTGCATTCCGGCAATCTAAGTAAGAGGAAGAGACGTAAATTGCATCAAACAACTTCCAGGCCGCACACCAACAATCTAGATAAGAGGAAAAGACGTAAATTTCGTCAAACAACTTTTCAGGCTGCATGTCGGCAATCTATGTTAGAGGAAGAGACGTAGATTACGTCAAACAACATTCAGGCTGCGTGCCGGCAATCTACGTAAGAGGATGAGATGCAGATTACGTCAAACAGCCATTTAAGCCGCATGCCGGCAATATACGTAAGAGGAAGAGACATAGATTACATCAATCAACCTTTAAGACCGCGTGCCGGCAATCTACGGAAGAGGAAGAGACATTGATTACGTCAAACAACCTTTCAGACTACATGCCGAAATCCACGTAAGAGGAAGAGGAAGGGACATAAATTTTGTCAAACAACCTTTCAGACCGCATGCCGTTAATCTACGAAAGAGGAAGAGACGTAGATTACTTCAAACAACCTTTCAGTCCGCATGCCGGTAATCTATTTAAGAGTAACAGACGTAGATTATTTCAAACAACCTTTCAGGCCTCATGCCGGCAATCTACGAAAGAGGAAAAGACTTACATTACGTCAAACAACCTTTAAGGCCTCATGCCGGAAATCTACGTAAGAGGAAGAGACATAGATTACGTCAAACAGCCTTTCAGGCCGCATGCCGGCAATCTACGTAAAAGGAAGAGACGTAGATTACGTCAAACAATCTTTTTGTCCGCATGCCAGTAATCTACGTAACAGGAAGAGACGTAAATTACGTTAAACAACCTTTCAGGCCGCATGCCGGCAATCTACCTAAGAGGAAGAGACGTAGATTACGTCAAACAGCCTTTCAGGCCGAATGCCGGCAATCTACAAAAGAGGAAGAGACGTAGATTACGTGAAACAACCTTTCAGGCCTCATGCTTGAAATCTACGTAAGAGGAAGAGACGTAGATTATTTCAAACAACCTTTCAGGCCTCATGCCAGCAATCTACGTAAGAGGAAGAGACGTAGATTACGTCAAACAACCTTTTAGTCCGCATGCCAGCAATCTACGTTACAGGAAGAGACGTAAATTACGTCAAACAGCCTTTCAGGCCGCATGCCGGCAATCTACGTGAGAAGAAGAGACGTAAATTGCATCAAACAACCTTTCAGGCCGCTTGCCAACAATCTACGTAAGAGAAAGAGACGTAAATTTCGTTTAAAAAAAACCTTTCAGTCTGCATGCCGGCAATCTGTGTTACAGGAAGAGACATAGATTACGTCAAACAACATTCAGGCCGCGTGCCGGCAATCTTCATAAGAGGAAAAGACGTAGATTACATCAATCAACCTTTCAGGCCGCGTGTCGGAAATCTATGGAAGAGGAACAGACATTGATTACGTCAAACAACCTTTCAGGCCACATGCCGGCAATCTATGTAATAGGAAAAGACGTAGATTACGTCAAAAAACATTTCAGGCCATCTGCCATCAATCTACGTAAGAGGATGAGACGTAGATTACGTAAAGCAACCTTTCAGGCCTCATGCCGGCAATCTACGTAAGAGGAAAAGACGTAGATTGCGTCAAACAAACTTTCAGGCCGCGTTTGGGCAATAAACGTAAGAGGAAGAGACGTAGATTATTTCAAACAACCTTTCAGGCCGCATGCCGGCAATCTACGTAAGAGGAAGAGAAGTAGATTATGTCAATCAACCTTTCAGGCCTCATGCCGGCAATCTATGAAAGAGGAAGAGACGTAGATTACGTCAAACAACCTTTCAGGCCGCATACCGGCAATCTACGTAAGAGTTAAAGACGGAGACTCCATCAAACAACCTTTAAGACTGCATGCCGGTAATCTACATAAGAGGAAGAGATGGAGATTACGTCAAACAACCTTTCAGGCCACATGCCGGCAATCTATGAAAGTGGGTGAGACGTAAATTACGTCAAACAACCTTTCAGGCCGCATGCCGGCAATCTACATAAGAGGAAAAGTCATAGATTACGTGAAACAACCTTTCAGTCCGCTTGCCGGCAATCTACGAAAGAGGAAGAGACGTAGATTATGTCAAACAACCTTTCAGGCCTCATGCTGGAAAATCTAAGTAAGAGGAAGAGACATAGATTATTTCAAACAACCTTTCAGGCCTCATGCCGGCAATCTACGTAAGAGGAAGAGACATAGATTATTTCAAACAACCTTTCAAGTCGCATGCCGGCAATCTACTTGAAAGGATGAGACGTAAATTACGTCAAACAACATTTCAGGCCGCATGCCGGTAATTTATGTATGAGGAAGAGACGGAATGTCCATCAAACAACCTTTCAGACCACATGCCGGCAATCTACGTGAGAGGAAGAGACGTAAATTTCGTCAAATAACATTTCAGGCAGCGTAACGGCAATCTACGTAAAAGGATAAGACAGTAGATTACGTCAAACAACATTTTAGACCGCGTGCCGGCAATCTACGTAAGAGGAAGAGACAGAGAGTCAATCAAACAACCTTTCAGACCGCATGCCAACAATCTACGTAAAAGGAAGAGACGTAAATTTCATCAAACAACCTTTCAGGCTGTATGCCGGCAATCTGTGTAAGAGGAAGAGACGTTGATTACAAGAAACAACATTCAGGCCGCGTGCCGGCAATCTACGTAAGAGGATGAGACAGTAGATTACATCAAACAACCTTTTAGGCCGCATGCTCTCAATCTACGAAAGAGGAAGATACGTAGACTACGTCAAACAATCTTTCAGGTCTCGTTCCGGCATTCTATGTAAGAGGAAGAGACGTAAATTACGTCAAACAACCTTTCAGATCTCATGCCGGCAATCTACAAAAGAGGAAGAGATGTAAATTACGTCAATCAACCTTTCAGGACGGAAATCTATGTAAGAAGAAAAAATGGAGAGTCCATCAAACAGCCTTTCAGGCTTTATGACGAAAATCTATTTAAGAGGAAGAGACGTAGATTACATCAAACAACCTTTCAGGCCGCGTTCCGGCAATCTACGTAAGAGGAAAAGATGCAAATTACGTCAAACAACCTCAGGTCTCATGTCGGCAATGTACAAAAGAGGAAGATACGTAGATTACATCAAACAACCTTTCAGACCACATGCCGGCAATCTACGTAAGAGGAAGAGACAGTATATTACGTCAAACAACCTTTCAGGCCGCATACCGGCAAGTTTCCTTTTTGACCGCCATGCGTTTCAACCCTTCCCTTAGGAAACAATGGGCTTTGAACTTTTCGAGCAAACCGTGCCCTCCGGGAGGCAACCATGACGCCGCCGCGTCCCTATCGCTCCAAGATGATGCAAGACGCATGCGTACCTGCCTCGCTTTGTCTGTACGCCCCTCCCCTGATAGTGCCTTTTCCTTCTTGACCGTCATGCGTTTCAGCCCCTTCCATAGTAAACAATGAGCTTCGTACTTTTCGTTTGCCCTGGGCCCTCCACCGCATTACTCTCCCTCCGAGATGCGAGACGGATGCGTACCCGCTTCGCTTTCTACATGCACCCCTCCCCTGAGAGAGCCTTTTCCTTTTTGACCGGCATGCGATTCAGCTTCGTACTTTTCTGCCGCACACATCCTCCTGATTGCGACCCTGATGCCACCGCATCACTTTCACTCCGAGCTAACGTATGCTCCTCCCCCGATAGCGCATTTTCGTTTTTGTCGGCTAGGCGTTTTAGTCCTTCCCCTTGAAAACATTGTGCTTCGTACTTTTTGGCCGCCTTGCGCCCTCCAGTAGGCGACCCTAACGCTACCGCATCACTTTCGCTCTGAGATGACGCGAGACGGAAGCGCCCCCACCTTGCTTTCTCTGTACACCCCTCCTCCTAAAGAAACAAAGCATTTAAAAAAGGAGACAAAGAGGAAGTTCCAAATTTTTTTATTTTAAAGAAAAAAAACGTTGCTCAAACATTCTGGCGCTCCTGCAGCCTTGGTACGAGTGTGGAGCATTCGCCGTATTTCTTCCATCTCAGCCGCAATTTATCATCGCAGAAAAAGGCAGAAGCATTTGCACAGCAATACCAGCAGGCAGGCTAGTGCCAAGGGGCATGTACAGTAGCAGCTTAGGATCTCTTACCCAGAAGCCGCGACGTGGAGCTTCACGACGAGAACTGGGATCTTCGATTCACAATGCCAGACAGCATTAGTGATGGATATTCTATCGAAACCTGAAAGACTGGTTGGCATTCTTGGATCTCGATGCTCCTGTTTCCTGGATTCAACCACAATGCGGCTGACAGATACAGCCACTTGCACAGGCATTGTGAGATCCTATTGATGTAGTCGTCACTAAATGCGATACTCCCAGGTGCATTGGGTGAAGAACCACTTTGGGACTGAGAGTTTGGATCGTGGATAACGACATGTATCGCCAGCACCCATAACAGCTGCCGCTCATCTAAAAGGAGCAGAATTTCTGGCAGGCGAATTCCGACCGATACGACGATAGTGAATGGCGCGCCACTCTGGGGAGAAGCATTTCGATGGCGGAGGTCGATGCTTGGGAGCGTTTCCTGAGAATGGGGTGCCGGTATGATGCTTATAAAAAGTATAAGCAGATTGAAGATCACGGTGATCTTCATCATATGAAACAAAAAAACAACGTCTCGAAGGCTCCGTTTCTTGAAACTAAGCTGGAAGCTTCTAGGCACCGTGATTTATACCTTCTGTAATTCTAGAAGCTTGGAAAGTATGAGTCATTCATTGTCCCCTCCCAGCACCCAGCCCTTTACTTTCATTTCCTCTTTTACCTTACACGAAAAGCCCACATTAAACTTGTAGTAAAAGGAAGAGACATAGATTACGTCAAACAAACTTTCAGGCCGCATGCCGGCAATCTACGTAAGAGGAAGGGACAGTAGATTATGTCAAACAAACTTTCAGACCGCATGCCGGCAATCTACGTAAGAGGAAGAGACGTAGATTACGACAAACAGTCTTTCAGGCTGTATGCCGACAATCTACGTAAGAGGAAGAGACGTAGATTACGTCAAACAACCTTTAAGGCCGCATGCCGCCAATCTACGTAAGAAGAAGAGATGAAGATTATGTCAAACGACCTTTCAAGCCTCACACCGGCAATCTACGTAAGAGGAAGAGACGCAGATTGCATCAACCAACACTTCAGGCCGCGTGCCGGAAAACTACGTAAGAGGAAGAAATTTAGATGACGTCAAACAACCTTTCAGGCCGCGTTACGGCAATCTATGTAAGAGAAAAACATAGTAAATTACGTCAAACAACCTTTCAGTCTGCATGCCGTCAATCTACGTAAGAGGAAGAGACATAAATTACGTCAAACAACCTTTCAGGCCTCCTGCCGGCAATCTACGAAAGAGGAAGAGACATAGATTATGTCAACCTTTCAGGCCTCCTGCCGGCAATCTACGAAAGAGGAAGAGACATAGATTACATCAAACAACCTTTCAGGCCGCGTTACAGCAATCTAACATAAGAGGAAAAAACGTAGATTAGGTCAAACAACCTTACAGGCCGCATGCCAGCAATCTACGTAAGAGGAAGAGACGGAGAGTCCATCAAACAGTCTTTCAGACAGCATGCCGGCAACAAACGAAAGAGGATGAGATGTAAATTTCATCAAAGCAACTTTCAGGCCGCATGCCGGCAATCTACGGAAGAGGATGAGACAGTAGATTACGTCAAAGATCCTTTCAGGCCGCATGCCGACAATCTACCTAAGATAAAGAGATGTGGATTACGACAAACAGTCTTTCAGACTGTATGCCGACAATCTACGTAAGAGGAAGAGACGTAGATTACGTTAAACAACCTTTAAGGCTGCATGCCGCCAATCTACGTAAGAAGAAAAGACGAAGATTAAGTCAAACGACCTTTCAAGCCTCATGCTGGCAATCTACGTAAGAGGAAGAGACGCAGATTGCATCAAACAACATTTCAGGCCGCATGCCGGAAAACTACGTAAGAGGAAAAAATTTAGATGGCGTCAAACAACCTTTCAGGCCTCCTTTCGGCAATCTATGTAAGAGAAAAATGCACTGACTATATATACAGTATATATATGTAACATATGCGATTGCCAGCTGGAAATCCTAGACAAACAAAACGAAAAAACACCAATATTGTAAAATGCTCACCAAAACATGAGGTGTTAGTAGAGACCTTCAAGAAAACAAGATTCTGGATGGATGCCTGCAGGCCTACAAGCTATAGGAGTGTGTATCATTCACCATAGCTATGCATAAGAACAAAGAACATCACTGGCACCAAAAAAAGTGTTTGTCTTAAATCATATAATTCATTAATAGCAATACTAATAAAATATAACTGCGGCACTAGTGACTGCTGATCCCATAAACCAGGCCAGGTGCAGCTTAATGAAATAAAGAGACAGACACCAGTAGTTGGGTTTAAAAAGGGAACACGGTATTTATTGAAATGGGCCAATTGAAATTCAACTAATGATCAACCTAGGATGACTATGATATAAATACTAGCAGAAGTGCCCGGCGTTGCCCAGGTTTAAATCTTCAAGTTATTCATTAATTAAGTTGGATGCCTTCTAGAATTTCTACAGAGTTCTATTCTGAACCCTATTTCAAAACCCGGACCCTAAATTGAGCCTAATTCCGAACCCGAACCCTAATTAGAATCCTAATTTCGAACCTAAACCCTAATTAGAACCCTATTTCCAAACCCTAACCGCAATGTCAATGGGAAGGGCTGAAATGCATGGCGGTCAAAAAGGAAAAGGCAATCTCGGGTGAGGGGCGTATGGAGAAAGCAAAGCATGGCACGCCCGTCTCGGAGCAAAAGTGACGCGGCGACTCAGGGTCGCCTCCTGGAGGACGCAAAGCGACTGAAAAGTTCGAAGCCCATTGTTTCCTATGGGAAGGGCTGAAATGCATGGCGGTCAAAAAGAAAAGGCGTTCTCGGGGGAGGGGCGTACGGAGAAAGCAAGGCGGGTAACGTCATCTCAGATCGAAAGTGACGCAGTGGTGAAAAGTTTGAAGCCCATTGATTCCTATGGGAAGGGCTGAAACGCATGGAAGTCAATGGGGAAAACATGCCTTGCCCTGGAGGGGAAAAAGCGAGGCAGCGACCCCTTCGGCCGGCCCCGTCCCGGAGCTCGGGTTACGCGGAGCGTCATGGTCGCCTCCTAGGGGTGGTGCTGGGAAGCCGAAAAGTTCCCCTGCCATTCTTTTCTATGGGGCCATGCTTATGGGGTGTCTTACTCCCCCAATTTTTTTCCAGATTGTAAGTGATATGTGTACCAAGTTTGGTGTAAATTGCTCCAGGCATTTCAGAGTTATACACACACACATATACACACATACAAACACACACACACATACATACATACATACATACATACATACATACATTTTTATATATATATAAAAACTCGTTGATGAATGGCACTCCAAAAACAATAACTAAGTAAATAATGGCGCAGGTGCCTCTCCAATAAATCCCTTAGGATTTAAAACATATAACGCTATGTGGGTGGCACTCTGCTAAAAAATGACAAAACAACCAGTAGCTTCCAACGTTTCAGTTTAGTGAAAAACTGTCATCAGGGATACATCATAATACATCATAACCACAATGTGCAATATTTATACCTTACCTTACTAAGTAAAGCCTCCCCCCAGTGAAAAAGAACCTCGTGTGAACCGCCCGGGAAACGAAGTGGTTTCTGACGCCTGAGATGACGTCATCCGGCGCGTGTGAGGTTACCTAGGTGATAAATAAACAAACCACTGTGTAGCAGCTGTAGAGACTACAGCGCGTCACATAAAAAGATATAGATATAGATATATATAGTTCATCTCCCATCAAAAACTAGTTGGCCCTATAGCAGTTGAGTGTTCAGTAATACCATAAGATTTCATCCACCTTGACCTAAGTGCTCCCTGTCCGATCCTCTAGCAAACACTCGACCTATCGAACTTAGACCACCCCAGTACCTGAATGGTGGTTACCAACAGGACCCAACCATTAGGGGTGTGATGTGAAAGGTTGTGTCTGCTATGAGACCAGAACTACCCCCGCTCCAACAACAAATTCCCCCATGCACCAAACCTTTTTTGTTGACCAACTGCTACAGCTCCACCATGTTCCGTCTATCAGTCATATAATATGACACCATGGTTCTGGGGTATATGTAATGCGCTAGAAATTTCTGCAATTTTTATAGTTTTTTTGTGCTTGTGATTTGTTTCAAATATGTTACAACAACTTAATTTGTACTTTTTATTTCCTTTAACTAAAACCCTCCGGAAATGTATTGTTTAATGTACAGAGAGGGGGAGGGTGAGAGGAGAGGAGAGGAAGAGAGTTTGAGAGGTGGATGGTAAGAAATAGTGATGGGGGAGAGGGAGGGAGAGATTTTTATAGTTGTCATCTATCTGTCGCTAATAAATGGAGTCCCAAATATTTTTTTATTATGTAAGCAGAGAGGACAAACACTATTTTACAAAGTGCATTTTTATTTTAATACTTTTATATTTTTATAACATGTATAATAATATATTATGTACAAATGAGAGCAAAAAACAATATACCTCGATATCCAGCGTTCAATAAACACAGTGGGGTAGATCCAGAACTCCGCTTGCAATCCGTTTACTAGCGTAGCGTATTTACGCATGCGTACCTTCTTTACACTCCCCTAGGCACACCCCTTGAATGTACGTACTTTGACCGATTTCCGCTTTTCAAACCCTACCTTGACTTTTGGCTGCGTAATCGCTAAGCATGCTCATACTGTACAATTAAAAAGTAAACCCCGCCTACATTGCATAATTTAGGCGTACTTTTGGGTCACGTCAAATTGGCACGCCCACACGTATGAATGTATGCAAATAATACGTGAATGGCCCATACGCTCAGAGTTACGTTACGTTACGTATCATCTGACGTGCGCATGCGCAGTACATACAAAATCGCTATTTTACGTGTCCGCCAGGTGTAAATTCGCACAGAAGCATTGTTCTGGATCTGCCCCAGTGATTGGAAATAGGGGTACCGCAGTAAAAATAATATAAATCTGTTTTACCGGCTCACTGTAGGAAAGAATCAGTTTCCAAATAAAATGAACAACAAACACAGTAGAAAACCAAAAGCACAGGCTAGGTCAAATTTTATAAATCTACATAAATAGATATTAATATGTCATTAAGTTTATCCTATCCTGCGGCGGTGTGATGGAATAGCTGCAGAGCACTCTCCCTACAACATAACAGGGGCACAGGTGTGATAAGCAGTATCCATACAGGGCTAGATTTGCAAACCTCACATCATTCTCACCACCATTTCCGTTTTTCTAGGAAGTTTTATATTGTTTTTTAAAGCACGAATAGCAAAGTATTCTTATTGTTAACCAGTCTAAAATCTTGTACAGGATCTTGATGGTGTAGGTATATTAATGGTTTAACAGACAGAGAGTGATTTATATCGAGAATCAAAGGGAAAAATCAAAACCATGTCTGGAAACCCAGACATCTAATTCATGCAGGGAAGTTGATACATATTTTTTGAATTGAACAATATAACATTTTAACTATCATTTAGAGTCGAGTTAGGAATTTATACTTTGAAACGCGTCAGCATTCTTTCTCTTTAGAATTTTATCTGCTCATCGAGATGCTTTGTGTTTTTACACGCTACTATTTGGACTGTGATGGATTTTAATGCTAGAGGATCATGGATTGGGAAGGCCACTTGTGTTCAAACTGGAACCTATGAACTACAAGCTAAAAACCATGAGGAGAGACGAAAAGAGTCGAGGCTCTGTTTCATCATGTTCCTGTGCGATTGGGTAACATATACAGTCTGCTTCTCTTTTATATGATGAGACTTTGAATAGTTTCTTACTTATCTCATGGAAACTTGGTCTTATTATATATCCATTTGTAGATATCGGCTTAACATTGTGAACATTACTTTGTGACTTATGAATTCACGGCACATTTACTTTTATTTGTTGCTGTTTTAAATAGTAAGGACTATAGTTCAATATCACGGAGTGCTCTATACAGCTTATTAGATATATTGGCCCTGATTCACACCACAGGCTTCTTAGGCGCATAATTGGCCGATTTTTGCCACTGGGCATGTGTAGACAGTGTGATTATGCAATCTACGTAGCCCTTAGGCACGTAGATGAACTAGGTGCGGTTTTAAAGAAAGCACATAGCTTTTTAGGTGACAGGAGGCGTGACACGGCAGCCAAAGTGGGTGGGGGGAGGGATGTAGATTAGGCTGGGAGGGAGGACTGGGGATTGTCCGTGTGTATTATCCCTTCTTAAGAGGGAAAATACATACAGTGACTTAAGGTTGCCTATAGCACTCGTGTCATTAGGCACCTAAAAACATGGGGGGGGGGGCTGGGTAGTTGACCAGAGAAGTAGGTGTGAATCTGGTCCAGTGATACATCAGATATTGCTAAAAATATACACCAGTGTTTACCAAATGCATGTCCTCAAGGCTCCCAGCAGTGCATGTTTTCAGATCTCCTTGCTGGGGCACAGGTGTGTTCATTACTGACTGTTTACAAGATCTGCAGGTGGTATCATTACATCTCTTGTTCTGTAGGGAGATCGGAAAAACATGCACTGTTGGGTCTTGAGGTCCAAGTTTGGGGATCACTGGTGCACACTGAAATTATTATGGTTTTTATGCTTGTTGTGATTACTATTTATATTAAAGTCTTTCTTTGTCCGGGATTGCCATTTGTTTTATATTTTATCTGTGCCGACACTGTGATCATTTACACGTATAAATATAGCGCTGTATTTCTTTGGAAATTATCACATTTTATTCTATCTGCACAGTTTAAAACCCCCATCCTCACTCGCTGCCCCCTGTAATTTTGTCTCCTATATATATATGTAAGGCATGTGGGGGGTAGCATGAAATAGCAAAAAATGTACATACAGCTCTGTAAAATGTTATGCTATTTACTCATACAATGCTATCTATTGTTGCAGTCTGAATGTAGCATTTAGATGCAGAGAAAGGATAGGGCTGTATTAAATGTCTGGAATTGTGATTACCAAAGTTTAGGGAAAAAAAGGTATTAAAAGTAAAAAGAAAAAAAAAAAAAGGCAGAAAAAAGAATTCAGAAAAACTCTGCTTATGGGAATCTTTGCATGTCAGCTGTAGTTCTCTCATTCCCGGTGCTGCAATCTCTGGGGAAGCAGCAAGCATCAGGATTTATGGGGTAACATTAGGGGGGGGTGTTAGTGTTGGTGTATGAAGTAGTAATAGCTTTATATTACAAAATGTTTGCTATCTCCATGATCTATTATTTTCAGAAAGGAAGCAGCTTTTGGAAACTTATTCCCCTTTCTCATCACCACCAAATACCTGTGTTTTTGGCCAAAACCCCAGGTATTTGGTGGTGATCTGAAAGGTCTAATAACCCAGGACTCAGACACGGGCAAAAAGAAGGGTTTTTCCCACGTCTGGTGGTCATGTGAAAGGTGCTGATCGGATCTTTCAACCCAGGCCTCACCTCATGCACACGATTGGATGGATTTGTTAACTGTTGCTATGCAACAGTAAACTCCACAGGAGCATCACACAGCTACTTTCCAATGTGCCAGGGCAGACCCGGCACCCAGAAGTTGTTTGTTTTTTATTTCCCTGAAAAACCCCGGCATAAACGCAAGTTCAAAAACCCGAGGTGGTGATGATGATAAAGCCGCTTTAAAAAAGTATCAAAAGTAAAAAGTCAAGAGCCAGAGTTAGGAGCAACAAAAAAAGATGCAAACCTTCACCAGGATAAGTCAGTTTAAACACAGATGTATAGATACGACCTCCTTTGTAGCGCTCCCTATATATACTGCAGTAGCGGGATGAATATAGGGGTAAAACCACCACCCCCAAGAAACACAACACTCTACCAAAAAAAGATAGTTGAACAAAAACAAACTAGATTTTTTTTAACAGCACTGTATAATGCATGTAAATTAATGTCCGGTTCTTACAAAATGTATCTTTCCTCTTCCAAATTCTTCAGAAATATTCAAAGATCCCTGTCTTTATCTTCTTATCCATGTGACATGTAGGAAAAGAGAAAATCTAATTGTGCAGTAATCTTGTTACTATAAAATACTCCTAATGCAACAAAGTTGCACTCACATTGTTGTTCTCTTGTTTCAAAGCCGTATGTCAATACCTCCGGGTCTTCCTCTCCTTGTTTCCCTTCTGGTTGTCTTCTCCCCTTTCCTCTCACAGAATATGGAAGAAAGAAGAAGAAAACACCAATTGTGCAGTATGTCTCTTCTCAGGTTTATAGATAGATGAAATATTACACTCACATCAAATCTCCTTTAAGAAATCGCTTATAAACCAAATATCCTCGTGATTCTCCAACCTCCCCCCTCACGGATTTATGCAATAGAAATAAACACAACCAATTGCACAGTATGCCTTTTCACAATGTTATAAGACTGTGAGCCAGATTTACTAAGCTGTGGGTTTGGAAATGTGGAGATGTTGCCCATAGCAACCAATCAGATTTTAGCTGACATTCTCTAGCATGTATAAAGAAAGTGAGAGCTAGAATCCAATTGGTTGCTTTAGGCAACATCTCCAATTTTCCAAACCCGCAGCTTAGTAAATCTGGGCCTATATATGAAATGCACTCACAAGAGATCCTCTTGTATATCAGCAGTTCAAAATCAGAATTCCTCTCCTCTGGTTTCCACAATGTTCTCTCTTCTCTGCATACCATCTGTCTAATGCACAAACGGAAAAGAGCCTTATCGTGCAGTATGTATATCCTCAATAATAAATCATATGGAAAAGGGGGGAGAAAAAAAATCACATTCTATTCCTCTTTAAAGGCGACATTATAAAAAAAATTTTTAATATTGTTTAAAACAGCACATTAAGTAAAAACAATAATAAAACCAGTCGCAGAGCACGTGTCTCTCAACTTTTCTAAAGCAATACAGGTTTGTATAACATAGGGTCCGGACGTCCTATATCCAAAACTGTTTCACACAAAGTTCAAACCTCTGTAACTGAAGTGACGATCCACGTGTATTCTGCCACTGCAAACATCCACCAACGCCTTTCAACAAATCAATGTCTTTTTCAGCTTTCACCTAGGAGGGTTAGGGTGAGGCTGCAGGGGAGGGAGGGTTAGGGTCAGGCTGCGGTAGATGGAGGGTTAGGGTCAGGCTGCAGGGGAGGCAGGGTTAGGGTCAGGTTGCCACGAAAGGAGGGTTATGGTTAGAGAGGGGAGGGTTAGGGTTAGAATTAGGGAAAGGTGTAGGGACTAATTTTACTTACTATTTTGGAACACGGCGCTTTTGGTGCTCCGTGGATCGATTGCTATGCCTCATGCCGAATGGCCTCAATCAGCTATTCGGACCGGAGCCCCACACCCGAAATTACATATTCTCCAACATGACCCATTCCATTAGGTACAAAATACTCTGCTCCTCAGTTTCCAACTGTCAGTTACTATGGTGACAAACTTTGCTGAAGAGAAAAATCGTTTTTAAAATATCAATTCATTCTTTTAAAGCAGGTGAGTGTGACATTTGGAAGCTCGGGAGTGGATTAAATTGTACCTAATGGAATGGGTCATGTTGGAGGGTCTGTAATTATTGTTATTGGACCGGATCCGAAAATCTGTTGCGTGAATACTGTGATCATCCGATTGCAGGAAAATTGGATTTTAGGGTCCAAGGGCTGGATACAGAGTGGTCCGTGTGAGCGCACTGTGCATGCACAGGCAGATGTGACGCATCAGAACTCTGAACGTATGGAAATGGTTTCCTTATGTTCAGAGTTCCATACGTTAGGGCAGGACAACCCTCCGTACGTGCGAGGATACACAGCATGGGCGGGAGAAGCATATAAATTGCACGATGTGGGCTAGGTTAGGCACTTCCGTACATCAGAGGGTTCTGTTCAAACAGAGATCAGTGCATAAAAGTTAAGGTAGGTTTATGGACCTGTGAGTCAGCTAAATTCCGAGGGTGTCATGAAAGTGCACTGGCCTCTTACATGCGAACTTCAGAAACTCCATCTGAATCAGGCCCCAAATGATTGCACCGCTAAGCACTCCTAGAACGGACTGACCAACTGCCCCCGCCTGTCAAAAGTGCCCTTGATCTTCTGCATAGAACACATTCTGATTGGGTAGCATGTGTCGAACGCAAAAGTGTTCAAAATCCGATCCACAACGTACCAGAACTAGGGAAAAATGATGTTACAATCTGTTCATTATAATTATTTTTTATTATGTGTAAGGAAAATACAGAAATTTTGCTTATTGTACATAAATACAGACGTACATTAATATTACACTATTAGAGATGAGCCCAATCGTCACCTCTGAACACTTATTCTGAATTTTGAAAAGTTAATATTTGTCTCCCCCTGCTGGTCAATATGGTTTTGTCATGGTGTAAATTTGTACCTGTTTTTGCTGTTCATCTAAACTCTAAATAGACTCTCTACTTAGTAATGAAAGGAAAGGTGCCTGCACATTTGTAATGAAGGTCATCTTTATAAAACAAACAATAACCATACACATTGGGGCTGATTCAGAGATGCGATTGCGAAAAGATCGCAAATATACGCATCTAATGTTAAGATCTTAGTAGGTTCCAGCCCACTGCATAAACAGTCACTCCCCTTGCAAACAGCGGTGGATCTTAAACTTAGACCACCATTGACTAGCCCTAACTCTGCGCTGTCATTTGGGATCTTAAGTGACGTGGGATCGTTCATTTAAGATCCTAAGTGTCAGCCCGCGCCCACTTTCCCTCATTTCCCTGCCTCCCCCCGCCCATTTCCATGCAAATCCTTAAGATCTTAAAGATTCGCAGCACTTAACATCTTAAGTGCTTGCGTGCGATTCAAACTTACGCTCTTAGCGAATTTACGCTCCTAACCGCTACGTAGACGGCGTTGCACTATTACTACGCATGCGCAGTTTTGCAAATTTTCTAGGATCTTAAATATACGCTCCTAAGTGCCATGGAAATCGTATCTCTGAATCAGGCCCATTATGTGTTAGTAATAAAACGTAATAAAATCATTTGATTCTTTTTTCCAGGTTGACAACTACATGAAAAACCAGCTGATTAAAACTTGACAGAAGAGAAGAATGGAAATGACATTTATAAAGATATTACCTTGTTGAAGCTGCTATTTCAGAATATAATATTCAAAATGAGTAAATTTGGACCTGATGCAGATTTTTAAAAGTTTACATTTTCAATGTGACCAGACCTAAAAATTCTGTTTTTGCAATCTGTGCTGACGCACACATCCGAGCCAGCCAGCTGATCGCTATCCTTAGTGGGAGGGGCAATTTACATTATTGGCATGGAACCATAGTGAGGACCAATCCAAACTTCTGATTCATCTTCATTATAAGGGCCATTGCACTGTACATTTTAAAGCTTATCCTGGGGCATGAAGCCCGTGTGAGCGATGGGGAGCGGTTATGAAAGTGTTTGCTTTGCTGCGTGAATAAATTAGGGATCTGCTATCTGATTTTAATGATCTAGGGGCAGACCCAGAATTACGCTATGAGGCTGTTTTCCGCACGTCGCGTGCATTTGTGCCAAACAGATTTCCTGGAAGCCTTTGCGATGCTGGATCAGGACGAGCCACCATATGTAAAAGAATTGCGCATGTTATGTATGGTAATTGCACAGTATGGGCTGGTTAAGCACTTACGTATGATTCACCATAACCCATCAACCACATTTTCTGTGGGGCTGGTGTGTAACACTTAAGGAAGGGTCCAGGTAACGGAAGCTCTGTACGTGCATAGGAGCGTGTTCTCCCCTTGTATGTACGGATCTGGGGATCTTACTTTCGGGTCTCCGCTACCGTTTCAGAGGTGTAACATTCACGGTGGCAGCGGAATTAAAGATCCGGTCTCTGGTCTTTCGTTATTAAAGAGATTTGATTATTATTTTAAATTTTTTTAACCATCCAGTCCTGTTGTTGTTATTACAATTTTTTTTTATTAATATAAATTTACATTTATTATTATTATTATTATCAATTTTATTATGATAATCATCATCATTATTACCGTTTATTATTATTATTATTATTATTATTATTATTATTATTATCATCATCAAGTATTATCATTATTATTATTTATTAGTTATTATTTGAAGTAGTAGTAATAGTAGTAGTAGTGTCTTTGGTATTATTATTATTATCATCATCATTATTATTATTATTAGTATCATTGGTATTATTATAATCATCAATTACTATTATTGGCCCAGATCCAGAACAACGTTTGTGAGCGAAATTTAAACGTGGCGGAGACGTAAAATCGCCTTTTAGTAAGTACTGCGCATGCGCACCACAGAAAATACGCACCGTAACATAGCGTAAATGTGAACGTATGGGCCATTCACGTATGTGTCACGTAAATACTTACGTGTGGGCGTGCCAATTTTACGTTTCAGAAAAATACGTCTGAAATACGTCATGTAGGTGGGGTTTGTATTTAAAGTGTACAGTATGGCCGTGCTTAGCTGCGTAAATATGTGTTGCCCATACGTACGTGTGCGGATCACATCGGTTACGTTGCCAAAAGTTAAGGTAGGGTTTGGAAAGCGGATCTTGGACAAAATACGTACATTCAAGGGGTGAATACACTACGCGAGGAAACATATTGCAAACGTGTTAGGAATTGCTAGTGACCGCTCAGGCGTCCTCTTTGCATAAGCCTGAATCCGGTTCCTTGTATCCTATCCACTATGTATTGCACACCAAACATCTTGGAAAGGACGGCTTTAGGAAATCAATAGCACCGTCCCTCAGAGGGTTAAACCCGCAGCAGTTCATAACTGTTACTTCCTTTGTAGCTCAACACGAAGAAATAACTGAGAGATAATGCTGGACAGTAAACTGGATCTCAATTGGGCGCCAAATGGAAGAGGTGGTTTTGAATGGCTATCGAAGCCTATTATCACATTTGCAGTATAACAATTCCATAGTAGACCATTATACTGACTGGGCAATGCATTACCTGACACATAAAGGTTTGGCTTGATGTGCTAAAAGCTTAAGGTGCAGCCAAGAGCTTTTATCTTATGCAATAGCAGACACCGAGTGATATATTTTCCTTTGCCGGCTTCCCTTCCACCTTCTCTGTTTACAAGTCAGCTGTTCCAGCAGAAACATCTGGATCGAGGACAAGCTGCAATGATGGACGATTCAGCTTTCTAAATTTATTTGATTTTATTTTATTTTAGTAGGGACCAGACACTTCAAGCAAGCTGAACCCAGAAGATCACAGACTACAATGAATAAAAGAACACTTCCCAAGATGATGACATCAAACGGTGAGTGCCCAAATCTTTTATTAATTTCAATAGCAGACTATAAGTGACTTGTTTTATCTATTACTGGTTATATGACGCCTCTAGCACCTTAACTACACAGAGAGAATTTTTTCATTTTCTCTGGTTATATTTACCAATATACAAAGGGTGATATCCATATATTGCATTTAACATTTGTTTTTATTTGCATATATTGCTGTTTTTTAATTGATTAAACTAAATATTTGAAACTTTCATCCTGTCGAGATATCATTTGCTAATTTAGCGCTCCCTCAATCACTTGTTTTATAATTTTAATACAACACACACTACATACATACACTTAGATTAGGAGAGATGACCACCGAAGGTAAGTGCACACATTTAGGGAACATAATTAGTTAGGGAATATTTATTTTTTACATGCATACTTTATTAAATGATGTAAGGGGTTAATGTATGTTTTGTACTTAGTATTTTTTTTTTTTACCACACTACACGCAGTGCAGCATGGTTAGAAGTCTTACCATGTTGTGCTGATAGAACTACAAGGGATGTAATTATGTCATCAACATTAGGGGGCTCTAGTGAGCGCTCTAGTTTTGGTGACATCATTTTTTCTTTAAAAGGGGGCCCTCTGGCAACAGACCGGTCTTTAGTCGCGGGGACACGGAGGAGGAAGAAAGGGT
>WWET01000101.1:291714-303990 GCA_011038615.1 Limnodynastes dumerilii
CTCTCTCTCTCCGTCTCTTTCTCTCTCTGTCTCTCTTTTTCTCCCTCTCTCTCTCTCTCTCTCCCTCTCTCTCTCTCTCTCTTCCTCTCCCTATCCCTCTATAGGACAAGATCCAGAGTTTGAAAATAAGAAGAAATTAGATGGAAATGTTATACCTGGGGAAAACCATGCTGAATTGCAGGGGAAGCAAATTTCACTCCACCTGAAATTCAACATGGTTTTTTCCAGGTGTAACTTTCCACCTAATTTCCTCATATTTTCAAACTGTAGCTCCAAAGTTATTAGGGGGAAATGCAAAAAAAAAGGGGAAAAAAACCCTCCCAATAATTATCTTTCTTTTAGTTGATTAGAATTTAGTTTAGTTTTTAGTTTTCTTTAACCAGATCCCTCATGTATTTTATCATTATCCACTTCAGAAAGCCAGAAGAGACAGACCTGTGTATCTCAGATATCGGCGGCAGACAAGCACACGAAATGTCTCATCCTCCAACCTCACGCAATAAGGTCAGACGCTCTATTCCCTGATATATAATATTATATATACTGTGTGCAGTGACATGACAGGGGATCTCTGGACTTCAGATGTTAAACTGGATACCCACTACATCATTTTCACCTGATTATCATGTCGATCACATGATAAACGAGCCAAGATCCTGTTTAATTGTTCTAAAGCACATTACATAATTTGATTTTGATTTTATAACCTTCCTTATCACAACACATACTTTCCAACTTTGTTTGAATATCAGGCAGACTCTCTGAAGAGTGGGTGATCGCCCTGACTTCCTGAAGTGTTGGCAATTTCCCTGATGTTGACTTAGTTGCAGAAGTAATTGCTGTATGATGACACTTTGGTCTCTTGTTGTGTCACCTACTTTTATCTCTTCTATAGAGATGAAGAAGTCAGCGGATCCTATTCACAGTCTCCACAATAACACTGAAATATTTATTCACTGGCAATGTAACAATTTCTAACTACTGATGCGGCCATTATTATTGAGAAATAGTTTTCCTGACAGCGCTAGACACACCTATGGGTGGAGCTATTCACAGGACACACCCAGAGCCGGATTGTGGGCCATTTGGGCCTGTGGCTGAAAATGATCAAGGGCCCAAACTATATAGTATGCTTTGAGATAACATGCAGTGGGAGGCCTGGAGATCTGCATTGTGTGGGGGCCTATTTTCAGATGAGGCCTGGGGCTTTAGTCCCATTAGCCCTTTTTGTTAATCTGGCCATGGACACACCCCTTTACTGGTACGAGACACACCCCTTTGGTGCAGCATCTTAATAGTGTTATCACAATCTCCCTAATATTCATTTGGAAAAGTTGGCTTGTTTGTTTTTTTAACGATCAGTGATGTCAGAAGAACAGATGGTAAAGAAGAAGAAAATTACATATCTGCCAGTAAATCATGATGGTGTATGAATCGACATGAATGGTCATCAGGAATTTAAGTTGTCTGTAATATCTTAAAATAATAATAATAATAATAATAATAATAATAATAATATGATATAATATATTGTGATATAATAATATTGTATAATACTATATATAACTATATCACATCTTGTGATTTTGTTATGTAGTGTTTACCCGGCTTTAATGTGGGGTTATAAGCGCAGTCATGATCTGGCACATAGACGTGTATTCCCAGCACAATATCTGTGTCTTACATTATGTTTTGACTCTCTGTTTTTCAGCCTGCTGACTTGTTTGAAATGATTGAGAAAATGCAGGTAAGACTTCAATCAGTTTTAGATCGAAGTGGAAGAGAGAACGGAGACAGAGAGGAGGAGAGAACGGAGACAGAGAGGAGTATAGAACAGAGACAGAGAGGAGGAGAGAACAGAGACAAAGAGGAGGATAGAACAGAGACAAAGAGGAGGATAGAACGGATACAGAGAGGAGGAGTAAACAGAGACAGAGAGGAATAAAGAATGGAGACAGAGAGGAGGAGAGAATGGAGACAGAGAGGAGGAGAGAATGGAGACATAGAGAAGGAGAGGATGGAGACAGAGAGGAGGAGAGAATGGAGACAGAGAGGAGGAGAGAATGAAGAAAGTGAGAAGGAGAGAACGGAGACAGAGTGGAGGAGAGAACGGAGACAGAGAGGAGAGAACAGAGACAGAGAGGAGGAGTGAATGGAGACAGAGAGGAGGAGTGAACGGAGACAGAGAGGAGGAGAGAACAGAGACAGAGAGGAATAAAGAATGGAGACAGAGAGGAAGAGAGAATGGAGACAGAGAGGAGGAGAGAATGAAGAAAGAGAGGAGAGAACAGCGACAGAGAGGAGAGAACAGAGACAGAGAGGAGGAGTGAACAGAGACAGAGAGGAGGAGTGAACGGAGACAGAGAGGAGGAGTGAACGGAGACAGAGAGGAGGAGAGAACAGAGACAGAGAGGAGAAGAGAATGGAGACAGAGAGGAGGAGAGAATGGATACAGAGAGGAGGAGAGAATGGAGACATAGAGGAGGAGAGAATGGAGACAGAGAGGAGGAGAGAATGGAGACAGAGAGGAGGAGAGAATGAAGAAAGAGAGAAGGAGAGAACGGAGACAGAGTGGAGGAGAGAACGGAGACAGAGAGGAGAGAACAGAGACAGAGAGGAGGAGAGAACAGAGACAGAGAGGAGGAGAGAACAGAGACAGAGAGGAGGAGAGAACGGAGTCAGAGAGGAGGAGAGAACGGAGACATAGAGGAGGAGAGAACGGAGACATAGAGGAGGAGAGAACGGAGACAGAGAGGAGGAGAGAATGGAGACAGAGAGGAGGAGAGAGAATGGAGGCAGAGAGGAGAAGAGAATGGAGACAGAGAGGAGGAGGAGAGAGTGGACAGAGTAGAGGAGAAAGCGGGGACAGAGTGGAGGAGAGCGGGGACAGAGCGGAGGAGGGAGTGGGGACAGAACAGAGGAGAGTGGGGACAGAGCAGAAGAGACTGGGGACAGAGCAGAGGAGAGAGCAGATGGGAGCAGGAAATAAAAATATATATTTTATTATACTTGTTTTAAGGATTTCTGCAATGTTAAAGCTGACATTGTGATAGTGACTGTGGGCCGGATTCACACAGTTTACTGATATTTGATACTGTGCATATGCGTAGTATCTTTTTTACGTAATCTATGTAACTTTTTATTACGTAGATTGCGGATATGCCGTCTTTAAGAGCGTGTGCATCCGGCCCTGTATCATTGGAGAATTAGTTATTGTTGCTGTAGTGTGCAAGCTTCTATCACACCCCCTCTCCCTTCTCTGTAGGCGATATACATTGAAGAGTAGCTACTGGCAATAACATCTTCACTTAGAAATGATATTTCTGATGTCAAAAAAATTTAAATTCAGACATTTCTAGGGTTAAAACTGTTTTTCGAGCATGTTGCTTGATCTATGTGTAGATGCTTTGATATTTACATTTACATGTGTTGCGTGTTTATTTCAGTGTAGCCGTCTAGAAGACCAGCGTTGCGTGCTCCCCTCCACCCTGAAGGTAAGTTGGAAATCCTCAGAGTCATGTGTTATCAGGCCAATAACCACCACCAGCCAGCAAACGCACTACACACACCAGAAAGGTGGGGGGGTGTTACTCCAATCCCTCCAGACCAGGAACCTGTCTACTTGCTATGGGGTCAGAGTATGTTTACTTCTGCCCCTGTCCGCAGTGTTTGGCATGTGTGTGTAAATTAAGAATGGGGGAATGAATATTACGGAGGGAGTCTCCGTAGGCACTTTTAGAAATAGAGACTGCCGAAAGCTCAATTTCAGCTGTCTTCATTTCCAAAAAGGCAGCAATTAGCAATTTTTATTTTTTTTTAATGGGTAAGTATGCCGATTGGCATACTTACCCATTCATTCTCGGAAGCTGCCGATCACAACCGCCAGTAACCACTGCCCGCCATAGACCCTACCGGAGAGGGGAATAACCTCTCAAGGTACTTTTAGGGTTAGGCTCTGGGAGGGTTAGGGTCATGGAAGGGGAGTGTTAGGGTCAGCCTGCAGGGAGGGGAGTTTTAGGGTTAGGCTGCGGGGAGGGGAGTCTTAGGGTTAAGTTGCAGGGAAGGGGAGTCTAAGGGTTAGGCTGTGGGAAAGGGAGGCTTAGTGTCAGGGTTGCAGGGAAGGGAGGGTTAGGGTAATGGAAGGGGAGTGTTAGGTCCGGATTAGGGTAAGGGTCAGGAATGGAATTATACTCACCTTTTGGCACAGCGTCTTCAGTATGCAGAGGATCAATTGCTTTGCCTCTTCGAGGCAAAAGCAATCAATTTCCCAGCCACTTCAGAATGGCCCTTTCGAAAAAGGGACGTTCTCAGCGGCGAATCACAGCCATGAAAATTGTATGGAAGATTTTAAATCTGTTCTGTTTGGTTGCAAATCAGTGCAGTGACTCATCAACCGAATAACCAATCAATCAATCAATCAATTATCATTCCAAATATTGTGTCTGATATTTCATAACATTTCATTATTGCAGAAAAAGGCACCCGAGATGGGCCACCCTGGCATCCAAGAAGTGAGTGGAAAACTCTTCCAAACATTTGCAGACTTATGTATATATTTGTTTGTCTATTTTTTATTTCATTGCATGTAATCAACAGTCTGATTCCTGATTTATAAGGCATCTTCTATTGCCTAAACCTCTTGCCAATGCTCCCACAGGTATTAAGAAGAGGCTGCCCTCTACCACTTATAATTGTGCCCCCGCTTGGGGGATACTGGATCGAGGGTACCAATCACACTCTGCCTTCCCCGGAATTCGATCTCCCAGCTCCGTATGACAGATTGCGGATTCTCCAGTCAGATCCTACAGCGCGGGTCTATAGAAAGCACTTCTTGGGCAAGGTATGATCCTCAGCCTCCATCATCACCTGAAGTTGTCTAGAGCAGCTAACACTACAAGGCCAAACAGTTCCTGTCCCTGGTATGTTGATATCCAATCACAGGACATGTTACAGTTGGTGGTGTGTGAAATGCACAATTTTCATATATAGGGCAGGTCTCTACTGTGCAATCCGCATACATACCCCCTCCCAATAGAACTTGCTCACATCCTGCAATCGTAAACACGTCAAAAGGCAAATCAGTATGAAAATCTGGATACAAAGAATCCAGAACTATACTGAAATTCCAGCACATGCAGTTGCAAAAGGCGAGTGTTTTCTGATGTTAGTGATCGGAAAACACCCTCTATACGTAAATCTGGATCCAGTTCAAATAACCAGCACTCATTCAGTGAGGGGCTGCATTAAATAGGTGACTGAACAGGTGCTGGTAATCAGACAAACAAAGTAAAAATTCAAACATGAGCTAAGAGTGCAGAATAGCAGCACCTAGTGGAAAACCAGGAAACTGCAAAGTTCATAAATGTTAAGACAAACAAATACCTACTTCTGTTAAAAGTGGAAATGCTACTTATATCCTTCAGGTTATTCTTAACATGCAGGTTTCTTGAACAAGTTGTAAACATGTATTTAGTGTAGAAGGTCCATGTAGGTTCTTCTGGTATCAAGCAGTAGCCTTTTGTTTCTCTTCCATGTTGGACATAGAAAGGAGGCCGACTAAACGATTATATCGTCTGTGTCAATTCCTCTATGACAAAACTCTGGCCTCTTACCCCTCTGCTAGGAACATTCCAACTTCTGTGCCCAGGACCCCCGACTCGGACCTGTTATCTTGTCCGCAAAACTGGAACAGAAAGCTGACAGACTGCGCCTGATCCTAAGGTGAGGGTACAATGTGGGTAAGATGTACTCTCTGCTGTACATAACATGGGACTGAACCCAGACTATCGCAGCTTGTGATTGCATATGTGCGCAGCATTGTTTAAGAATGAATCTTGATTGTCAGGATTAAGACTTCTGTACTGAAAGTCTTTCCAACGACGGGACATGGCGGGAAGCATAAGGAGCATACGCTAAGTTGGAGAGTGGAGGTATTTACATTTTAAAGTCTAAGCACCTTATGTCCTATCCAGACTTAAGCTCCATCCCCAATTTAAATAAGGACAGTGCGGAAATCTTAAGGGACTTTCCAAGGATCATAAGTCCTTGTGTGCATGAAAGGCTTGATAAGTGGGAATTTCACCTCACAAGTCTGGATCTGGTGCATGAATATTACAGGAGGAGAAGGAACGGCTACATTGTAACTCAACTAAGAAGGAACGCCCACTTGTGTACTCAGCCCCGCCCCTCTGTTGGCAGTTTTCTTGCTCTTTAGGGCCTGATCCAGACTGGAGCGTGGGGGATCTCTGCGTTCCGTTGCACTGCACATGCCAAGTGCCCACACAATTATGGCAATCCAGACCTGAATGCCTATCAGTGGTCAACCTCTTGCGTTCCAAGGAGCATTTCGTGGGTGGAAAGGATGTAGTTAGTCATTGTATGGAAAGGGCCTAATTAGACATAAGTCTGATTGGGGAAGCACAATGGTTCCGTGAGTAACATTGTGTCTCACAGTGCTGAGGTCATGAGTTCAATTCCCAGACTAGGCCTTATCTGTTTGGAGTTTGTATGTTCTCCCCGTGTCTGTGTGGGTTTCCTCCTACACTCCAAAAACATACTGGTAGGTTAATTAGCTGCTGAATAAATTAACCCTAGTGTATGTGTGGGTAGATGTATATATGTGTATGTTAGGGACCTCAGTATGTAGCGGGTAGTATGTGAATATCTAATGTTTTCTGTAAAGCGCTGCGAACAATTTGTGGCTCTATATAAATAAGCAATAAAAATAATAATAATAATAATATTAATAATAATAAGTGCACACAGTTTATAGCAAAATATTTGCACCAGCCGCTAAGTCCAATACATCACTCTTGCAGTGGCAGCTATGCGAATGCTGCTTATACATTGTGCTGCTTTATACTTATAGCTAATTTCATTCATTACTATGCTATTGTTACATTCACATTCACCATGATATGCCTGCACAAACAGAACCATCATCTCCACTATACAATGCACTTTTCTGAACTTGTGATTGGATGTCAACACGCAACTTTCCACATGGAGCTAAGATTGTGTTTATGACTAGACAGTGGCATAACTACCGTGTTTGCCCGGGACCCGGAGGAGAGAGTCAGCCCCCTTCCCTGCACTGACACTGTCAGCGGTCAGTAGCTTAAACAGCGCTCCGTACTCGGTCTATGAGTTCTAAACGTTATTTATAAATAACTATCCAGCAACTGAAAGCTTAGTGCTGCCCCCTGCTGGCAGGAAGGGGGAGAGGGAGTGATAAAGTCAAGCCACAGAATGGGTGCAGCACAGAAGAAGTCCTATAACCGGGTAACCGACTGTATGTGAGCCTAGGAAGATAACATATATTGTCTGAATTCCACTTTGTGTTTTTTCTAGAACCAAGTCTGGCACCAAACATCAGCTGATAGACACGTCCAGTTTCGGTAATGTCCCCTCTGCAGTACAGATGGCACAGGTAAGGCATTAAATGGTTACTGATGTCGGCTCCCCAAATATGCCGTTACCTATTCTGGCCCTGATTCACACTTAAGAACGTACCTAAATATATGCAGGCCGTGTGCGTATCTTATCAAGGGGAGTGTCATGGGAGGACACTTGCCACTTAGTTGTGTATTTTAGCGAATCTGCACATACTTTTTTCCTTCTTATTTGTGGATCCAGTTCTCTGTGTCTGTCTGCGTCTCTTTGTTCATACAATGCTGCCGCGCTGGAAACTTGGTATCAATATTATTACAGAAAAATTATTATTTCTTCCAAAATCATCTTTCATTTTTTACGTGGGAATTATCTAAATTAAATACTTTTGATATTTTTCTTTTATTCGAAAGGGCCGTGAAGGGTGGTTTGCGGTGTTCTAACACTGGATAATTTACGATATGGTCGTGCTTATGGCGTTTACACTCTATAATCAGCTAAAAAATATACGCAACTTCCACAGATTTAGTAGTATTGATTTGCGCCGGCCTGAACACCGTTGTAAGTTCTAATGATGATGGATCGCATCCTCAGCTCTGTTTCCCCTTGTTTCTGAGCCTTTTAGTTGAACTTTGTGTGCTAATTTTTTCTTTGTATGCGCAGGACTGATGCTATCAACTGCTTCCCTGCTGTGTGATCAGGAGTTAAGATTCAGCTGATCCCCTGCAGGGGCACTTCCTTGTACTGCTTAGCCAATCAGCTGTCAGGGACATAACAGTTGAGCAGCTGAGCGTGTAAAGTAAGCTCTGACATAGAAGATAAGCTGACCCGCGGCTCCGGCATATTACTGTATTATGGAGCAGCCGCTGCTCAGATGATGTATTTATAAATACATCTCAACACTCAAAGGGTCTGATTCAATTCACCGTGATGCCTGGGCGTGGTGCTTTGCTCGCGAATTAGCATTGCAGATTTTAATACGTATTAGGTGTATTAAGATCCGCAAATTTTACTGAACATAATAGACGATAATAGAAACACTTTGCGCCTATTCCCGTCTTTGCGGTCAATTGAATCAGGCCCAAAGAGTTCTATTCACCAACCGTACCACATACGCACAAGATAGAAGTGAGACGCACCTTTTTGTCCCCCGTCGAGACTCTGCCTTCTTGCTATGGGACCCGAGTCAGTCCACTTTCACTGCATGGCTCTGGGTATCATAATATGTCCATGCGAGCAACGAATAGCTGAGTGTCGCAGCTTTCGATCGGTGAAGAGTCGTGTCTAAGGATCCGATCCGATAGTAATAATGATGGTGATAGGGTCCCACATTCTATATAAACTGTAGGATTTTTGTAATAGATAAATGTAATCCATTGCTTGTATTTTGTGTTTTTGTACCTTTAACCACAAAATATAGATTAAATACGGGATCCAGATATTTCTCTGACAGCAGTAACATTTGAGACAATTCTCCAAGATAACATGGCTGGCAGGTCACCAAGACTCCCAACCGGTTGCAGTCCCCGCTGCGATGGGCTGCTTTTAGAAATAGAGACTGCAGAAAGTTCCTTTTCGGTTGTCTTCAAGCCTTTTTAGAATGTATTTTTATGAATGGGTGAGTGTGCCGATCGGTATACTCACCCATTCATTTTCCCAGGACCCGCCACTGACAGCTCCAGAGAGGTGAGTAACCTCTCCGGGGATTTTTAGTGTTAGGGGGAAGTTTAGGGTTAGACTATTAGGAAGGGAGATTTAGGGTTTAGGCCATAGGAGAAGAGAGTTAGGGTCAGGCTGCAGGGAGGGAGGCCTTAGGGTTAGGCTATAGAGAAGGGAGGGTTAGGGTTAGCCTGCGGGGAAGGGAGGGTTAGGGTAATGGAAGGGGAGGGTTAGGGTTACAGTTAGGGAAACAGTTGGGGTCGTTTTTCCTCTTACCTATCGGAGCACCGCGTTTTGTGCTCCGGAGATCGATGCATAAGAAATCGATATCCCAGCCAGTTCGGCACTGGCTGGGAGAGAATGGTCCTATTGCAATAGGGATGTTCGCAATGAGGACCCATATGTGAATATATGGAGCGGAAATGCCCCCAACGTCTTCTGTTCCCTCTCCGCCAGGTGTTATGTGAAGAGCTGTCCGTAGAGAGGTTCTTCCCTGTCCTATATATGAAGGTGAGAACTCGTGGCCTGTTAACTTGTCTTTATCTGGTCAGCACAAGTGACATGACTGATGATTTGGTGCTTGCTTGTTCAGGCCTCTCAGCTGCTGGTGACATTTGATGAACACGTCATGACCAACAACTTCAAATTCGGGGTCATATACCAGAAACTGGGACAGGTGAGGAACGGCTCAGCGCAGACTCAGTAAGATCACGTACATTGTAAGATATAAGCCTTTAATGAATGCTCGGGAAGAGATGGGGATGTTCCTTACATTATACGCTCACATCATTTTGGGAGACTTTTGCAAGCAGAAAACGTCGGAATTTTACGAGCGCACACACAAACCCATAAGGCTGCCAGCACAGATCTGAATCTTCATGATCCAGACATCCATGCTGGAAGCTTTTAAGTTGGAAAGTTGTGTTTTGCGAGTAAGCAAGGGGGGAGCAGGAGTGTAGCTACATGGGGTACAAGCAAGGGGTACGGCTGCTACAGGGCCTGGAGGAGACGGGGGGGGGGGCATGGCAGCCAATCCCCCTGCACTGTAAGCATGCTGTCAGAGGTTGACATCTTAAACAGCGCGTCGGCGCTCAATGTGTAATCCGGGTGAATCCTTCGGTGAAGAACTGCTTGTTGTTTAAAGTTCATTATATTTAATCCAATATTGTTAGTATAAATAGTTACGGTAATTGTAATCCTAACGGTTACCTGCCAAGTACCGCTGAGAGATTGACAGCTATCTCAACTATCTCAGCTATTTAAACACGAAGCCACCACAGAGCACATCATCATTCTTGAGAAAGGCCTCTGCACAACCGAAACGCGTTGGTCAACTCTCCCAAAAGCGACACACTTTCCTGCATTACACTTCTCATCACCTGTCACAGCCAGTCTACAAGTAAAACCTGGGAATACCAGCTGTTTATACCATCGGCAGTGTAAGTACTGTGTCGATAAAGCAAGTGAACTGCAATCCGTAAAGGAACAACATGGACTTTTAAAAATCCCTCAATACTGCCACCTACTGTTTGAGTTTTAATATGCTTTTTACACCTTATCTTCGCATCACTTCATGCTTTAACCATTTAAGTGCTAGTAGTTTGGGTATATACATTCTATATTACCTACCTATCTCCAAGGCTCTGATGGAGCCGTTGCATACCTCCTGACTCAAGCAGCTGAAATTCCGCGCTTGGTAAAAGTGTCGGTTACTGAATGAATGAATGAATGAATGAATGAATGGATAAGTAGGCCAATTGGCATACTTACCCATTCATTAATAAAAAAAAATTTATTTGCTTATTTTGAAATAGAGAGCTGAAAATTAGCTTTCGGCTGTCTCTATTTCGGAAACAGCATTTTTGAGGCAGCGACTGCATCCTGTAATGAAGGATCGTATGCAAGTGATTAACCAAGTCCTTATTGTACGATTTAAATACCTCCCCACTGCTCATTATGCATACACACTGTACTCATGGCGGGTCATCATGCCCAGCCATTGGAAAAGCTTACATTGCGGAATCCTGAATCATTTGTGGTCTGTTCTGATGCAAAACCACCATGTGCGTGCGCAGAACGCTCGTACAGATTACTTACGCATTCAGAATTCATAAATGAGCTGTTTTGCTTAATTTTGGTTCCGGCCCTTTACCCATATGTTCTCCACTGTGCCGCAGGTGACGGAGACACAAATGTTCGGTAACACAGAGGAGAGTTTGGGGTTCACTGAATTCCTTGATTTCTTGGGAGAAAGAATCGACCTGCAGAACTTTAAAGGGTGAGAAAATAACTCCACATCTTCCTCTGCTAACTCACCACTAATAGATTTGTTTTGCTTCACATATAATGAGCTGTTCAATAATGCAAAATAAAATAAATAATGCATACGTCCTGGGTGGATAAACATTTATTATGCGTTTCTATATTGAACACTGAACGTACGGGTGGGGGTGGAGGAGGCGTGGTAGGTCAGAATGATAATTCCCTTTTCCTGCTGTAGGTTTCGTGGGGGGCTGGATGTTTCTCAAGGCCAGACAGGATCTGAATCGGTATATACCACGTTTCGGGGACATGAGATCATGTTCCACGTGTCAACTAAGCTCCCCTACACGCCAGGCGACACTCAGCAGGTCCGTGTAGTATTAAATGTGACTTAGCTTCATATGTGGATATGTCACGTGTCCTTTGTTACTTAAAACATATTCCGTTTTGCTTCCACTTTGTTTCCATTTTTTTTTTTTTTTTGCTATTGTCCATTTTTTGGTTATAATCACCTGTTTTCTCCAATATTCATAAATCATAATAGCCTTGTTTATTATTTAATATGACCCCTGAATTTATCAACCTTTATATTTTTCTTTACCTTACATATCCCAACATTTATATCTTCCTTTACCCTACTGTTATACCCAGATACAACTTTCTCAGCCATGATGCTGATTTTGCGACATTGTGGGGAAGCTAGATTTCAGCCCATTAGTAAATCACTGTTTTATGTTAAATTAGCAGCTACTTGCTTCCGGCAGAGATCATATAATGGAGCTGTTATCTCCCATTCAATTTACAGGAAGAGTCATGCACTCTTTCTGTAGGACAGGGGTGTCAAACACAAGGCCCGCGGGCCAAATCCGGCCCGCCAGACCTCGTCTGATGGCCCGCGGTGCCGCCGCCAGCCTTGCAGCCTCCCCTTTTTTTTTTTCAATTAATTTACTCCTTCCCTGCCAGGGG
>WWET01000101.1:312445-324847 GCA_011038615.1 Limnodynastes dumerilii
TGTGGGGAAGGGAGGGTTTGCGTTAGGGGCAGGCTTTGGCGAAGGGAGGGTTTGAGTTAGGGTCAGGCTGTGGGGAAGGGAGGGTTAAGGTTAGGCTGCAGGGAAGGGAGGGTTAGGGTAATGGAAAGGAAGGGTCAGAGTTAGGATTAGGCTGCAGGGAAGGGAGGGTTAGGGTCATGGAAGGGGAGAGTTAGGGTAAGGATTAGGCCGTATTCAGTGCTCCGGGATCAATTGTTTTGCCTCTTCAAGACAGAAGCAATCAATTTCCCAGCCAGTTCGGAACTGGCTGGGAGAGAATGGCCCTTCCAAAATAGAGTCGTTCTCGACGGGACCCGTACCCCTTCTCTGTGTACCATAGAAGATAATTTCCACACTGGGCATGCTAATCCATGGGAATAGGCCCAGCCAAACCCAAATTTAAGGGGAATTACACTTACAGTACGACATATGGGAGGTGCTGAGATCATAAGTGGGCGTTCCCTCTTAGTCCTCTCTGTATCCCATCCGGTGCTTTCTGAAATTTTCATGCAATGTAGATGGACATTTATATAACCTCTGTCTGGCGGATATCTGTCTATGTGAGTGATAAAATCTAAACGCACAGGCGTCTACGTAGTGCTGCCCGGCACTTGCTCATCTATTCCATTTTTATCGGCAATGTCATTGCTACGTGGCCTAATCGTGGCTGTATCAGGGCCGACACCTTTCCAATAAAGAATACTTTTATTTTAGAATAGATACAATGTCGAATGTTCCTTTTTTGACAAGGTTCCCATTCCCAGTGGTTAAGGTTAGGCTGCTGGATGGGGGATGGTTAGGTTAGGCTGCAGAGAGGGGACAGTTCAGGTTAGGATTCATAGCAGGAACAGTTAAGCTGCAGGCAGGGCCTGATTAACAATGGGGCTAATGGGACTACAGCCCCAGGCCTCCATCTGAAAATAGGCCCCACACACTGCAGAACTCCAGGCCTCCCACTGCATCCTCCTCCAAAGCATACTATATACTGTGGGCCCTTGATAATTTATAGCCCCAGGCGCCCCAGTCACGGGAACGGTCTCATAGGTGAACTGCCAGATAATCTCTTCTTTGTCGGAAACAATACGGAACATCGTAGCGGCAAGCGACACCCTTTTATCTCTGGGATCTTATGCCATGAAAAACAAATATTGTTGCAAAACCGTTCCAGCTCTGCAAAATATTGTTATTTCTATTAAAAAAAAATAGGAAAATAAATGAAGATATTTCCCAATTCAGGAATTGTGAAATCTTCTCTGTTACCACTTAATAATTTCCCATGAATACACATGGAACGGATTCTCAGTCCCATATTTTATATCATGTGTACACAATCTACGTAACGAAATGTTACGTAGATAGCGTAAAAGAGTTACTATGCATGCGAAGTAGCTCTAAACCTAAAAGAAGTCACATAAAATGAAAAATACAGGACTGAGAATCCGGTCCCATATGACAGTCATGTTACAAATATGTTTGGTTCCGACAACGTTTCATGTGGAGTAAAATTGTGAGTTGTCATTTTTATTATTTTTTGATGATGATGATTCGGAAAGATCTCTATAAAGGACATTTTTATTTTCCCATTTAAAGGCCTTCGGCCAATCAGGCCTCAGAATTCTGCAGGAGGCCACTCCCCTCACACTCCTCCTCCAATAGCAGCAGCTTCTGCAGCGCACAAGGCAGTGAGAGTTCGCCTGAGGACAAGGTAACGGTGACACCGTCCACTGATTCATTATACAACCTGCTGGTGTTTATTAACGTGGGAAAAGGAACTTGTGTGACAGCTGTGACGTGGGGCCTGATCCAGAACAACGATGTAGCGCTGAGCGTGCTAACGCTCAGCGTTACATCGCTGACTCCCCCCTGGCACTCCCCCTGTGCGGGCGTATGGCCCCTTCCTTTTACTTACCTCCCCCCGCCCTCCAGGAGTAACGTGAGCGTTGGGACGCTGGAGGACGTCCCCTCCAGCGTCCCAACGCCGCTACTATGTACTAGCGACGGCGGCCGTAGCTCAGGATCAGGCCCGTGGACTCCAAATGGTGGTTCGTATTGTATGGGTGACAGTTTTGAAAATAGGAATTTGCTATTTAGAACAAGAACCTCTTTTCCCATTCCCAACAGTGTGAGGGTAGATCAGAGTTAGGTTGCAGCGGGTAAAAAGTTAGGGTTAGGGCTTAAGAGGACGGTTAGGTTTAGGTGGTGAGGAATGGGGGGTTGGGGTTAGGTTGTGTTGCATGAACGGTTAGGGTTAGGCTATAAGACATGGAGGGTTAGGGTTAGGCTGTGTTGCATTTAGGGTTAGGCTGTGGGACATGGACAGTTAGGGTTAGGCTGTGTTGCATTTAGGCTGTGCGGCATGGAGGGTTAGGGTTCGGCTGTGGGGCATGGATGGTTAGGGTTAGGCTGTGGGGCATGGAGGGTTAGGGTTAGGCTGTGTTGCATTTAGGGTTAGGCTGTGGGACATGGAGGGCTAGGGTTAGGCTGTGTTGCATTTAGGGTTAGGCTGTGGGGCATGGAAGGTTAGAGTTAGGCTGTGGGGCATGGAGGGTTAGGTTTAGGGCTGAAGAAGGGGAAGTTAGGGTTAGGCTGTGTTACATGGATGGTTAGGGTTAGGCTGAGGAGCATCGAGCTTTAGGGTTAGGGCTGAAGAAGGGGAAGGTTAGGGTTAGGCTGCGGGAAAGGGTGGGTTAGGAAAGGGATAAGGGTAGGGTTAGCTAAAAACACTTACCTTTCGGTGGATGACTCTTCGTGGCTTTCTACATTGTTGCCAGTTGCCAGCAGTCTGTTTTCTGCTGTAGTACTATGATGGTCTTTCGACATAAAGACCATTGCACCGGCACCACACTCAGTGTGTACCCCGCTTTATCCATTGTCTTCTTACAGAATCTTGAAAAATATGGGACTTAGGAATTACAATGAAAATTCAGGACCAGCCTGCTATTAATAATTCAATGCAACAGTGCTGCCGCCATGTGGTCAGTCATTGCATTGCAGGGCGTCCATTTTAATACATACCTTTGTTAATCTCTTAACTCATTTCTTCTCTCAACAGGATAATTTCCTGAAATGAATGTTGGTGTCGTCATGAATATGATCTGAGAGCTTGTAGTGTACAGATGAAACTACCTTAATGCACTAGAATAAATAATTAATATCCTCAGGATTCAATGCAGAATCTGCCGTCTACGAAACGTAGCACCCAGCGATATCCTTTCTTCCATCAATGCACGTAGAGTCCTGCCCAGGTACTGATCCTGCATCATGGTGCATACAGCTAACTCTACTGTGCCAAGCACTACATGATTAGTCACACAGTAATGTCAGTAGCAAGACTCAGGGACAATTGTCTAAGGAGAGAGAACAAGTGAGTTTACGTTCACCATGTCAAGCGAAAGTACAGAGGTTTTTTAGAGGGTAGAAGAGGGGTAAGAGGGAGGCTGAAGAATATGGGAAGAATGTCTGAAGTGTTGAGATTTTAGAGAGCACTTGAAGGTTTAAAGGCTAAGAAAAGTCTTACGGAGCTGGGTGCAGCTCTGGAGAAGTCCTGTAAGTATCTCATCTCATGCTTCTCTTCCCTACCGAGCAGGGAACATCCCGATTCACTTAATCATCCTCACATGCAGATCTAGACTTGTAAATCTTTGTCAAGAACTTTTATTGCTTCCAATTCATCTTATTAGTTGGACAATATTTTTAAAAAAACCTAAATGCTAATTGTCCGAAAGATCAGACCCACCAATCAGTAAAATTAACAGATTTTATTTTTACTGCATTTAATTCCAAAAATAAGCATGAAGTGGAGCATCAGTTCACCGCATATAAGTATTTCATTGTTATGATTTCAAGAAATAGCATCGTACTCTCTTATCATCCACTACACCCCTAGAAGGTTAAATAAATGCACTTTTACTGGAGGGGGGGGGGTTTGGGGACTATTTGGGAGTAATCTTGAGGTTGAAAAAGCAATTCCAAAAACTTTTCAAAGACATGAAAGTATTTTATCAAGATTATCATAGTTTCTAACCTACTACTTGGAACCGGTGGATGTCGCTGCTACGATGGCGGTCTTCCCTTATCGGCTGTCTCTATTTAAAATTGCAGCCATTTTAGATGGGTTTTTTTTCTAAATGGGTGAATATGAAGAACAGTAAACTCACCCATTCATTTTCGGAAACACCACCGGACTCGCCGCAGGAAAGGTTAGTAACATCCCTGGGGTCTTTTAGTAGTAGGGGGGTTAGGGTTAGGCCCTGGGGGAGGGAGGGTAAGGTCAGGATTGGGGATACTTGCCATTCGGAACACCTTTCAGACAGAAGCAATCGATTTCCCAGCCAGTTTGGAACTGGCTGAGAGAGAACGGCCCTATCTAAATAGGGCGGCTTGCATCGTATTTATTACCCAGCGCAATCTGCAGTCCCTGCGGACACGGCATAAAGCCATCTAGCGGCAGAACCCAGGAGTGAGACATCACATGGTACAGCATTAACATAGGAGATTACCTTCCCTGATGTTATATATATATATATACATCTTACCCTCAGGTTAAAATTGCTAGGGGCAATTATTGTTTAAGAATGCAGACAGGAAGTAATGATGTTCTAATGATTTAGACATGGAGGACCCACCCGGTGCAGACCCTGTAACATGACCCATGTACACAATACACCGCTCCTGAGTTTTTCAACTGTCGCTCACCTGGATAAAATGAATTAAAAAAAACATTGTTCTCTTCAACAAAAGGGGTTGCCATAGTAACTGACAGTTGGAAGCTCAGAAGCGGAGTATTCTGTACCTAATGGAATGGGTCATGTTGGAGGGAGTGACAGCGCTAAATAAGACAGCTTAGCACTGTTGTCTTCTGGCAGGGGAAGGGATAGGGAAGCCGCGGCGGGCAGAATATAGCGCTAAGCTGTCAGCGCATGAGCAGAACAGTGGACAGCCAGCCACTGTAGTGTGCACACAATGGATTGAGGGGGGGGTGGCGTGAGTCCTCCTCCCTCTATCCAGACGTCTGCCAATGCTTTGCTATGGGGCTCAGCTTATATCCTGGTAAAACCCTAAACAGAAAGTCACCACCCAATACACAGAGCATCCTATGGACCACCACCCAATACACAGAGCATCCTAGTGACCACCACCCAATACACAGAGCATCCTAGTGGCATCCTAGTGACCACCACCCAATACACAGAGCATCCTAGTGACCGCCACCCAATACAGAGAGCATCCTAGAATCCCAATACAGAGAATCCTAACTAGCACCACCCAATACAGAAAACATCCCAGTGACCACTACCCAACACAGAGAGCAGCCTAGTGATCACCACCCAATACAGAAAGTATCCTATTGATCACCACACATATCTAGAGTCTGCTGGGTGGTCTCACTGAACCATTGGGAATCCTTCCCTGTAAGACCTATGGTCAATACGCCCCTGACCCACAATCCTGCAGTCCTCTGTGTCCAGGAGCATAGTGACAATGCTAGACGTAGACCTGCGTTCCTGGTCAGTGTTCTGTCACTCAGTGATGTAGAATTGCTATAACATCCTGTGTATCATAATGTCATCCCTCCCTGGAGGCCTGTTTCTCATCAGACGTCTGCAGACAACAACGCTATGTTTCATTGCTATTATATCATCGTCTGTAACATGTGCTCAGTAGTTTGTTAATGATTTTCAGATCCTTTCCCGTGCTCGTTATTGTTTGTTATTGTTAAATATTGTTTTCGATGTAATAAAATGTTCTGAAGCTAAGCTTTTTTTGCCTTTTGCCTTCCCATGTGACCTTTTCCTGCTCAGTTTTACACAATGATATTTAGTATTTGGCTTCTGCCATTGTTGAATGCTGGGTTGCCTCACATTGGGCCTGATCCAGAGCTACGATGTTACACTGAGCACTGTAGCGCTCAGCGTAACATCGCTGCTCTGGCCCGACACTCCCCCCTTGTAGGAGCGTATGAACTCTCCCTTACGCCGGCTGAAGGCTACCCTAACTTCAGCCTGCGTAAGGGAGAGTTGATACGCTGGGACGGCGGCGTTAGTACGTTAACACCGACCTCCCAGCCTCATTACCCTCCCTCCCCCTGCCCCCCTACACTAACTTCAGCGTAGGGACGCTGGGGGACGTCCCCTCCAGCGTCCCTACCGCGCTACTATGGACGCNCTCCCCACTACACTAACTCCAGCGTAGGGACGCTGGGGGATGTCCCCTCCAGCGTCCCTACGGCGCTACTATGGACGCTCGGGCGTCCCTACGATCGGACGTTTCCATAGTGACGCCGGGCAACATCTGCCCGGCGCATGCGCATTACGCTTACGGCCGCCGTACTAGCGACGGCGGCCGTAGCTCTGGATCAGGCCCATTGGGTGTACTTTGCCGGTAGCAATGGACTTTTTTGCGAAAGACTATGGACGACAGTCTCCGTTGTAGAAAATGGTGGTGACGCGACCCCCTGTCATGAAGTCATCCGCCAAAACATAAGTGGTTTTAGCTAACTCTACACTTAAGCACGGTGGCTCAGTGAGTAGCATTGTGTCTCACAGCGCTGAGGTCAGGAGTTTGATTCCTGGACTAGACCTTATCTGTGTGGAGTTTGTATGTTCTTCCTGTGTCTGTGTGGGTTTCCTCTAGGTGCTCTGGTTTCCTCCCACACTCCATAAAACATGCTGGAAGGTTAACTGGCTGCTGAATAAATTAAGCCCTAATGTCTGTCTGTGTTGGGGAACTTAGAATGTAGCTCCAATAGGTCAGGGACTGTAAAGCACTATGTAATCTGATAGCTCTATATAAAAACCTGTTAATAAATATCCCTTTCCAAGCTCTAACCCTCCCTTTCCTGCTGCCTAACCTTAACCTTTTTCAGCCCTAACCTTCAATGCCCTGCAGCCTAACCCTAATCTTATTCCCACCGTAGCCTGTAGCCATTCAGCAGGCGCCTGTATCATGTTCGAAATAGGGACATCCAGACTGGATTCACAGATCCTAAAGCGATCAGATCTCTGGGAATACAGATCTCGTATGCATTTTTTAAAACAATAAAATACCATTACTGCACTGCAATCAGAGGATAATAGCAAGTTTGGATGGGATCCTATGTCTGCATTATAAAAGATCAATGTACCATGTCCTCATCCCTCTGCAGTTTGAATATTCTCTGCTGCTGTTATTTTCCTCCAGCAGACAACAGGAGTTAAGTGTCTGTAATGTTGTCGGCAATGGAGCACAAGTGATTGATGAAATATGATTTGTGCAACATGACGTCACATATTGACGATATTTAAATCAATAATTATAGCTCCATAATGGCGTCACAGTAGTTCATTAGACCAAAATAACTAGGAACGTTCACAATTTGCAATTTAATGTAACTGGTAAAAACAAATGAAATGCTAATAGAAGTCAGGTATGTGGGACACATTTATTACACGCTTACATATCCAAAACCACACCATGGGCCTGATCCAGAGCAACGACCGCAAGCGAGCGTACGACGAGCGTATGCGAAAATTCGGGAAAAAATTTGCAACGCGCATGCCCAGTATGACAGCTTCTGGTCGCCCGGGCGTCATGAGCGAATAGCGGGCGTATTGTGAGCGTATTTTTAGCTCGCGGTGCGTTCGTTCTTTACGATGGTCGGCTGGGCGCCCGTTTTACAACAGGGAGGCGGGGATAGCCATTTAAATTGTACAGTATGGGCGTGCTAAGCCCGTACGCTCAGCGTATATTGTGTGAATTTTCGTACGGCCGACGGTCGTACCCAGTGTAGGGTATAGCCGCCGTAAGCAGGTACTTTACTATGGGAGTGTTAGAGGCGTATATGTTTTTTTCGCACGGTCGAACATACGCATTCGCCCGTCGTGCGAATTTTCGTAGCGCTGGATCAGGCCCCATATCCTTGATCAATGGGTGTAATTACTGCCTGCAATAGTTATTACTACCACCAGAGGGCAGCACAGCATAATTACAGGGATCACATAAAAGCTGTGAAGGGTCTGTAACAAATGTTATTCTAAACACTCATTAAATAATTTGCAGGGGGTGCAGTGTTCTGGATTGGCCTTAAGGGGGTGCTGGAGTCTTAATGTTTTTGGGTGCAGGCCCATGCTTGATAAGTAGTGGTATAAATAAGCTGCTTAGAAGAACACAAAGCCCTCTCATTAAGCCTCCTACATGGAACTACAAGTTCCAGCAAGTTTTACCTGCATAGCTGATCCGCGACAAAGCATTGCTGCAATTGCGTATTTTTAAAGTGAATATTCGGACCCAACGTCTGATTGCCCTTTGGACATTTACATATCATGATTTGTGGTCATGCCAGTACTAAAAAAAATAAACATTTGCATTCACTAAAACTGGCTGCATGCACACAGCTGTTCATGAGACCCAGTGTGTGTGGCCACCTTAAACCATAGTCCTCCCCTGACAATGCTTCTTGGTTCTTCTCACCCCCAGCTCACCTTGTACCTCTCCATAAGGCTGTTCTAGAATCTGTTTCTTCATAATGAGCGTTGCTGTGTGAAAGCCAAACTGTATAACTGGATGAAGTCAATCAAGTATATTAATATCATGCATTATTCATATCTAGCTATTGCATATTATCACACAACGCATTAAGTATGAACGGACATCGTAACGTACACGGTGGCTCAGTGAGTAGCACTTGTGTATCACAGCACTGAGGTTATGAGTTCAATTCCTGGACTAGGCCTTATATGTATGGAGTCTGTACGTTCTCCCTGTATCTGCGTGGGCTTCCTCCCACACACCAAAGACACGCTGCTAGGTTAATTGGCTGCTGACTAAATTAACCCTAGTGCGAGTATGTCTTAGAGAACTTAGAACGCAGGGACTGATGGGGAATATTCTCTGTGAAGTGCTACGTAATCTGATGGCACTATATAAAAAAATTGTATACAATATCAGGAACTTTAATTGAGCACATAAATATGTACATGGACTAAATAAATGGCAGGAGTCTGATATATTCAATTAATCATATACACACAGGGTCACCATCAGGCAAGGACTGATGGGACTTTTGTCCCTAGCCCAGAGGGAGAGAGAGGAGGGCCCACTGATACTCACCTCAGCTCTCCAGTAGCAGCATCGGTGGTAGGAGATAGATGAATCAATGACCGAATCATCGGACCGCTGTGAATCCTACCTGCAGGCCCGTGGAGCTCCACTGGAGTGTGATGTCAAGGAAACAGGACAGACTATTCTAATGCCGATATCAACGTTACAATAATCCTGTTCAATGGTGCATCACACAGCACAGTAGCTTTGGTACTGGTGAGGTTTATTGCAGGACGACACAGATGATATAGGATAAGTCCAAAAAAAGTCCAAAGGGGTAATATGAAAGAAGTCCAAACAAAATCCACATGGAAGCAGCAAACAAACATGAAGCAAAACAGGAAACAATGGCCCACACCTTGCTCTGGAATAATGGGATAGATAAAACAAGAGCACAGGTGTAGGATAACAAGCAAAAACATGATTAGTCCCAGAGAGAGTGTATAACAGCACCCTCTAGGGGCAGGTAGCATAAATGTCCACAATAGGAAACAATCCATAACTGGCCCTAAAGGCAAAACCAGATAGAGCAATCCAGGCTGTAACAAATCCTCACCCTAATTACTAATTAAAGATACTAATTACTTACCTCTGAATGATGCAGCTCGGTAGGTCACAGAGCGCTCCCGTGGCGGAAGAACATGAGCAATGAGAAGACAGTGTGGAGATACAGACAACGCGGAGAAGTCAGAACGAAGGAAGACCGGATGAAGAGATAGGACAGGAGAAGAGGGGAAAGGACGGGAGAAGACAGAGTGGAGGGAGAGGAGACAGGACAGAATGGTGGAAGACCAGGCGGAGGGATAGGCATGGAGAAGAATAGGAGTGACTGGATGGGCCAAGTGGCTCTTAACTGCCATCACTTTCTGTAGCTTTATTTATAAAGGCCGTTCCTCCTTGTGTATGACCAAACTGGAGGTTGTGCCAAATGACCATTTATTTTTAGTTGTCCAAGACATAAGCCACAAACACTGTACATTCTTCTGAGTAAATTCTCACGACAAAAGGACTCAATACAAAGAAAAGTTTTATTGGTTATTTGTAATCCCACCCAAACCCTACCAAGATCCACCACTGATTCTCAAAGGCCTGTTCATCATTATTCACCTCTTTGGTTGACCTCTCTCTCTGTGAAAGGCTCAGAGATTTCACTAGGGCCCTAGCCACAAAAAAAAAAAAAGCAAAACAACTGAAGACCTACAAAAATAGTGCTCCATTCTTATAAATGTACTGTAACTCATAGCAACCTACAATCAGCTTTTTGGGCCTGATCCAGAGCTACGACCGCAAGCGAGCGTACGCTCATCGTAAGCGAAAATTCGGTAAAAAATTCGCAACGCGCATGCCCAGTATGACAGCTTCCGGTCGCCCGGGCGTCATGAGCGAATAGCGGTCGTATTGTGAGCGAATTTTTCGCTCAATGGGCGTGCGTTCAGTACGATGGTCGCCTGGGCGCCCGTTTTACTACAGGGAGGCGGGGATAGCCATTTAAATTGTACAGTATGGGCGTGCTAAGCCCGTACGCTCAGCGTATTTTGTGCGAAAATTCGTACGGCCGACGGTCGTACCCAGTGTAGGGTATAGGCGTCGTAAGCAGGTACTTTACTATGGGAGTGTTAGGGGCGTGTATGTTTATTCGCACGGTCGAACGTACGCATTCGCTCGCTGTGCGAATTTTCGTAATGCTGGATCAGGCCCTTTATGTTCCAAGGTCATAAAAGTCAAGTAGAATACAATTGTTCTTTTTACACCGTTGAGTCTTTTTTTTGTATCTGTTCTGACATACAGCAGATGGGAAGTCTCAGTGATTGGGGGCTTGTAAATGATGCGCTCACAATGGCTGATTTAAACGGGAAGGTCCCAGTTACACTTTAAGGGGCTGATTCTCAGTGGAGTGAACGCCTGATGGTGTGAAGTATTTTGTCACTGTGGTCGTCCCAAAAAGAATCACGTGCAATGTCACGACATTCGCAATATCGGTGTACAGCATCTTGTAGGAGTAGTGAGGGTTTTGTGCCAAGTACAATATGGGGTGTTTCCGCGATTCAAGTTGAAAAGAACAAAACTGACTTTTTAAACTGTCCAGCAGGGGGCGTCCAATAAACAGGGCGATTATCCACTAGGGAAAGGTCCTGATCTCAGCGCCACTCACCTCTTCTGTGGGGACCAATAATCCTGCGTGGAGAGGGAGGGGCTGCAGAGACTGACAGGATGCCCTTGCAGCAAGGGCTTATGTCAATCTCTGCACTGATTGACAAGAGACTCAGGCAGCCAATCTTGGCAGGAGGCCCATGCAGCTAGCTAATTGGCTGGCTGTGGCAACTTCGGCCAGTGGCCCACACCTCCACCTGTTGGCCAGTGTGTTCCCTGCTGTCTGAGTCCATAATTACTGAAAAATATAACAGTAATATAGTAATGGAAGCCTGGCATCTCTTGCAGAATACGGACCTATTATATTACCGCTGTACTTGTCAATAATTATGGAGCGAGACAGATTGTGAAACTCTAAATTAAAGTTGTGCTAAGAGACTTCACCTCTCAATTCTAATTTTGCCTTCACAATTTATATCTGCCTCCCCTTGCAGTTCAACATGGTATTTCTCAGTTTTATACCTAAGAAGCTTCTGCTTATTAGGTGCGTATATTTAGTAAATGACATACTGCGCATGCGCTTTAGCTTAGTGAGAAAGAGGCGGCATAAAGCAGCCTTGGGGAGTGTTTAGGTAGAAGTGGGAGGGATTTAGATTAGCCGGGGAGGGCGGGGCGACAGCGGGGGGAGCCAATGTCCATGCTCAATTTCCTTCTTAAGAAGGAACCTACGCACGGTTAGATAAGGTAGCCCTATAGCACTCATAAGTGCTATAAGGTACCTAAAAACGGGTGATGGGTTTGGGGAAACACGGGTGTATTAGGTGCGGATCTATAAGCACCTAACTCACTCTTAGGTGTGAGTACAGTCCTAGGCGCCTATAATGTGGATTGTTCTTATAGCACAAAGTTAAAGCGTTCAGAATGTCTTGGTTCAATGGGCAGAGTTTTCCATTTACATTGAACTCAGAAGTTTAAGATAAACGTTTGAAGTATAAAGTTGAACAGCCAGATACATGTGGTTCTGCGCAGTCTGAATGAAGTACTTCATCTGAACCTTGCTCTAAAGGGGCCTGATCCAGAACAACGATGTAGCGCTGAGCGTGCTAACGCTCAGCGTTACATCGCTGACTCCCCCCTGGCACTCCCCCTGTGCGGGCGTATGGCCCCTTCCTTACGCCGGGTGAAGGCTACCCTAGCTTCGCCCGGCGTAAGGAA
>WWET01000101.1:327353-352293 GCA_011038615.1 Limnodynastes dumerilii
TGTATAGCTCCATGTATGAGTGTATGAGTGTATGTATATTTCCATGTATGAGTGTATGTATAGCTCCATGTATGAGTATATGTATAGCTCCATGTATGAGTGTATGTATAGCTCCATGTATGAGTGTATGAGTGTATGTATATTTCCATGTATGAGTGTATGTATAGCTCCATGTATGAGTATATGTATAGCTCCATGTATGAGAATATGTATAGCTCCATGTATGAATATATGTATGTATAGTGCTCCATGTATGAGTGTATGTATGTATAGCTCCATGTTTGAGTGTATGTATGTATGTATGTATAGCTCCATGTATGAGTATATGTATAGCTCCATGTATGAGAATATGTATAGCTCCATGTATGAATATATATGTATGTATAGCTCTATGTATGAGTGTATGTATGTATAGCTCCATGTTTGAGTGTATGTATGTATGTATGTATAGCTCCATGTATGAGTATATGTATAGCTCCATGTATGAGTGTATGTATAGTGCTGTAGTGCTCAGTACTCATACATGGAGCGTCGAGCGATGTTTTAAGCTGCCAACCTCTAACAGCTTTTATCAGGCAACAGTCTCGATCTGTCTGGATCCGCCCAGTCCCGCCCAGCCAGACTTGGGCCCCGCCGACTTGCTGTGCTATGTCACATTCCACCCCTTAGTGGAAGGTCTAGTCAGTCAAGGGAGAGAGAGAGACTGATCCGTCAGGGAGGGAGGACCAGATAGTAAAAAAAGAGGGACAAAAGGGACACGAGCAATGGTCCCTAGTGGACATAAAATGGTCCATGGACGTCCAAGTAGCTAAAACCACCAGTAGAAGAACAACACTCACCTGTGGTAGTCAGCAACACAGTGCGGCTGGTTATTCTGGTCAACAATAAAAGGTTCACCCTGTAGAGCGCGGTGGCATACAGCACAGGTGAAGCAGTCTGGGTGGTAGGCTTTGCCCATGGCCTTTAGTAAGCGTTCTGTGATCCTCTTCTCGCACACTGCACAGCATTCTAATGTTTCCTGGAAGAGATACAATGTATTACACACAGCATTCTAATATTTCCTGGAAGAGATACAATGTATTACACACAAAAATTCTAATATTTCCTGGAAGAGAGACAATGTATTACACACAGCATTCTAAAGTTTCCTGGAAGAGATACAATGTATTACACACAGCATTCTAATGTTTCCTGGAAGAGATGCAATATATTACACACAGCATTCTAATGTTTCATGGAAGAGATACAATGTTTTACACACAGCATTCTAATGTTTCCTGGAAGAGAGACAATGTATTACAAACAGCATTCTAATGTTTACTGGAAGAGAGACAATGTATTACACACAGCATTCTAATGTTTCCTGGAAGAGATACAATGTTTTACACATAGCATTCTAATGTGTCCTGAAAGAGAGCATTCCAATGTGTCCTGAAAGAGACAAAGCTATACATACAGTACTCTAAAGTGAAAGAAAGCTTTACACACAGCATTCTAATGTATCTTAGAAGATCTTAGAAGACAGAGAAAGCTTTACATACAATACTAGCATAATTGTAGGACAGCATTGGGATAGGATGTCCTATCTAATCACTGCACCCCACAGCATTGTCAGTGGGGACCTGGTTTTCAATCAGTGCACCCCCACCCATCATTGAAAGAGGATGTCCTGTCCAATCAGTGCACTCCACAGCATTGAGAGTGGATGCCCTGTCCAATCAGTGCACCCCACAGCATATAATAATGGGTGAACAGAAAAAATAGAGCCGCACCAGCCATCAATATTCATAAGACAATAGTCAAGATTAAATAGGTGCTACCACAGGTTCAAAATGATTAATTGCACACACAAAAACAGACTATAATCAGAAGAGTTTGACAAACCCTCTGATAAGAACCTTAAACTGGTGCACACTAATGATACACAGACAGAGTTTATTCAAAATAAAATCAGCTTTTTATTTCAATTGTTCTAAGAGAGAACAAATTATGTTCTGCACATATTAATAAAGAAAAAGAGAAATATGCCTTGCCCACCAACAATCTCTTATACATAGTATACATATATGTTCTGGTAAAAGAGAAACACTGTCCCGTGAAACAGTGTGAGACTCCCGATTCCCTACACTAGCAGGGGAAAAGCTTACCCTAATCAAACAACTAATGGACTCATGACCATACTTCACGCTTCCGTGCAAGTAAAGGTCGCTCCCTAAACTGAGAATTAGAACCGGGGTCTCACCACACCAAATAGAACGTTGGACGAAGGCAGGAAAACAGCCAGACGGGGGATCTTCGTATGTCCACACTCTCCACGAGCTGTCATCACCCGACGTGCGTTTCACGTGCAAACTGGTCGGCTTTGTCAAGGGTCTTGACAAAGCCGACCAGTCTGGCTGGTCGCGCGTCTGGCTGTTTTCCTGCCTTTGTCCAACGTTCTATTTGGTGTGGTGAGACCCCGGTTCTAATTCCCAGTTTAGGGAGGGACAATTACTTTCACGGAAGTGTGAAGTATGGTCATGAAACCGTTAGTTGTTTGATTAGGGTAAGCTGTTCCCCTGCTAGTGTAGGGAACCGGAAGTCTCACACTGTTTCACGGTACAGTGTATCTCTTTTTCCAGAACATATGTGTATACTATGTACAAGAGATTGTTGGTATTTCTCTTTTTCTTTATTAATACGTGCAGAACATAATTTGTTCTCTTTTAGCACAATTGAAATAAAAAGCTGATTTTATTTTGAATAAACTCTGTCTGTGTATCATTAGTGTGCACCAGATTAAGGTTCTTATGAGAGTGTTTGTCAAACTCTTCTGATTATAGGCTGTTTTTGTGTGTATAATAATGGGTGCCCTTTGGATACAATAATTTCAAATTTTATTTAAAAAAATGTAATTATATGGAGTACCATTTGATCATTTCCACCCACAATCCCATTTTTCCGCCCAGTAGGGGGGGATATCACCATGACTTGGGGGTGTTTCTATAGACTTGATGTGGATTGGTCAGAGGAGGGATGTTGGCTATTACATGGGGAAAGTCAGAATGGTTGGTACAAAGACTTTATAAATAAGCAGAAAGAAAGTAGAAACATTTTGGACATAGAACATAGTCCGGATATTTTTATCAATCGTCCAAACTCACCTGGTAACAGTCCTCACAGAGCGGTCGCCCTTCAAACTCATAGTACTGCTGCCCTTGTAGCTGCTGGTCGCACTTGGTGCATGTAAAACAGTGTACATGGTAGAGGTGTTCACCGGCTCTTACCACGGTCTCCGTCCTGGACAGTCCCTGGCTACACAGTTTACAGCGATCTATAGGGAAGAGAATATAAGATCATTAATTTACCCTCCACCACTGAGAACATTCAGAGGGGAAACAATTCCACCGTCAGCAAAATCAGCGCCTGATCCCTACTCAGATGAAAAACTGCGATAGCGTACCATTTTGTGTAGCTTCACATCAACTGCGGCTACTCAGAACGCAGCCTACAGCTGTGACCGCCTGCGATGGAAAAGTTGGGGAAGAGGAATCAAAGGGTGGACTATCAAAGTCCATTATAGGAAGGCCATTTTAGGGAAGGTAAATAGGCCCAGACACGTTAATCTGGATCTGGCCCAATGTAATCACAACCATTTCCACCAACCACAAGACATGTCTAAGCCCAGGAAGATGCTGACAACCGAGACTCCACTGGAAGAACGTTTCACCTAGAGATTGCTTATTCTGTGTGCTCAGGTAACTTAAGGGAAGCGTGGTGCTAAAATCGTATTTATTTGATTTATATCATTTTACTTAACAGTTCTTTTCATTATAATCGTATTTTGTGCTTTTCCTTTGTCAACTAGAAAAGCAGCATAACTAACATTCTCATTGGGCTGGATCCAGACCTTGTTAAGTGCATGAACTTAGTTACTCCTGGGCTAAACCATGTTGATTTCAGGGGGAGCCAAGTTAATTGTATTCTTTGCATGGAGGGATATATCTTTAAATTGCTTACTGCACACAGATACTGACCAGCTTTACTATCACACTGTTACTTAGACTTGGGATAGGAAACATCACCTCTCAACTCTAATACTGTTTGCAGCAGATGAAATATGCCTCCCTGCAATCAACATGGTTTAGCCCAGGTGTAACTAAGTTCATGCACTTAACAAGGTCTGGATCCAGCTCATTATTCCTAACAGTGGAATAATTTTTCAGTTGCGTCTGTATGACTAAAGAAGACAATGGCCTGTATTCAGAGTACCGGATGTTCAGACCGCGTTTATGCAATCTATGTAAGAAAAAGACACGTAGATTATGTTAAAAAATGACTACGCATGCGCAGTAGTAAAAATCGCTAAACACCGGTTGTATATGTTATACTGAGCACTTTTACCATGCAAGCTGGCTGCTCCGCTGTGTGATTATATAGCACTTTCCCTTATGTATCAATCCCTAATATCCTATAGAGTGTAAGCCTGTGGCAGGGCCCTCTTACCCACCCAGTCCGTCTGTTACCACCCAGTCCTGTTATAATGATGTTACAATTGTAAAGCGCTACGTAATATGATGGCGCTATATAAAAACCTGTTAATAAGTAAATAAATAATAAATTATACGTCTGAATACGGGCCGAATACTTAGCTGACTTACGAGTTCAGAACTTAACTGTTCCTTGCGTATCTCTGGTCGCACGTATCGCCTTGTCGTACGAAACTGCCTAACACAGCCCATACGGTAAAATTTACATGTCCCCCCTCCTCACACAATGTGTATAATCGGATGTCCCGCTCTATCGCAGAGTTTACGCACGATCAGAGTTACGATGCGTAACATGCGCAGTGCGTTCCCACAGACACATTTACACATGCCGCTTGCGTAAATTATCTGCCGTTATGAAATCTGAATCTGGCCCAATGTAACTTCATTGTGACTGACTGTTACGTGTCTCTACGCATAATACCGGATCTGTGTATGGATCCAGAGACACTCCGATATTTTCTGGATTGTTCTTATAAAAAAAAACAAAAAACATGAATTGCATGGGGCGTTTACAGAGGCAGGACGTGTACTTCTTTAGTTTCCAGGACCTGATTAAGGCTTACGGCCTCCCTAGGCTAAAGATGCGTCGTATTCAGAAATCTGTTTAAAGTGCGCAAATATACGCACGGCCATTGCAAGGCAACACCCATGACACTCCCCTCACACCGACGTGTTTTACGAGTGTCTCGACCACCCTTATCTTTAAGTGTGTATTTCCGAGCGTATAATGCCTCCGTACGTGCGTATCTAACTTACCGCGCCCTCAAATGGTCATTTCAATGCCCCCTCTTACCCACTTACACGGATCTTTCTCCAGACGGATTATAACCACGCCCCTCTGTACGGATCTTCCCAAGTGTGATTCACAAGTCCGTGCCTAATGGACTTCCATACGTAAAATCAACATAGATTGCGTAAATTTAATTACCACGCATGCGCAGTTCATCGGATTGTAAAAATACGCACAGAACTTCCCGCAAAAATGGATCTCTGAATACGGCCTGTAATTCCCAACAGGATGGAGAAATATAAAATCACCTTTCATAACAGATAAAGATCTGGATCTTTAGGTGGCGCCCCCTAAATCCATGTGCCCTAGGCCGCAGCCCAGTCATCCTAATGCTTAATCGCCCACCGTGCATTTCACTATGAAACAGGCCCCCAGTAACCACAGTCTCCAGGATCTGCAGCCTCACCGTGCTGTGACGAAGAACTAAAAGATATATAATAATTACAAATAATGGGCCAGATCCAGAACAACGCTTGTGAGCGAATTTACGCGTGGCGGAGACGTAAAATCGCCTTTTGGTAAGTTCTGCGCATGCGCACCATAGAAAATACGCTCAGTAACGTAGCGTAATTGTGAACGTATGGGCCATTCATGTATGTGTTACGTAAATACTTACGTGTGGGCGTGCCAATTTTACGTGAGTCCAAAATACGTCTGAAATACGTTAAGTAGGCGGGGGTTTGTATTTAAAGTGTACAGTATGGGCGTGCTTAGCTGCGTAAATTCGTGTTGCCCATACGTACGTGTGCGGATCACTGCGGTTACGTTGGCAAAAGTTAAGGTAGGGTTTGGAAAGCGGATCTTGACAAAATATGTATGTTCAAGGGGTGTGCCGAGGGGAGTGTATAGAAGGTACGCACACGAAAATACGCTACGCGAGTAAACGTACGGCAAACGTAGTTCTGGATCTACCCCAATGTGCATCTTGCAAGATACCATTTCCAAAATGGGGGCCGTATTCAGAGATCCATTTTCCCGGCCAGTTCTGTGCGTACTTTTAGGTACGTTTCAACGGCGCATGCGTAGTAACTTTATTTACGCAATTGACGTTGATGATCCGCACGGAAGTGCCTTACGGAAGGACCTGTGAATCGCACGTGGATACATACGTCCGGATATGCAACGGGAAAATACGCACAGGAGAATTTAAATAAAAATGGGCGGGGCATTTAAATGAAGGAAAGTGGGCGCGATTATCAAGATACGCACGGACAGAGGATATGTATGCACGGAACTCCACACGGAAAGTTACAGCTGGTCTATGGAGGTGGAAGTCTCCAAGAGAACAGATTAACAAGGGGAGTGACTGGGGTTTTGGTGGGTGTTCCTTGCCCCGTCCATGCATATATTTGTGGACCGATCGGGACACGGATCTCTGAATACGGCCCTGGATTCTTACCTCGTCGTAATTTGCTCAGTATCATTGCAGAAATAATTGCGGCATTTCCTTAGACAGGGAAACTATTTTTATTTCTAACAAGGTGCAACTTATTTGAAGCTGAACCACAAATTAGAAGGGTAATTTTGTTTGTCTGTTTGTTTTGTGCAAACGGTTGCTAGTTTTATGTAAAAGAAAATTAAACTGCGTTAGAAGCAAGTAAAGCAGCCCCCCCAAAGAGGGGGAAAAAACCCTGTTAATTATTGTAATAAGGAGAAAGAAGCAAAAACAAGAAAAATCTGCAGCATTCCAAACCAAAACTGTGATTCATTATATGAAAAATGATGTCAATTACAATGAATAACTCTTGTCTTATGAAGCTATTTATATGCTGTAATACATTCCTGCCAACATATTGTTTCTCCCCACTGGGGAATCTGGGAGAGGAAATCCAGCTCACAGGCTCCTGGGGGCTTCATTATGCTAATTGTGTCATCAAGACACCCCCTGTAACTACTAAATTCTGTGGATCCCAGTACTTGAAAAGGTTGGAGTCATGGTGATATGATTTGCATTATATTGTCAATGGGCCTGATCCAGAGCAACGCTCGCAAGCGAGCGTACGCTCATCGTAAGCGAATTTTCGGCAAAAAATTCGCAATGCGCATGCCCAGTATGACAGGTTCCGGTCGCCCGCGCGTCATGAGCGAATAGCGGGCGTATCGTTAGCGTATTTTTCGCTCGGCGAGCGTATTTTTTTTACGATGGTCGGCTGGGCGCCCGTTTTACTACAGGGAGGCGGGGATAGCCATTTAAATTGTACAGTATGGGCGTGCTAAGCGTATTTTCTCAGCGTATTCTCTGCGAATTTTCGTACGGCCGACGGTCGTACGCAGTGTAGGGTATAGCCGCCGTAAGCAGGGACTTTACTATGGGAGTGCTAGGGGCGTGTAGTTTGATACGACGAGCGTACGTTCGCATTCGCCCGTCGTTGCGAATTTTCGTAGCGCTGGATCAGGCCCAATAAGCCTCGCCCGCTGGTTCACAGTGTTGTGGATCAGAACATTAAGCAGTGAGGGCGTTACCAGGGGGTGTGGTTTGCCACTGCGCTGATCCGAATAGCAACAGTTAATATGACGGCACTAAAATGTCGTCAGCGTTTACTGATCGGCATTTTTCTAAGTGTCGTTACTGTGGCACCTGTCTGTGGCTCCGTGAGTAGTACTTGTGTCTCACAGCACTGAGGTCATGAGTTTGATTCCCAGACTAGTTTGTATGTTCTCCCTGTGTCTGTGTGGGTTTCCTCTGGGTTCCTCCCACTCTCTAAAAACATGCTGGTAGGTTAATTGCCTGCTGAATAAATTAACTCTAATGTCTGTGTGTGTGTGTATGTAAGTGTTAGGGACCTTAGAATGTAGCTCCAATGGGGCAAGGACTTATATTAATGTTATATATTCTCTAAAGCGCTATGAAATCTGATAGCGCTATATAATAACCTGTTAATAAATAAATAATATTACAAATGTTGTTACGCTAACATGTACTTTGTTCATCATTCAAATAATCCTGGGCTGTATGCAGACTTCCGGACATATAACATAGACCGGCCGGACAGCGCTACACAGATTGCAGACACCCTGCTACATGCATTGTACCAAGACACAGGAAGGGTGAGTGCATCCACTTTCTTTGCCTGCCGTTCAGATCATCAGTAATGCACTAGTGCCCCCTGTTTTGTGTCTCCTTTCTACACATTCTGCTGGAACTGTACTGCTGTTCGCATCAACGAAATTGAGTGGACTCTCCCTCCGAACTTTGAGGTCCCACTCCAACTCTTACCTTCATCACCCATCCCTAACCCTCTACATCATTCCTCCCATTTCCCTTTACACCATCCAATAATCCACTCAACTCTATCAGGCCTACCACAATCCATTTGATCACCACCTCTAATACGCCTTCATTCATAGGGTTGCGCTACCTATCTTGTTTTCACAAATTCTTTAATATAACATAGACGTCCGGAGTTTAACATTTTTGACTACTGCGCATGCATAGTAAATTTATAACGTATTCTACGTATCTTTTCCATACATAGATTGCGTATATGCAGCCTTTCAGACCGCATTTACGCAATCTACATAAGAAAAAGATACGTAGATTACGTTAAATTACTACGCATGCGCAGTAGTAAAAATCGCTAAACACCGGACGTATATGTTATACGATATGATTATATATGTTATACGTCCGGTACTCTGAATACGAGCCTTAGTTCCGTACAATCGAAATTGCGAGGAAAGGAGCTGAGCTTCCGCTGCTCCACTAAGCATTTAAATGTTACATTGTGGGTGGGATGAGGTAGTGGTCGGATGGACCACTGATCCGCTCGTGTGACTTAAGGCTGTTTTGTGGCACACATTCTCCGCACGAGAGAGGGGAGTGACAGACACCCCCCCACACATGTGCGGAAAGTGCGCCGGGGTCTGGATCAAGTCCAATGTAACTAATAAACAAACAAATACACAAAACAAAAAAAAAAACATAATAAAAAATGTTGGACACAAAAAACTAAAGCAAAATAAGGAAATGAAATCCACAGATGGAACCCAAATCTAAATATTTCCACTCCGCATGTCGTTCATGCCCGTGTAGGAAGCACTGATGAATCCGATCCACTCATCCACTTCACAGTTTACATTACAGCAGCTAAGCAACAAGTGGGTGAGAGATGGATCACTATAAACAGCCTGAAGGTTATTCATATGATGATTATAGGAGAGGAGTAAGATATTCACAGTTGTGGCACAAGTATCATCTGTAACTGAGAGTGCCAGCACATGAAGATAGGGGGCAGTGGAGAGGTCCAGAGCTGCCGATTAAGAGCAGGCAAGAGAGAGATAGGATGGTGGCTAAGGCGGGAAATGGAAGGAGACATTAGCTTGCAATCTATAGTGTAGAGGAAGGTAAATAGAGGTATAGAGTGTGAAACAACTGGATGTCAGTCTGATTGAGAATTATCAAACATTCATAAAAAAATGCGTCTTGAGAGTCCGTTGTGAGAGGCAGAGAGTCTGATAGGGAGGAAAGAATTCTGGATGTGTTGAGCAGCAAAAGGGAAGTTTTGAAGGCAGGAAAGGAAAGATTTAATTGGTTGAATACTTTAGGAAGTGGATGAGGGCGATGGTAGTCTCCAAGGCCTGATCCTGGTCATATACAAGGCGGAAGCAACATGAGTTTGAGAGGGTTTGAAAAGAGGGTTTATTAATAGGAGAGAGGTGAGATAAAGAAGAGGGAGGGACAAGTCAGGACACAAATGGTAGATCTGATTGTCATCTGAACAGACACGGTAACGCAATTCAAAATGGCGGATGAGGTCACCAAAGGCTGAAATATCATTATTTGCTAAAAACTCACATGCAAAATCCCTATGTAAAATGATGCAGGCAACATTACAGATACAATAAAATCAATTAACGAGGGAAATAATGAATGAGAAGGAAACAAATAAATGATAAAAAGCAAAAAAAATCAAACCAAGAAAGAGAATGAATGAGAAAATGAATGAATGAAGATGACAGTGAACAAAAAGAATGAAAGAGAAATGAAGAGAAAAGCAAAGAAAGAGAAAGAAAATGGACTGGAAAGAAGAAAGGAAACAATAAAAAATGAGAAAGAGAATGAATTATGATGACAGTAGACAACTAGGAGACTGAACAAGAAAAAGAATGAATGAGGATGATAGTGAACAACCAAGATAATGAATGAGAAAGGAAACCAAATAACGAGAAAGAGAATGAACTGGAAAGGAGAAAGAAAACAGAAAAACGAGAAAGAGGATGAATGACGATGACAGTGAATAACAAAGAGAATGAGCAAGAAAGGAAACTAAAGAATGAGAAAGTGAATGAACTAGAACAGAGAAAAAAAAACAAAGAACAAGAAAGAGAATGAACTTTAAAGAGAACGATGGAGAAAGGAGAAAGCAATCCAAAGAAAAAGAATAAACTTAATGAGAGAAAGGAAACCAAAGAACAAGCAAGCAAGGGAAGGAACAAGCCAGCAAGGGAATGAACAAGCCAGCAAGGGAATGAGTGGGACTCTTGGATATACCCATGGTATGTGCTTCGACTGTTGGCTGTTTGTCCATCTCCCGCATCAACTGCTGTGTCAGCATTTCCAACTCTTCCACCTCCTTCATGTTTAGGCCGTGAGGACCAGCAGAACGATCCTGAAATACAAGTAAAACTTCTAAATACCCCGAGTCAGGAAAATTATTCAGGCGATGAAACATAACAGAGAGGGTAACGAATGATGTAAGGCTGGGACTAAAACTAAACATGCCTGGGCCAGAGGCCAACAAATCGACTCAGTGCTTCTTATGTTCCCCTGTCATCTTAAATAACAATGAATGATTATTTTTAAATACTACTGTTATTCCATCTATGGGCGTCTGAAGGCTGTGGTCATGCAGCTCAGTGGTGCTGTCGAGACCTTGATTGACAGCTGATGACATCATAGGTTGCGCAGGATGCAGGGTTGTTTTTGGCCGACACACAGGTTCCTAATTTGCTCAAAAATATTTTTGGGGCATGCCTAACCTGAGAATGGGCCATGCCAATCAACATTGTTCTGGACCACTATCATTCGGATTAGAACACATTGCAGGGGAGAGCTTGAACCCACTAAGAGAAGAAAGAATAGAAAGGGGAGAAGCTAGAGGGGAGAAGAGAAGAGAGAGCGAATAAGAGAGGAGAGAGGGGAGAAGAGAGAGGGGGAAGATAGGAAAGACAGAGAGGAGAAAAGAAGAAAGAGTGAAGAAAAGAGAAGAGTGAAGGAGGAAGAGAGAGGGAGAAGAGAAGAGCGAGCGAATAAGAGAGGAGAAAGGGGAGAAGAGAGAGGGGGAGAGGGGGAAGAGAGGAAAGACAGAGAGGAGAAAAGAAGAAAGAGCGAAGAAAAGAGAGGAGTGAAGGGGGAAGAAAGAGGGAGAAGAGAGAGGGGTGGAAGAGAGGGGGGATAGAGGGGAGGAAGAGAGAAGGGAGGAAGAGAGGGGGGATGAAGAGTGAGGGGTGGAAGAGAGAGGGGAGGAAGAAAGAGTGAAGAAGTGAGAAATGAACAGCGAGAGGGGAGCAGTAAAAAAGCAAGAAGTAAGAGGCGAAAAGGAAAATGAAGAGGAATGAAGAGAGAGGAGAAAAAGGAGAGGAGAGAGAGAAGAGGAGAGAGAATACAAGGGAGGGGTAAAGAATTAGGGGAGAAGAATAAGAAGGGGAGAAGAGGGAGGAGAGAAGTAAGAAGTGTGAAGTGAGAAAGTTCATCAAACCACCCAATAATGTTCTCTGATGATAAAGAAACTCTATATGACTGGAGCCCAAATAGGAAAAACAGAAATAAAATATCTTTACAAAACTTTGAATTTGTATGGAATCAGATCCACAAGCAAAAGATTTGGATAAATCCACTATTTAGACATTCATGTCTTGGGATTTTAACCCCACTCATTTATAAGAATGACTTCAAACATTGCCTTCAATTTTCTGACTCAAACCCATGAAGATTCCCAGAAGCATGGAAGTCTTAACCCAGAAAGAGGGAACACCTACTCTGTAACCTGACTAAGAGGGAACACCCACTAGTGAACTTAGCCCTACCCCCTCACAGAAGTGTCACGGTATGTATGTGTTGGTAGGATTACGTTACGATTGATTAGCGCGGGGCTGCAAAAGTGCACAGTGTGAAAAAGCGGTCACAATCTGATGGAAATATCTGAAGTCTGGTTATAGCCCATATAGATACAGCCACGGCTAATTAAAACCAGCGCCTACACCTCGAACTCATGACCAAAAAGAATTACACACTTATGTCCACATCACAGAATGGATTGCGATACTGAAATGGAATAGTTATGTCATATGGAGAAGCAGAGTTGGGTTAGTTTTTATACTTACAGAAGAAAAAGTTGTTAGGAAGAGTCAAGACGTAGGAGGTAGGAAGAGTCAAGACGTAGGCGTTAGGTAGAGTCAAGACATAGCGTTAGGAAGAGTCAAGACGTAGGAGTTAGGAGAAATCAAGACTTAGGAGTAAAGAAGAGTCAAGACTTAGGAGTAAGGAAGAGTCAAGACTAAGGAGTAAGGAAGAGTCAAGACTAAGGAGTAAGGAAGAGTCAAGAGTTGCTGTCATTACAAAGGTTAAGAAATGGTTTACATTTGATTGAGGATATTTTCCCGGATAAGATAATATGAAGCCAGACCGATGTGTCTGTTCTTCTAGTCCCAGTGGGACACCGAAGGCTTCAGAACAGGTCTATCTGACTTATGGTACTGAGGAATTTGCTTTTAACATCACTTACAGGTTCAGAAGATCGAGGCAAGTTTGCAGGAGGGTCTCTCTTTTGAACTCCATCAAACTGAGGTTTCTTAGTCGCAAAACTTTCCGATTGTGGCTTCGGGACTTGTGTTCCATTGGATTTTATACCCTGGCTCCTAACAGTCTCCATCTGCGAACTCAAGTTCCTGTTATTCTCCATCGGAGGGCCCTGGATTCTGCCATTTTCCTTCTGAATCCCGTCAAAGTCGGGACGCGCCTTCTCGAGCACTTGAGGTTTCTCACGTTGCTGTGCAAAATTAAATCCCGGTGATCGTGCAGAGGATGGTAAAGAAGAAGCCGGGGGTTCCATTGAAATCGTTGGAGGACCTCTGGCAACAGATTGGGAAGTTGGAAATTTCTGCTGTGGAGGGCTTGGCTCTGTCACTGGATCTATTTGTTTAGGGGAGAATGTGTGCGGAGCAGAAGACTTAGGGGTGAACGCGTGGGAGGAAACGGGTTTTGGGGAAACCGTTGGTGCACTCACCGGTTTAGGAGTAAAAGTTTGCGCAGGTGGAGGGTTAAAGGAAGGCGGTGTGGGGGAGAACGTGTGAGGGGCGGAAACCTTTGGAACAAATGTAGTTTGGGGCTTTGGTGCAACAGGAGCTGGGGCAGCAGGCTTTGGTGCAACTGGAGCTGCCGGGGTAGCAGGCTTAGGGGTAAATGTAGATGGGGCAGCTGGTTTAGGACTGAATGAAGATGGTGGAGTCTTAGGTATAAAGGATGATGGGGGGGTAGGTTTAGGAAGGATTGCAGATGGTGGGGTAGGTTTTGGAGCACATAGAGGTGGAGCTGGAGGTGGACTGACCTGCAACGAGACAAAAAATTAGGACGTCACCTTCAAACAAATTCCTCCACCTCATCAGCTGATTTACACACTCAGAGCATTGCACCAATAGAAAGTCAGAACATGAAGGCAGAAAAGAAGCCATTGGCTCATTCAGGCGAATGACGGATATAGTCTACTGGTATGATGGTCTGTTATGGAACATCTCAACTCTAATACGGTTTGCAACAGATTAGGCCGGTATTCAGACTTCCGTTTGCAAACGCGATCGCAAATATACGCACGCACATAGCAAGGAACGCCCACCAAAACCCCAGTCACTCCCCTTGCTAATCCGTGCTCACGTAGACTCACACCCCCATAGACCACCTCTATCTTTCCGTGTGCCGCCCCGTGCGTCTGTGTCCTCCGTACGTGTGTATCATGATAATCCCGCCCACTTTTCTTCATTTAAATGCCTCTCCCCGCCCATTTTTACTTAAATTCTCCCGTGCGTATATTTGCGTCGCATATCCGGACATATGTACCCACGTGCGTATTATACGTCCGTCCGTAAGGCACTTCCGCGCGTATAGTCTAATTCAACTACGTACAAAAAGTCACTATGCATGCGCAGTTAAAACGTACCTAAAAATACGCACGGCAGTCGCTGTGAAAACGTAAGTCTGAATACGGCCCTACATTACTACCCTGCAAATCAATATGGTTTCACCCAGGTGTAACTTTCCACCTGATTACCATTTTTTTTATACTCTGGATCCGGACCAAAGGCTCAAAAACAGGAGACAGATATTGTTGGACTTGGAAGAGTCACAGGTTGCATATGATCTAATGCACAGGTGTTGTATAACTACAACTCCCAGCATGCCCCCACATCATATGGCATGGAGCCATAGGGCCTGATTCACCAATAAGTAGGCTTTAAGAAGGTGCGGATCAGCATGTATAGATAAGTCTGTATCCGCACCTATCTTAAAGCTTCCTCCCTCATCACCTCCCCCTTTTTTAAAGCACCTAGGGCACTTAAGAGTGTATAGGGCTTCCCTAAGTTCCTGTTCGTATACTCCTTCTTAAGAAGGACAATACGAACAGTCTTTCCCCTCCACCGCCCTCCCCGGCACCTTAACATACCTCCCCCTCCCACTCTTCTTAAATCCTCTGAGGCTGCCGTGGCCGCCCCTCTTTCTAATGTCTAAAGTACGTACGGTCTTTAAATAAGACGCATGCTCAATCTATGTACTAAAATGTAGCTCATTTCAATTCTACACACTAAAGAAGCACAGGGGGCTGGATCCAGACTTAAGTAAGTACTTGAAATGAGTTACTCCTGGACTAAACCATGTTGATTTCAGGGGGAGGCAAGTTAATTGTATTTTTTGCATGTAGGGATATATCTTTGAATTGCTTACTGCACACAGATACTGACCAGCGTTACTATCACACTGTTATTTAGACTTGGGATAGGAAACATCACCTCTCAACTCTAATACTGTTTGCAACAGATGAAATATGACTCCCCTGCAATCAACATGGTTTAGCCCAGGAGTAACTCATTTCTGGATCCAGCCCAAGCTTCTTAAGTGTGAATCTGGCCCATAGAGATAAGCAATGTACAGAGAGTCAGTCTGTCAATAATGGGTTTTAGGACTTCATTTTCTAGTTTATTTATTAATTCGGAGTCGTTTTATTTTGGAACTCAAGCCCAAACCTTGCAAAACCACAGAAAAAACTAACATGATATAATAGAACCCGCTGCATTTACCTGGATGTCTCTTTCCTCTAGCGGAGGGGGTGACGGGAAAAACTCTTCTACAGGAGGTGGAAACGGCTCTGCAAATTCGGGTGGCGGAGGAGGAGGAAAGCTGGAGGTGGGGGAACCGAGAACATCATCCCCAAACGAGGGTGGAGGAGGGGGGAAAGATAAGGTCGGGCTCATGACGGTGTCATCACTGGGTGGGGGAGGCGGCAGGATAAATTCTAAGGAAGACAAAAAGAAATAGGATTAGAACTTAACAATAACATGCTATGCAGCAGAACACACACACACCGTGACATTGCACCTAGAACTTGTGACATCACTGGACCATGTGACACCCTTTTGGTTCAATGATGGCACTGATTCTTAGCCAATACACTTTTTCTGCTCACTAAAGGACACCAATGCTATGATAAACAGTAGGATGGGTGTTTTCTTGGTCCTGAGCGTACGCCTAACAATTGGCGCATTGTGGACCGGAGTGAGATCCGTAAGTGCGGATACATATGTACCCGCCCCTACATCTCCGGTCCACTCATAGGTTACCTTAAATACCCGTGCGTATTTTCCCTCTTAAGCAGGTAAAATACACACAGAGAATCCCCAGTACCACTACCCCCCCCCCCCCCCCCCGAATAATCGCAAATAAATGTCAATCTGCACATTTTCTGCTGCTGCTGCCCTGTCTGACCAAGAATATGCAGAAAACCTGATTTACATTTATTATCATCATAAATAACCGTTACTAGGAAATCAAATCGCATTACAATTCAGTTGTGGGAAACACTAATGATGCCATGGAGGAGTCTAACAAATGTTACAAGCTATAACAAAGCAAACAGACATCAACACCGAGAGGACACAGTAACAAAAATCAGAACTAAAAATTGGGGTTTTTTTTGTTTTATATTTTATTTTAGTTCTAGTTAATTATTTATCCTTACATCCTAATGTGTCTTTATATCAATGAGCCAAACGTAAAGCACAGAACACACAGGAGGACAATGATTTCCTGTAATTGTGCCTATTTGCCTTATCTAGGGAGAATAATAGAACTCTGGACACCCTAGACCAAACTTTAGCCCATTGGCCAACCTTCTACCGGGCACCCTTAGCATTTCTTACATGTACTGCTTTCAAAGGCACAAGGGATCAGCTGAGCCTTAACTCCTGAACACTCAAGCCGCCACAGGGGAATAGCTGAGCAGCGGCGGCTTGTGTGTTCCGCAGCGAACACCTGCACTATGGTCACTGAGCACCTCCATACTGTCCATCCCAAGGAGACTACGTCCTAGGCATCTGCCTACACCTGGCTAATGGTAGCACCAAGTCTAGCCTCAACTACATGTAAGTAACAAGCACAAGTTCTGATTTGTAGAGTGTTCGCAGAACACAATGAAAAATAATTCCATCTACTTTTGCCGAATTGGACATTCAAAAGTCAAAAGACAAAAAAAGAAAAACATATATTTTTCTTTAAAATGGCTTTAGATCCATCTCAAGGCCCCTTTAATATCCCCCATAGTTCATTTCAGCTATTGTTGTTTTATCCCAAAATGCGGCTCTGCTTGGATTTATTTCGGTCTTGATTTATTCATGACTGTGAGGGGACATAGGGACACTGTGTTTTTATTACATGATTGATTTGCACCTAGCAACGAGCTTCCTTGTATAAAGCCAACGTGAATCTTTCATTACAGACCACTGGACCTGTGTCACGGGCAATGTTTTGGACAGAATGCTGGACTTCATTCCTTGCGAGCCGCCCGCTAGCCCACATTTATTGAGGGGGCACAGGGGGCCATTGCATTGGAATTATTGTCAAAAAATATGACAAAACACAGAACACCCCTTAAATATGCAACTCTAAACATTTGGGGTGTGGATCACTGCTTACAAATCTGTCTTCTGACAGATTAATTTGCGCAGTGAGGTGCCGAGCAGTCTGCCCTCATAGAAGATGGTTTATGTGACCTCATGGTTTTCAAACAGCGGAAGGTAAGTTTACTTGGCTCTATCCATCCACCTAACCCTAACCTTTCACTCTACACAGCCTAACCCTAACCCTCCCCTAACCTTAACCCTCCACAGCCTAACCCTAGCCCTCCCCTAACCCTCCACACTCCACAGCCTAACCCTAACCCTCCCCCTAACCTTAACCCTCCACACTCCACAGCCTAACGCTAACCCTCCCCTCTTCGGAGCCTAACCCTTCCTGTCCCCCAACCTATCCCTAACCAGAATGGGTACTTTGTTGAAAATGGGCTATTCAACAAGTTACCCCTTCCAGAATGTAGATTTTCACTACTTACATGCAGTCGGGAATGGTGCAGCCGAAATTAAGCTTTCTCGAACTCTCTCGAAAACTGGCCCTTCATTCCAGTAACTTAATCCCAACAACTTGTCCCATACATAGTCTAAATCCAACCATCACAATGTTGGAAAAAAGCAACAAATGGGAAGGTGGATGAACTGCATCAATAGTCTATAAATTCGTGGGCCATTTGTTTGGCCCAATCATGTAATAAATTCATCTGTGGCCAGTTTGAGGAAGATAAGCAAACTAATTACAGATCCCACATTGTGGTTTGTCCAGACACTAAGTAGATGAACGCTGCATGATATCCCCGGCTTTAACATGCGGGATGCTGGATACCAAAATCCGTACTTTAACATAGGTTAACGTACAGATTTAGGACCATAGTCACAGGTCATCACCTAACTCACCCAATCTGCCCCTAGCCCACCCCACTATTTAGGTATCTTCCGAGTGCCATAGGGCTACCTTAACAATCTGTGCAATGTCCTCACAGACATTGCCTCTCCCGGTCTGGTCTGCAATGTCCTCACAGACATTGCCTCTCCCGGTCCCCCCCCCCCCCCTTGCCGGCTAATCTAAATCCCTCCCCCCCTCTCATTTCTAACTAATTCCTCCCCAAAGGCGGCCTCATGCCGCCTCTTTCTACCTTTAAAGACCGCAGGGAGACAATCTACGTACCGAACTGGTATGTAGATTGCATAAAGGACCTACTTTACATGCATAGTAGGTCCTTAGGACACACACCTAAGAAGCGACTCTTTCTTAGGTTTGAAGCCGGTCCCTATCCCTTAACTCTGGATCCGTCCCTATATAAGTGACTCTTGCCTGATTGGCCCGCAAATTATATAGGGACGGATCCAGAGTTAAGGGATAAGGACCGGCTTCAAACCTTCAAACACACCGGCTTCTTAGGTGTGTGCCAACAGAATGGATCAGAAACGATAATCAGACAAACACTGTCCCGATCTTGACTAGGTTGTTCTATATTAATGGTAACAGAGATTCTGTTGCCTTTATGTTGAGCAGTGTGGACCTTTGCGGACATTCGAATGACAAAATAATATTAATAGTATAGTCCGGGCACTCTTACACAAACATTCATAAAGAAAGCTGGAATGCATTTCCTTTTAATGCAAAAATAGCTTGCGTTTCCCCTTTAACAGACATTATAATTTTTTATTAAGTTTCTAATGTGATACAATAAATCATAATTATCTCATGCTACAGATGGCCAAGTCCTTGATTGCAGTAATGTGGTCACAGCGGAAAAATCACAAGGAGGATGAAGCAGTGTTTACGTGTGTAGCCAGTCATGTAAGCAGAATAATGTCATTCAATGAGGAAGGAGGTGAACAGCAACTCCCATATAAACAATAACATAGAACACAATACCAGCATTGTCATCTACTGAAAATATGACACCCAGTCAATGAAGCTTAATCAACTAATAGCTCGAAGTTAAAAAGGTACCCTATACATTAATTATTCATTAATAATGAAGCTCATGGGGCAATGTATAATCATTATAGTTCAACCAAGTAATAATTATGTCACTTTATTTAGAAAAATGGCCCTTTTGCTGGCTCTTTATTAGATTATAACAGGTATACACAAATACTGGTATCCAGGGTGACTGGAAAATGAACTCTCGTGCCGCCGAATTGACGTAGAGAAGCAACAACCGGTTTATCCGCTGCCTCTTTCTTCCTCGCTCACCCGATGAAACTGCTGGGAGATAAGCTCCCAGCATCACAATCAAGAATGTCCCTGCAGTCTTAGCCAGTGAGGAATTAGTTTCCACGGAGGGACCTCCCCTGAGGATGTAGTGATCACCAGCCAGTACAAGCCTCAGAGGAGAAAATGAAGGAAGTCCTAGGTAACTTCGGTAGGTAAGTTAAGAGTTTTATATAAACACATTTATTTTTGGCGTAGAAATCTGGCGCTGGCGTCTGCATTATCAGAAAATCTGTCTTTAATTAAGCCGGTCCTACACTACAGCGTTTATCGCACCCAGTAGGAGGTGGCCGTTAAATTGAAATATTTACCACTAAGGAAAGGTCCCGATACCGGCACTACACACCAGTATCGGGTCCTGCTTGGACCCATAACACTGGCTGAAGAGGGACGGGCTGTCAAGATTGACAGGAAGCCCGTGCAGCTAGCTGATTGGTTGGCTGTAGAATCTCCGGTCAGTTGGGTGTAGCACCTTCACCTCCTGGCCGGAGTTCCCCCCTTTGCTCTGACTCCATAATTACCGACCCGATAATATACGGGTCTGATTATTGGAAATATTCAAACATCCCATAAGATCAAATAATCGTAAGGGGGCGGAGTGAAGATAGAGATGCCGGTATGAGAGCTTGATGACAAGATTTATGCAAATTGCATTCCAATGCCCCTCCCCCTAATCATAGTATTACTAGGGATGGGGGTGGGGCCTGGTGACACAAATGACATCATCAAACCCCACCCATTCCCTAGTAACATTAGGAATAGTAGTGCTGACAGAGAGGGGGGCGGGACTTGAGGCCGTGATTTGCATAAACTCACAGTCTCACTTCCATGGCGGGAGATTTGCCGGCTCTCCCATTATACCAAAATAAATATCCGAATTTCGTAAGTCTCCCGGATATTCTCTGGATATATCTGACGGTAAGATTGCGAGCAACAATAAAACAAGCAACAACAGTTCATGCACACACTACACAACCTACACAGTTGTCCCGTTATGGCTAGGTCTGTGGCTATACAGCGGCAGAGTTAGTCGTAACACTTAAGGTAGGAATTACGTAAGTGTCCAGATTTACTACCGAAAGCGGGGAGTGCAGGTGGGTGTGCTCTCCCAGCTATGGGTGCGTCACTGCAGACCCTCGCACGCACGTAAAGCGTGCGGAGGTCGAGATCTGGGCCACGGATCTTATCGTCTCATGTACAGCGATTCAGATGCAATGCGCGCTGTAATATGGTCATGTACGATGGTCAGAGATCGGATGGTTGACCAATATATGGGTTCGGATTCACAGTTACGTAGTTTTTGTCTTATGTACGTTGTTTTAAGAATTGAGCTACTACGTATGCGTAGTAGCTCAATTCTTAAAACAATGTACGTAAGACGAAAATGACGTAACTGATTCCGGACCATGGTGTAGCGCGTACCCGGCGTTAGAGGAGTATAAATGGCCGCTAATCCTAAGAGATTTTAAATTCTCATCATCTGCTATTTAAATCTCCCCAAATGGATTAACGCTGTCCACACAAGCGCCAGATTATCAGATACTTTCACCGTCTGGATGCTCACAAGAGGTTAACATGGATTACACACAGCTGCTTGCTGCTTAGGCCAAGTGGGGAGATCATCTACAGGGGGGCCTATTAGTGAGCGGAAAAATGACAAACCCCTCAAGCCAATCGTCTAATTAACAAGCGCTCAGGCAGAATCCTGTTTGTTTTTTACATTTTACATGTGTGCACGCGAACACAATAAATCCGATCCCCCCCCTCCCCCTCCTTGCTAAGGGGCCTGAGTTTCGGCCCTGGTGGTATTACAAAATACGGTATAGGCTTGCCAAAACACTGCATCCCCAGCCAAAGTGCCTCCACAAGTCATAAAAGTTAAGGTAGATCAGGGCGATTGGAATTCCTTCCACGCAAGGAGAGTGGTTAATGGAGGCATCACACAAAGCGGCCGGCGGCATTACAGATCTCCGCAAATCCGTTCCTCGCAGATCCGATGGCAAAGTAATTACAAGTGAGGATCCGGTCGGTATGTTATTCGCTAACGTCAGGATATACGCGGTGATGCCATCAGTGAGCGTCAGCCTTAAAGGATAAAGTCGGAAGTCGAATCCCCGTCAAAAACAAACAGAGGCCTCAACGACAATCCTCGATGTGAGAACTAATTTACATTTCTGTACAACACGGACCACGGATACAATGGAGGAGGAATTGATCAAATGGTATGCTGTTGCTGAGGAGATGAAGTTGTCAATCTGGGCCTAAGCTTGGGTCGGATCCAGAACTAAGGACAGGCGACTTACGGACTGTTCGCCTGTTCCATTCAGACTGCGCATGCACAATATGTATGAACCTGGTTTCCGTACGTCCACAAATTACGTATGTGGGGTGTTCGCACTTTATATGGACGGTGGGCTGAGCTTCCTGTTTAAATCGTACAGTAAGGGCAGGGTTTAGGCCTTATGTACAATTGTCTTGCCCTGGTGTGGGTCCCCACTGAGAACTGCCCTATTTCGAAAAGGGCCAAGTTCCAAACTGGCTGGGAAATCAATTGCTTCTGACTCTTCTACCGGAGACTCCCGATGCTCCGAAAGGTAGGTAAAAAAAATCTAACCCCAACCCTTTTCCTAATCCTTACCCTAACCCTCCCCTTTCTTGACCCTAACCCTCCCTCCCTGCAGCCTAACCCTAACCCTCCCTTCCCATAGCCTGACCCTAACCCCCCCTTCCCATAGCCTGATCCTAACCCTCCCTTCCCATAGCCTGATCCTAACCCTCTCTTCCCCGTAGCCTGATCCTAACCCTCCCTTCCATGGCCCTAACCCGCCCTTCCCCAGAGTCTAAGACTTACCCTCCTCCTAACCCTAAAATCTCCAGAGAGATTACTCACCTTTCCGGTGGTGTCTGCGGTTGCATCGGGTCCAGCAGGCAGCACTTCCGAAAATGTGTGTGCTGATCGGCATACTCACCCACACAAAAAAAATTACCAAAAACTGACTAATAGAAATAAAGACAACTGAAAATCATTTTTTGGCTGCCTCTACTCCAAAAAGGCAGTATTCTGGCCGGGGACTCCTACCGGTCTTATCCACACATTTAGACTTACAAAGTTGGGTAGGTCCAAAATTCCGGGTTTGAGTGGGGGAGTGACCTTTCCATTCACATACAGAACTTAGGAGCTGGCGATTTACGGAACCCATCCGTACATCCGTAGTTCTGAATCTGGTCCCTTGTGTCCAAAATAACAGGATTAATCACAAGGAACCCTGCTGAAAGTTATAGTTGAACTTTGCTACCCAACTTTGAAAGCAACAGTGAGAGTAGAGTCTTAGATTTAGGAAACAAGGGGATTCTTTGGGGTAGCCTCGCAATGCACTGCACATTTTTCAAGAACCGGTTGTCCAAATGCCACCGCCTAACTTGTAGGCTACACATTGGCCCTGATTCAGAGATTGAAAATAAGAACTTAAAGTTACACTTGGGCTAAACCATGTTGATTTCAGGGGAGTCAAATTTTATTTGTTGCAACAGTGTTATAGTTAAAAGGTGATGTTACCCAGCTCAAGTCTAATTAGCAGTTTAAAAGTGAAGCTGATCAGGTATCTGTGTGCAATAAGTAAAAGCAAAGCAATCTCCCTGCATGCATAGAATAAAATTAACTTGACTCCCCCTGAAATCAACATGGTTTTGCCCAGGTGTAAATTTAAGTTCTTATTTTCAGCCTCTGAATCAGGCCCATTATTCTTAGCTGAGCAACTTTCTGCTCTCCAGTTCCCGTTGCTTTATACTATCCCCAGTTGGTGGAAAATGCTGGGAATTGAAGCCCAATAGACACAGGTGTCCAAAGCCACCCCTACTGTGGCACGAGAGGAATTTCCTCAGTTCAATTATAGCAAGACTCCCAAGCTGTACAGACCGGACACCATCCCAAACAAAACAGGTGTTACACCCAAGAGTGTTTATAGTGAAACAAGAGAAAGTCTGACGTACTGAAGATAACTAAGCAAATAAAGAGAACCTAACATTATCCCTGTTCAAAAAAAACACACAAAGCCAAAAACAGCCTTCTACCCACGGTGCCAAAATAAGACTCAAGACATGCATACAGTAACAGGGAAAGGATAAAAGACATTCTTATTACCCTCTTGCTCTCCACTAGGTGGTGCCAAGGAAGGAAACTCTCCTACTTTCCCCAAGACCGCACGAATTCCGGGGGCAGCCGAGATGTTGTCTTGGGTTCCTGCATCTTCTGCGGCTTTAAACGGGTTGACTTTGGGCTTGGGGGGAACCACAGGGGCGAATTTTTTGGGTTGGTTGTAAAAAGACGGAGTAGAAATGTTGATGGTGAAAGAGGAGGTCATCCGGGTGGCAGGAGTTGCTGGGTCCATCTTGAGGTCTTTAAGACAATGAATAGAGAAAGGGCAAAGATGTTACAATGACAAATAATGTTTTCCATGTCGACATGTAATTACAGGCACGTATGGCCCAACCATTACACATGATGGGTTATTACAATCCAAAAAAAACAATTGTTTAACAGATCGAGGTCCCAATGGAGTTGATCAGGCCTGTCTTACGTATGTAACCCTTTACTGGCAGAGAGGATGAACGCGAAACAACAGACTCACGACTCATAGCACGACAGAGACCCCCCCACCTCCTCCTCCCAAGCATGCATCCGCCTCTTAAGGGTTAACATACATAGCAGTTAAGTGTAATTTAACTCTCACTATGAAGAAATCCTGCAAACACAGCTCCCTGCCAGCTCAAGGTTGAAGCCTTTCTCTCTCTGTCTCTCTCTGCTGTGTCTGTCTCTCTTTGTTTCCATGGAAATGCTCCCGAAGGGTTCCTGACCAGCGCAGCATTTACACCATGGTAGCCTCCTATCACGCGCCGGCTATTTGCGACTGCAGAGAGGCAGCAGAAGCAGGAAAGGACAAGGGTGCAATGATTAAGCTGCTGTAGGATGTAGGAGCCAAGCAGATGACCCTAACCCAGGATGCTAGGACACACAGAATAATAAGCACACAATACGCCAACCAACGTCTCTGTCACCTGATACCACCCTTTTATTCAAAGATTTATTCAGAGGATTCCAGTGGCATTCACATATATTGTATACAGAGGGCAGATGGTGCAATAAGGAGACAGGAAATAGAGGGTGTTGCAATATATGTGCAGGGGAGAGTGAGGGGGTAAATAGAGAAGGGGCCACAATTAGTGTAAACATACTGCAGGACTTTTATCACAGAGGACAAAGCACTGAGTGGGGGGGGGGGGGTGGTT
>WWET01000101.1:352559-369551 GCA_011038615.1 Limnodynastes dumerilii
AATGCCGGGATGAGGCCGCGAGTGGGCGTGGCTTGGTATGACAATGTAAACTATATAGGCGCCAATTACCACTTCAATACCGACACCCTTTTACAATTGTAAAATTGGTGATATAGAGGATGTAGTGATAGTATGGAGTAAGAGGTGATATAGAGGATGTAGTGATAGTATGGAGTAAGAGGTGATATAGAGGATGTAGTGATATAGTATGGAGTAAGAGGTGATAAAGAAGGATGTAGTGATATAGTATGGAGTAAGAGGTGATATAGAGGATGTAGTGATAGTATGGAGTAAGAGGTGATGTAGGAGGATGTAGTGATAGTATGGAGTAAGAGGTGATGTAGGATGTAGTGATATAGTATGGAATAAGAGATGATGTAAGAGGATGTAGTGATACAGTATGGAGTAAGAGGTAATGTAAGAGGATGTAGTGATACAGTATGGAGTAAGAGGTGATGTAGGAGGATGTAGTGATATAGTACGGAGTAAGAGGTGATGTAGGAGGATGTAGTGATATAGTATGGAGTAAGAGGTGATGTAATAGGATGTAGTGATATAGTATGGAGTAAGAGGTGATATAGGAGGATGTAGTTATATAGTATGGAGTAAGAGGTGATGTAGGTGGTTGTAGTGATATAGTATGGAGTAAAAGGTGATGTAGGAGGTTGTAGTGATATAGTATGGAGTAAGAGGCGATATAGGAGGATGTAGTGATATAGTATGGAGTAAGTGGTGATATAGGATGAGAATAATGCTGTTATATGTATAGAGTAAGAAGTAATCTAGAATGAGGATGATGTAGCGATATACAGTAGTATGGAGTAAGAGGTGATGTTGGAGGAGGGTGATGTAGTAACATAGTAAATAGTAAGAGATTATATAGGAAGAGGATACACTGACATAGTAAGATAAGGGTATTCACAGATCCATTTTCACGTACAGTTGCGTGCGTATTTTTAGGATCGGATGAACTGTGCACGTGCTTGGGAATCGCACTTGGTGACATAAGTGCGAGGGGCGTGGTTAAAAGCCGTACGTTCAAAGTTGCGTGAGACAGGGCGGAGGGTGCATTTAAATGGGTATTTGAGGGCGCGGTTAGATAGATAAGCAGGTTCGTACCTTGACGTACGCTCGTAACTACACACGTAGACATAAGGGTGCCCTATGGCACTCGTAAGTCAACGAAACCCCGTCAGTGTGAGGGGAGTGTCATGGGTGTTGCCGCTATGTGCATGCGTATAATTGCGTACTTTTATAAAACGGATCTCTGAATAAGATCCAATGACTCTGGGGAAATACTGTAGTGTTTAGTAAGGAGATGGGATGCAGAAGGTTGAATGTGCAGTAACAAAACCTAGGCAGCAGGGGGTGCTGAAGGGCAACCATGTCCATTAACAGCTGAGAATTATGGGCCAAATTCAGACTTTTGATGCCACTGCACAGCCTGCTGGATCCAGCCTTCCGTATGGGGGAGCGGAAGCCACACCCCCTGTGTAAATGGACATACCATCCGAGGACACTCCCTTAAAACTTTTGCGCCGTCCTCACTTAAAATCTGCATACTTCCCCCTCCCACGTAGCAGAAACGCTTTCCACTTCCCGCCGGAAACTGTTCCAAGACGGAACTCTGGATCCAGACCCGTCCTGGGAACGCGGCACTCGCGCTAAAAGGGGCCATTTTTCCCGTCCTAGCGATCAGAAGCCCCCTTCTCACAGCTGAGGATCCAGTCACTGTCACCTCTGAGACCATAAAGAGAGTGGACAGCACATGTTCCAGTGGAGCACTAAGTAAAGGGTGTCCCAGTGTGAGTACAGTTACATAGCAGTGAAAATAGGGAGCTCCAGTGTGTAGGATGGCTGACAGCTATAAAAATAGGGAACTGGGGGAGCAGCATCTCCATAGGAATAACAAAACATGCTGCAAGTATGGGAGCTGTATGATGGGGTGCAGTGAGTAGGGGAACTGTATGATGGGGTGCAGTGAGTAGGGGAGCTGTATGATGGAGTGCAGTGAGTAGGGGGTCTGTATGATGGGGTGCAGTGAGTAGGAGGGCTGTATGATGGGGTGCAGTGAGTAGGGGGTCTGTATGATGGGGTGCAGTGAGTAGGGGGTCTGTATGATGGGGTGCAGTGAGTAGGGGAGCTGTATGATGGCAGTGAACTGAGTAGGGAGGGTGTATGATGGGGTGCAGTGAGTAGGGGGTCTGTATGATGGGGTGCAGTGAGTAGGGGAGCTGTATGATGGCAGTGAACTGAGTAGGGAGGTTGTATGATGGGGTGCAGTGAGTAGGGGGTCTGTATGATGGGGTGCAGTGAGTAGGGGGTCTGTATGATGGGGTGCAGTGAGTAGGGGGTCTGTATGATGGGGTGCAGTGAGTAGGGGGTCTGTATGATGGGGTGCAGTGAGTAGGGGGTCTGTATGATGGGGTGCAGTGAGTAGGGGGTCTGTATGATGGGGTGCAGTGAGTAGGGGGTCTGTATGATGGGGTGCAGTGAGTAGGGGGTCTGTATGATGGGGTGCAGTGAGTAGGGGGTCTGTATGATGGGGTGCAGTGAGTAGGGGGTCTGTATGATGGGGTGCAGTGAGTAGGGGGTCTGTATGATGGGGTGCAGTGAGTAGGGGGTCTGTATGATGGGGTGCAGTGAGTAGGGGGTCTGTATGATGGGGTGCAGTGAGTAGGGGGTCTGTATGATGGGGTGCAGTGAGTAGGGGGTCTGTATGATGGGGTGCAGTGAGTAGGGGGTCTGTATGATGGGGTGCAGTGAGTAGGGGGTCTGTATGATGGGGTGCAGTGAGTAGGGGGTCTGTATGATGGGGTGCAGTGAGTAGGGGGTCTGTATGATGGGGTGCAGTGAGTAGGGGGTCTGTATGATGGGGTGCAGTGAGTAGGGGGTCTGTATGATGGGGTGCAGTGAGTAGGGGGTCTGTATGATGGGGTGCAGTGAGTAGGGGGTCTGTATGATGGGGTGCAGTGAGTAGGGGGTCTGTATGATGGGGTGCAGTGAGTAGGGGGTCTGTATGATGGGGTGCAGTGAGTAGGGGGTCTGTATGATGGGGTGCAGTGAGTAGGGGGTCTGTATGATGGGGTGCAGTGAGTAGGGGGTCTGTATGATGGGGTGCAGTGAGTAGGGGGTCTGTATGATGGGGTGCAGTGAGTAGGGGGTCTGTATGATGGGGTGCAGTGAGTAGGGGGTCTGTATGATGGGGTGCAGTGAGTAGGGGGTCTGTATGATGGGGTGCAGTGAGTAGGGGGTCTGTATGATGGGGTGCAGTGAGTAGGGGGTCTGTATGATGGGGTGCAGTGAGTAGGGGGTCTGTATGATGGGGTGCAGTGAGTAGGGGGTCTGTATGATGGGGTGCAGTGAGTAGGGGGTCTGTATGATGGGGTGCAGTGAGTAGGGGGTCTGTATGATGGGGTGCAGTGAGTAGGGGGTCTGTATGATGGGGTGCAGTGAGTAGGGGGTCTGTATGATGGGGTGCAGTGAGTAGGGGGTCTGTATGATGGGGTGCAGTGAGTAGGGGGTCTGTATGATGGGGTGCAGTGAGTAGGGGGTCTGTATGATGGGGTGCAGTGAGTAGGGGGTCTGTATGATGGGGTGCAGTGAGTAGGGGGTCTGTATGATGGGGTGCAGTGAGTAGGGGGTCTGTATGATGGGGTGCAGTGAGTAGGGGGTCTGTATGATGGGGTGCAGTGAGTAGGGGGTCTGTATGATGGGGTGCAGTGAGTAGGGGGTCTGTATGATGGGGTGCAGTGAGTAGGGGGTCTGTATGATGGGGTGCAGTGAGTAGGGGGTCTGTATGATGGGGTGCAGTGAGTAGGGGGTCTGTATGATGGGGTGCAGTGAGTAGGGGGTCTGTATGATGGGGTGCAGTGAGTAGGGGGTCTGTATGATGGGGTGCAGTGAGTAGGGGGTCTGTATGATGGGGTGCAGTGAGTAGGGGGTCTGTATGATGGGGTGCAGTGAGTAGGGGGTCTGTATGATGGGGTGCAGTGAGTAGGGGGTCTGTATGATGGGGTGCAGTGAGTAGGGGGTCTGTATGATGGGGTGCAGTGAGTAGGGGGTCTGTATGATGGGGTGCAGTGAGTAGGGGGTCTGTATGATGGGGTGCAGTGAGTAGGGGGTCTGTATGATGGGGTGCAGTGAGTAGGGGGTCTGTATGATGGGGTGCAGTGAGTAGGGGGTCTGTATGATGGGGTGCAGTGAGTAGGGGGTCTGTATGATGGGGTGCAGTGAGTAGGGGGTCTGTATGATGGGGTGCAGTGAGTAGGGGGTCTGTATGATGGGGTGCAGTGAGTAGGGGGTCTGTATGATGGGGTGCAGTGAGTAGGGGGTCTGTATGATGGGGTGCAGTGAGTAGGGGGTCTGTATGATGGGGTGCAGTGAGTAGGGGGTCTGTATGATGGGGTGCAGTGAGTAGGGGGTCTGTATGATGGGGTGCAGTGAGTAGGGGGTCTGTATGATGGGGTGCAGTGAGTAGGGGGTCTGTATGATGGGGTGCAGTGAGTAGGGGGTCTGTATGATGGGGTGCAGTGAGTAGGGGGTCTGTATGATGGGGTGCAGTGAGTAGGGGGTCTGTATGATGGGGTGCAGTGAGTAGGGGGTCTGTATGATGGGGTGCAGTGAGTAGGGGGTCTGTATGATGGGGTGCAGTGAGTAGGGGGTCTGTATGATGGGGTGCAGTGAGTAGGGGGTCTGTATGATGGGGTGCAGTGAGTAGGGGGTCTGTATGATGGGGTGCAGTGAGTAGGGGGTCTGTATGATGGGGTGCAGTGAGTAGGGGGTCTGTATGATGGGGTGCAGTGAGTAGGGGGTCTGTATGATGGGGTGCAGTGAGTAGGGGGTCTGTATGATGGGGTGCAGTGAGTAGGGGGTCTGTATGATGGGGTGCAGTGAGTAGGGGGTCTGTATGATGGGGTGCAGTGAGTAGGGGGTCTGTATGATGGGGTGCAGTGAGTAGGGGGTCTGTATGATGGGGTGCAGTGAGTAGGGGGTCTGTATGATGGGGTGCAGTGAGTAGGGGGTCTGTATGATGGGGTGCAGTGAGTAGGGGGTCTGTATGATGGGGTGCAGTGAGTAGGGGGTCTGTATGATGGGGTGCAGTGAGTAGGGGGTCTGTATGATGGGGTGCAGTGAGTAGGGGGTCTGTATGATGGGGTGCAGTGAGTAGGGGGTCTGTATGATGGGGTGCAGTGAGTAGGGGGTCTGTATGATGGGGTGCAGTGAGTAGGGGGTCTGTATGATGGGGTGCAGTGAGTAGGGGGTCTGTATGATGGGGTGCAGTGAGTAGGGGGTCTGTATGATGGGGTGCAGTGAGTAGGGGGTCTGTATGATGGGGTGCAGTGAGTAGGGGGTCTGTATGATGGGGTGCAGTGAGTAGGGGGTCTGTATGATGGGGTGCAGTGAGTAGGGGGTCTGTATGATGGGGTGCAGTGAGTAGGGGGTCTGTATGATGGGGTGCAGTGAGTAGGGGGTCTGTATGATGGGGTGCAGTGAGTAGGGGGTCTGTATGATGGGGTGCAGTGAGTAGGGGGTCTGTATGATGGGGTGCAGTGAGTAGGGGGTCTGTATGATGGGGTGCAGTGAGTAGGGGGTCTGTATGATGGGGTGCAGTGAGTAGGGGGTCTGTATGATGGGGTGCAGTGAGTAGGGGGTCTGTATGATGGGGTGCAGTGAGTAGGGGGTCTGTATGATGGGGTGCAGTGAGTAGGGGGTCTGTATGATGGGGTGCAGTGAGTAGGGGGTCTGTATGATGGGGTGCAGTGAGTAGGGGGTCTGTATGATGGGGTGCAGTGAGTAGGGGGTCTGTATGATGGGGTGCAGTGAGTAGGGGGTCTGTATGATGGGGTGCAGTGAGTAGGGGGTCTGTATGATGGGGTGCAGTGAGTAGGGGGTCTGTATGATGGGGTGCAGTGAGTAGGGGGTCTGTATGATGGGGTGCAGTGAGTAGGGGGTCTGTATGATGGGGTCACCCCCTCTGCCCCAGAACCCCCCCTCCCCAGCTGGGAGTCATTAAGCAACATTACAGGACTGGGGGTAACAGAGACATCACCACAACGAAAGAGCAAAGAGACAGCCCTCCATATATGTATTCATATGCATTGTGTAAGAGCAGAGGCAGGAAAAGAGACAGTCCACAGGGGAAAATAGACAGCCCCTCCTACAACATCTGGAAACAGGAAGAGACAGTCATCTGCAATACAGTATGCAACAGTCAAAAGAGACAGTTGTGCAGCCAAGGGTGAGACAACCCTTAGGTGCACTCTAATATATTAAGAGACAGATCTTCATGATTTTACACCTCAATGAACTTTACACCACAACACCATTCATCAGGACAGCCAATCAGTGGACAGTAAGGAAAGAGACTGCAGAATGCAAAGAGACTGCTAAGAGAGCAATAGACAATAGCCTCAATAGACAGAGACAGGGCAAACGGGTGTGACTGCTGTTATATCAGAGCAGAAGAGACTGCCAGAGGTAAGAGATCGCCCTCTGCCAGAACACAGAGCCAGTTACATACCCTACACAGGGCAACTGCCAAGAAACCTGCCCTGCACTGGGGCAGATACGTCCTCTCCAGGGCAGGTCACACCGGTGGCCCATACACTGTCACTAACACCACCACCACCACCTACCCCAGTGACCAGAGACAGACACCCACAACATGCACAGGAGACGGACAGGGAATGCCTCTTACCTCTGAATAGCAGAGACTGACTGCCAGCAGGGACTGAGAGACTCCCTGAGACAGCCCAGGGGGAGTGGAGAGGGCGAGGCTATAGGAGATGACTAGGAGTGTGTCAGACTATCGGTATGTGTGCTGTGTGCACTCTAATCGACCCACTCATTGTGCATGTCTCTTTCTGAGTCTGCCTGTCTCTGCATGGCAGCTGTATCTCCCCCTTTGTGTAGCTGACTGTCTAACAGTGCATGGCTAGATTAGACTGTCTCTTCCTATTTCTCTGTCTCTGATCATGAGACTTTCTGCCTGAATGTACCTTTTACTCTTCTTGCCATAGACTGTCAGGTAGTGCACGTCTCTCTGTCTACTAGAGTGCTTGTTTTGCATTGCATTTTATTCTTTATTGTGCATGTCTGTCTCTCAGTGACTGTCTGTCTAGTATCCACCTATTTGTAACTGTCTCTTTTGTATATCTGTCTGTGACTAAATCAGACTGTCTATAGAGGATCTAACAGTCTGCATGCCTACACATCATAGTCTCGATTGTAAGCTCTGCAGGCAACTCCTATGCCTGTCTTCATTGCACCTTTGTGTGTTGAACCCTTTATTGTTTAATGACATGTTGATAGTAAGTTCTGTACATTGCTGTTGTTTTGTTTTTAGACAACAATAAAAACAATTTTCAGTATGTTGAGTGTGCACAGGACAGACAGTCTGTAGGTCTCTGAGCATGGGGAGGTGTATAAAACAAGTCCTCACTCAGGTGTAAATTCTTTTTATTGCTTGTTAGTTTTGCAAAAGAATTCCAAATATTTGCAAACTTTGGATAATCAGCAGAGTTGATCTCCCGGTGTGACTGTCTCTGCTGTTTTAGCTTCCGTCTCTTGGTGTCTCTTTGTGACCTCACGCTGTCGGTTCTCTTTGCCCATAAAAGGAACCAAACCAAAAACCAGGAAATAAGGAGTAGGCACGCCAGAAGGCACCCCTCTGCCCCCCCTCATCTCCTTAACATACAAGACATCCAGCTACCTCACTACTTCCCCCTCCTGTAGCTGCACAGTGTGTTACTGCATGTTTCTCCCCTCCTGAGTACACACATTCCTTACACACACACACACACCTCCTGCACACAGCCTGCATAGCATCTATAACACTTATGTGTGCAATCCATATATCACACCTCCCTTACTGCGCCCAGATGGCCTTCCTATAGTAAAAGTATTGGGGCTCATTAGAATTTTTTTCGTCATATTGGGCCAGATCCTGAGCTAAGTATGCTGGTGTATTTACGCTAGCCGATGACGTAAAATCGCCCATTAGTATTTACTGGCAGATGTTACGCCACGTAATTCCTAACGTACGTACCATCAGCGTAAATACGAATGAAGGGGCGGGGGCATGAATACGACACACGTAATTACGCTTTGGAAGCGGAGCGAGGCATTTAAATTGGACAGTATGGACTGGGTTTGGCCGTCACGTACGTAAATCCCATAGTACATCAGTACTTGCGCTAAGAAAAAGTTAAGGTAGGGTTTGGGAAGCATAAAACGGCCAAAGTACGTACGACCGAGGAGAGTGCATAGTAATTACGCTACGCGTTCTAATGTAACAAGTCCGTAGGTCTGGATTTACCCCATTTTGCGTATATATTTGTTTATTTGCATGCTCAAAATAAAGGTAGATGTCAATGAGGGACAATTTCAGGGGTATGCAGTCTCGGGGCCAGATTTACTAAGCTTAGGAAAAGAGATGTTGCCCATAGCAACTAATCAGATTCTAGCTGACATTTTCTAGTATGTCATAGGAAAGTGAGAGCTAAAATTGGTTGCTATGGGCAACATCACCACTTTTCCTTTTCCGCAGCTTAGTAATTCTGGCCCTAGGAGCCTTTGCAGCGAGGGGTGATCCTAATTAGAGTGTGAGGGCGTGGTTATGTAAATGACTCCTGATTCTGTTCATTGAGGTGGTGACGGAGGATATGAACCATTGCTGTAAATGATATCAACAAGCCCCGCCCAAATCCATATAATTATGCGTGACTTGGGGTAGGGGCATTGGTGGCTTTCTTGAGGAATGCTGTTACCCACTTAGCGACCTGGGGCCTGATCTAGATTTAAGTATGTTCTGCATCCGTAAATTCATAGTGGAAGGGAAGCTATGACAACGCAATCCTAATCCGTAGGTGCGATGGTAGTTCACTGTACATTGTAATAACGAACGCAACTCTCTTGGTGCTGTCGGAAGCGTTATGGCTCTTAAGTCGAGAGAGGAAGTGGGCGTAAAACGTAAATGTATACGAAATCCGATCTAAGTGTACGCAAATGGTTGGGAAATTCTTAAGACGGCCATTGGCTTAATCTGACCGTACACTATGCATTTTCCTGAGCAATCCAACCACCGGTGTGCGCAATGCAGGGCGCGATTAACCAGCAATGTGTGGCCACTGTACAATGTCCCCCACTATTGAAGTCAGGGAAATCGTATTGTATGGCTGGGCTTGAACCGGAGCCCAGACGGGCCCTACAGCTTCAGATAAAGAGCCGATGCTGCCAGGGAGGTATTAGTGGCGGGGTATGACCACTACCACCATCTCTACTCATAGATTGCGACCCTGGCCGCCCCCCTCGACTACTACAACTCCCTGAAAGCATCATATACAGAACCACGGGCCACTAATGTCCTGTAACAGACCAGGACCACTAATTTATTTTATTAACAGGTTTTTATATAAATAATGATATATACTGTATCAGACAGGCCCCTAATGATATACTGTATCACACGGGCCACTAATGATATACTGTATCACACGGGCCACTAATGATATACTGTATCAGACGGGCAGCTAATGATATACTGTATCAGACAGGCCCCTAATGATATACTGTATTAAACGGGCCACTAATGATATAGACAGGGCCGGATTGAGGGCCATGTGGGCCTGGGACTGAATATTATCAAGGCTCCAAACTATATAGTATGCTTTGAAGGAGAATGTCAGTCCCTGACATTCTCCCTTATTCTCTGCAGTGTGTAAGGGCCTATTTTCAGATGGAGGCCTGGGACATTTGCCCCATTGTTTATCCGGCCCGGGCTCAGAAGTGGCCAAAGTAATAGCAGCGTCTGTTTGGTCACTGACCTGCCCATGCGCTGGAGGCATGAAGAAGGCACACTGAGTAGGCTTTGCCCCGGGGCCCTCCACTGCTAAGGACAGCCCTGCCTGTATATATGGTATGCAGGTGAGTTCACTGTCTCCCCTCTTATCCCTAGTTTACCCGGAGGTCTATGGTTGTCAGTAAAGCTGGCCACACACTAGATTAGATTATCGGCCCAAACGCACAATTATCGTGGATTGGGCCAAATATCGCTCTAGTGTATGGGGCAGATTTTTTTTTAATGCCCATAAAACCTTCAAAAAACGCTAGGGTCCGATTATCGCATCTTTTGGAATTCCTGAATGATAATCGGACCCTAGCTGCGATTTTTGGAGGTACCTAGTGCTCTGCCCTCTCTCCCTCTATGTAAAATGACTGCTGGACAGACATTTAACACAGAGGGAGAGAGGGCAGAGCGCTGCAGAGCCCCACACACTGACAGGCTGCAGCGCTGTGTCCTCTCTCCCTCTGTCTGGGCATACAGCGCTATATACCCCGACAGAGTGAGAGAGGGCAGAGCGCTGCAGAACCCCACACACTGACAGGCTGCTGCGCGGTGTCTTCTCTACTCTGTCTGGGTGTACAGCGCTATATAGCCAGACAGAGGGAGAGAGGACACCGCGCAGCAGCCTGTCAGTGTGATTTTTTCCCATTGATGATTTTTTTTTTAAGCCAACCAGTAAACTGGCTGCATGGGTCTCCTGTTAAGATTGACAGGAGACCCAGCCAATCAGAGAGAGACTGCAGCCAGCCAATAGGCCCTCCAGCACAGATTATCAGCCCCAGGCTCTTCTAGTGTATGGTGCCGATATCGGGACCTTTCCCCAGGGGAAAATCGTCCCGTTTAACGGCAGCCGCACGCTGGGAGCGATAATCGCTCTAGAGTATGGCCAGCTTTACTGGGCCTTATTTTCTCTCTATCATAGACCCCATGGCTGACCACTATGGACACATGTCACAGATTTGCCACCTTGGCCTGACAACAGAAAGTAATTCTGGGTAATTGTACTAGTGTGTTCCTATGACTGAGCAGGACCCTCTGTCCTCGTGTCCTTCTCCTCCTCTAGGCTCATCTTTGACCCCTCTGCATTGATACTGGAATTGTTTTGTAGTTTTGTCTTGCTGTCAACTTTGTGCCATGAATCGTATACTGTGCTTATGTGCACTCCATATTCTTGTATTGTCTTCGCTTGTACATCACCTGCACTGCAAAAACTTTTGTGGCTCTTTATAAATAAACATATAATTAAAACAAAAGCAATCGCTTTCACTTTATCCAGTTTCTAAGGTGGTCTTAACACTTCCCCTCTCCATTCATTCAGCCATTGTTCCTCAGCCATTGTTCCTCCGCCATTGTGTTATGGCTCCCCTTGTGTCTATTCACCTTATAATAATAGCTTTAGGGGGGGTTGTCTTAAAGGCAATTGATATGTGTGACGTCATTGGGGGCAGGGAGTTTGTTTATTTTTGCCATTTATTTAAATAACCTTTAATTAAAATACTCTGGGTTTATTAAAGGGTTGAAAAAAAAATGTAAGGTTTAAAAACAACAACAAAAAACAAATTTTTTTTTTTGCAATAATGTTTTAATGGGAAAAAAAATATTCTGGCTTATTTTATTAATACTGTGAAAACATCGCTATGTATTAGAAACCTTGATCAACAATGTTATTATGCATTCTAACATTAACAATCCAATGTTATTGGTCTTTGATATGATTTACTTTAGATGTTTTCTTTTAATAAACCAAAACATATTAAAACCTACAAAGTACACTCAGAGACAGATGAAAATAACAATAAGTTCATGTTAAGCAGTAGTCCTACTTATTACATATAATTAAATAAATCTTAATAGTGATACCGGTCACCTTGAGGCTGTGATGCACCAACTGACCTCAGTCTAAGACATCACTCCCGCAACGGTGCAGTTTCTAAAGAGTTCTATAGCGACAGGGAAGTTTTCTTGACTCTAACCCTAACCACTCCCTCTTTGCAGCCTAATCCTATCCCTCCCCTAACCCTAACCATCGTCTTCCCCCTAATCACCCCCTCTCTGCAGCCTAACTTTATCCCTTCCCTAACCCTAACCATTGTCTTCCCCCTAACCACCACCTCTCCGCAGCCTAACCCTATCCCTCCCCTAACTCTAACCATCATCTTCCCCCTAACCACTCCCTCTCCCCAGCCTAACCCTATCCCTTCCCTAAAACTAACCATCGTCTTCCCCCTAACCACCCCCTCTCAGCAGCCTAACCCTATCCCTCCCCTAACCCTAACCATCATCTTCCCCCTAACCACACCCTATATGCAGCCTAACCCTATCCCTTCCCCAAAAACTAACCATCGTCTTCCCCCTAACCACACCCTCTCAGCAGCCTAACCCTATCCCTCCCCTAAAACTAACCATCGTCTTCCCCCTAACCACCCTCTCTCCACAGCCTAAACCTATCCCTCCCCTAACCCTAACCATCGTCTTCCCCTAACCACCCCCTCTCCGCAGCCTAACCCTATCCCTATCCTTCCCGTTACCTTAAGCATCCTCGCCCCGCAGCCTAACCGTAACCATCAGTAGCGTACCGTGCTTAACATCTGGGCACGTGCATGCGTAATCCGCACAAAATCACCAAAATAACTGCGGTGTAGGCGTGGAATGGTACTGCGTAATGAACCAGACGTCCGATCCGCCACATTTCGAGTGCAAATGGATTATAAACCTTGAGATAAGATCCTGGGTTTAAAAGTCCATTCGAGCGAGGGGAGGGGTTACATAAAACACCCGCGAGATGGGTGGATAATATGAGGAGAAAGGGTGGTAGACAAGTAGAGTGGCCTCCCAGCAGAGGTGGTATGTTTTGTGGCACAGGCCCTGCACCTTTGTAGTTGCACAGTTCGTGCCGTATGCAGACTACTGGACGAATAACATATACGTCCGGTCTTTAGCGTTTTTTCCTACTGCGCATGTGTAGTAAATTTTTTACTTTATCTACGTATCTTTTCCTTACGTAGATTGCATAAATGCGGTCTTTCAGACCGCATTTCCGCAATTTACGTAAGGAAAAGACACGTAGATAACGTAAAAATGCACAACGCAAACGGCCATTCTTCTTTGCACAGACCCTCTAGATTGCAGAACGCAGCGTGTTCCGAATTTCTTGGCTGTGTGAATGTCGTTTTCTTTGCACCGAGGTGTTTCTAAGCAACAATTTGTATTTGCAATTCTCTGTCACATTGATGAGAATTTGCATATTTGTTTCTTCCGCAGATTGTATTACTTGATAGCAGCGATTGAACATGTGCTGATTAAACAAATAGGTTTAAAGCAAACTGCGATTTTCCCACAGACTCTCGTCTCCCTGTTTTATAGATACATTGGGCCTGATCCAGAACAACGCCGCCCACTGTAGTTATGGTGGGCAGCTGCATAAGATCGCCATTTCTGCCCATCTGCGCATGCGCCGGGCAGATGTTTCCCGGCGTAATCCATTTTTCTGGGTGCCTTGGATCGGGCGTCTGTAACTACAGTGTAGTTACGGATGAAGGGACGGGCAGCTCCGTAACTACGCTGTAGTTACGGAAGCTAGGCGGGGGGAGGTAGGGAAATTAGGAAGGGAGGGCTGGGTTTGGACATTACGATCTTGTGTTACGCCGGTGTAACAGTGTGTAATTAGGCCGGGCACAGGGGGAGTGTAGGGGGGGGGGGGAGTGCCCGCATCAACGGAGGTCTGGATGAAGCCCATTTTCCTTAACAAACCACTAAGAATCCAGAGTGCCCAATGCTGCCCATACATTAGGGTTGGCGACTCCTCAGTTCCTCCCTCCCTGGAGATCTCTGGGAGGCGGGGCTTAATGACGCGATTGATGCAAATCGTGACATAAAGCCCCACCCCTGTCAAGCTGCTGCAATTCCCAATTCATGCCTTCAAGTCCCACCAATCCCTAATAATACGAGGGATTTCTATAATGAAAGCCAAGGGGGATGGGACTTGCAGGAGATGTGCCGGCTCTCCCCTGGGATACTGGAAGAACTGCCTGAATTTCAGGAGTCTCCCGAATATGGCGGGAGAGCCGGCAGCCCTGCCATACATCGATCTGACTAATGCTGGCTTCGCACTTGCACAATTTGCCCGGCTTCTGGTAAAATGGTTTGATAGCTGGACACGGGAGTGGACAGCGGGTAACAGTGACAGGACACTTGCCGGATTTCAGAGCCTGCAGACTCTTTTTACATAGATGCCATGTCACATGATCACTGTCCTCCAATGTCATATTGAGGTTTATTATGTAACATATCATCATCATCATCAAAATACCGGACCGGACAGGGAATTTAAGCATCCAGAATGCATAAGTAGCCTTTGTGATCATGCTGCGTATGCGTCAACAAGGGTGTTACACCTAGGAACGCAGTTCATTCGATGCAGGATTCTGCCTCATTCGTAGCAGTTAAGGAAGGGTTCCGGACTCGTAAACTCCTTAAATGCAATTAAAGGGCAGGACTTTAGAATCTCCCGCACGTATATCCATTCCATACGAATGTTCTTACGAGTGTCCGTAGTGTATGTAGCTTATTCGGGATCTGCTCCCCTGCTCTTATTAGTGTATTTTGTTTACCAAACTCATTAACATTCATTTATATTGGTCAGGTGAGCTTGCAATCTATACGGACATAGGAGGATCATACATGCCACAGATCTTATCTTGGTCCAATGCAATATCATCATCTGATCCAGCCACACAATGACGGTGATTTTGGAGAGTGTTGAAAGATAGTTCATGTAAATGTTCCCTGATCTATGTAGGGGAGTTGTAATAGTGTAAAATAGCCCAGGGGGATATAGAGAGTGCTCAGGAATGTCATCATCTGTCAATAGAGTTTTCAGGGATTTATTGATGTTAATGAGGTGAAGGAAAAGTCGTGGAGGGTTAGGATAACAGAAAGTGAGGGTTAGGGTAATGGAAGGGGAGGGTTAGGGTAATGGAAGGGGAGGGTTATGGTAACAGAAAGAGAGGGTTAGGGTAATGGAAGGGGAGGGGAGGGCTAGGGTAATGGAAGGGGAGGATTAGAGTAACAGAAGGGGAGGGTTAGGGTAATAAAAGGGGAGGGTTAGGGTAATAGAAGGTGAGGGTTAGGGTAATGGAAGGGGAGGGTAAGGGTAATAGAAGGTGAGGGTTAGGGTAACAGAAGGGGAGGGTTAGGATAATAGAAGGGGAGGGTTAGGGTAAAAGAAGGAGAAGGTTAGGGTAATAGCAGGGGAGGGTTAGGGTAATAGCAGGGGAGGGTTAGGGTAATGAAAGGGGAGGGTTAGGGTAATAGCAGGGGAGGGTTAGGGTAATGGAATGAGAGGGTTAGTGTAATAGAAGGGGAGGGTTAGGGTAATGGAAGGAGAGGGTTAGGGTAATGGAAGGAGAGGGTAAAGGTAATAGAAGGGGAGGGTTAGGGTAATGGAAGGGGAGGGTTAGGATAATGGAAGGAGAGGGTAAAGGTAATAGAAGAGGAGGGTTAGGGTAATGGAAGGGGAAGGGGAGAGTTAGGGTAATGGAAGGAGAGGGTCAGGGTAATGGAAGGAAAGGGTTAGGGTAATGGAAGGAGAGGGTAAAGGTAATAGAAGGGGAGGGTTAGGGTAATGGAAGGGTTCGATTTGATACTCACCATTCGGATCGCCGTGTTTGGTGCTCCAGGGATCGATTGCTTTGAGGTCATTCAGAACTGGATGGGATAGTTTGGCCCTATCGAAATAAGGCTGTTCTTGACAGGGACCCACACCCCCAGCAACCTAACCTTAACTGTCTCCAACCCTAACTCTAATCATTCCTGTGCCTCAGACTAGCCCTAACCTTCCCCTTCCCACAGCACAACCTTACTCTCTCTGCAGCCTAACCTTAACCATCCCTTTCCTGCAGAATAAGCCTATCCGTCCCCTCTCAGCAGTCTAACCATAACCATCTCTGTCGCCCAGCCTAAGCTTATTCCTCCCCTCTTCGCTGCCTAACGCTTACTGTTTCCTCTTTACAGCCTAACACTACCCATTCCCGCAGCATAACCTTAACCGTCCCCTTCTTGCTGTTAACCTTCACCGAACCCTTACCCTCACCATCCCAAACCAGTGTCCTAACCTTAACCATTGCGAACGGGTACTTAGTCGAAATAGGAACAGTCAGTATTGTACCCCCTCTAAAATAAAAGTATTATTCACTTGAAATGGAAGAATTTTGTCAAATCAGCATGTGATACATCTCCCCCTCCCCTCCAATAAAGCCTGCACCATCCTTATACCTGTCAACGAATCAACCCAATATTTGATGTCACGTACCCAACCCCTCAGACTCAGTGTGCACATGTATGGTATAATTTACCTTCCCAGCAATAAACTTACTCATCTCCATTCACACCCAGCTCACTGTGCACTTTCTTTCTTTCCAGGAATTCTTTGGCATGAATAATATACTTGTCTCTACAGTGTTCATTTTCTAGATAAATACACTAGTGTGACATTAGTGACCTGTTATGTCTGGTGGTCTGTCTGCTACATATCTCCTGACCCTGAACATATCTATATGCTGACAGGATGTGTGTCATGTATTAATAGAATTCTTCATTTTCACCGCCTTCCACGCATTCTCTGGGAGTTTATCTGCATGCGGTTGCAGTCCATGCTACGACAGGCTGCTTTCAGAAATAGAGACGGCCGAAAGTTACTTTTCACCTGTCTCTATTTCGATATTGAGACTTTTTATAATTTTATTTATGAATGAGTAAGTGCCGATCGACATACTCGCCCAATCATTATCACAGGACCCGCCACCCGCGCCGCTGACAGCACTGGAGAGGTGAGTAACCTCTCCGGGGACTTTTAGTGTTGGGGGGTTAGGGTTAGGCGCTTAGGAAGGGAGGGTTAGGGCCATAGAAGGGAAGGGTTAGGGTCAGGCTGCGGGGAGGGGGGTCTTAGAGTTAGGCAATAGAGAAGGGAGTATTAGGGTCAGGCTGCGGGGAAGGGAGAGTTAGGGCAATAGAAGAGAGGGGTTAGGGTCGGGCTGCAGGGAGGGGGGTCTTAGGGTTAGGCTATAGAGAAGGGAGTATTAGGGTCAGGCTAGGAGGAAGGGTGGGTTAAGGTCAGGCTGCGGGGAAGGGAGGGTTAGGGCAATGGA
>WWET01000101.1:371397-387505 GCA_011038615.1 Limnodynastes dumerilii
TCCTCTGCTCACACCAGCAGTCCACTTCCTCCCACCTCTCCTCCGCTCATACCAGCAGTCCACTTCCTTTCCTCTGCTCACACCAGCAGTCCACTTCCTTCCCCCTCCTTATGTCTTCTGTAAGTTCTTTCCTCCCACTTAGTATGTTAGCTCACATGAGCAGGGCTCTCCATCCTAGTGTTGTTCCCTCCTCCACCATTCCTCCCTTCACTTCGTACCCTCTTGTCCTCCGTTGCTACCCTTTTACCCAGTTCCCACCTTGTGGCTCCCTCTCAACCTCTCACTGCGCTCTATTCCCTCCTCCCTGATCTGCCAAGCTTGACACCTCACATTTTGCCTGCCTGTGCTTGCTTCACTTTATTGTAATTTTGTGATAGTTTTATATTTATATTGTATTTTATTATTTACTATGCTGTCCATCCCTGTCCTGTATGTCTGTACTGTATATTATTATGTACTATGCCGTCCATTCCTGTCCTGTATGTCTGTACTGTCTATTATTATGTACTATGCTGTCCATCCCTGCCCGGTATGTCATTTCTGTATATTATTATGTACTATGCCGTCCATTCCTGTCCTGTATGTCTGTACCGTATATTATTATGTACTATGCTGTCCATCCCTGTCCTGTATGTCTGTACTGTATATTATTATGTACTATGCCGTCTATTCCTGTCCTGTATGTCTGTACTGTGTGTTATTATGTACTATGCTGTCCATCCCAGTCCTGTATGTATGTACTATATATTATTATGTACTATGCTGTCCATCCCTGACCTGTATGTCTGTACTGTGTTTTTGTTATGTACTATGCTGTCCATCCCTGCCCTGTATGTCTATACTGTATATTATTATGTACTATGCTGTCCATCCCTGTCCTGTATGTCTGTACTGTATATTATTATATACTATGCTGTCTATCCCTGTCCTGTATGTCTGTACTGTATTTTGTTGTATTTTGTACGGTGCTGCGGACACCTTGTGGTACCTTATAAATAAACAGTAATAATAATAATAATAATCTATCATCCGCTGTCTATTTATTCCTCTCTGTAGGAAACAGTGGTTCACTATTGCTGTCAATAAATGTCAACTCTCAATCTCTCACCCACCCAGTTGTTATAATGATTGTTATAATTGTAAAGTGCTGCGTATTCTGATGGCGCTATATAAAAACCTGTTAATAAATAAATAACTTGTTATTCTGTGTTGAAATATATTAATTGCTATTCCAGCTGTTCCTTTCATTTTTACAATAGAAGATTGTAATTAAGTAATTATAGTTCTGTCAACCAAGTCATAGTAAAGGCGCAAGATAAATAAGATTTTTATTACTATTTTTTTACATGAATAATTATGGCAGACTATAAGAAAAATGCTGGTATTATCAAATTTCCCTTTTTTTGTTTTCCTGTAGAGGATGTAGTGATCTGGGAGGTTTTGGGATGCCACTTTGAGCTCTGTATGCCTCCTCTATTTTCTTTTCCTCCTCTGAATTCACACAACGTGTTGAGCAGTCTGGATGACCTTACTTGCCTGCCCTCCAGAGAGAGTCTGAAAAAGAGATAATGATCTGGAGATAAATAGCCAATTAACTATTCAGTTGCATACTTAAAGCCAAGTAACATGATATTTAAAGAAAAAGTTATTAAATCTATAAGGTAATAATTTTCTTGGTAATTAAGCTCTATAAATCAGGCTGAAGTTAATATTATAGCCCCAACAGCAATAGTTCAGGTCTGACAGTAGTTAATTAATATTTAGTAATAACTTTTAATTGTCATTATATATATTATAGGATTGTGTATTCTGTGTATTTTCGGCCATACAGGGAATTTCTGTAAGTGATATTGTTTTATTAGTGTAGGTTTAATCAGAACAACTGCTGGAGACTTTAATGTCAAAAACCCCCTTGCAATTTCTAGTTATTGTAAACAAGAAACTCTAGTGTGTACCTGCTGACCTAAGCCCTAGGAAATCGATTAGTATGACAAATGCCATTATTGTTAAGCTGAAGAATGCATGGCAATTATTCAGACTCTGTCCCAGTTAGAGGGAATGGTTCTTCTATACCTGCCTGTTGTGTGAATCTGCCGCTGGTGCAATGTAGGGGGAGTTTAAGTGAAGGCAGGGTTAAAGTCAGCCTAGCATTTGTAAAGTGCAGGGCACCATCTAGGGAACATGGCACGCCCAAGCATGGTGCAGACAAGTCTTGTTTCCATTGAGGTACCTAAACCGTCCTGCTTGCAATCATATGAGTTTATCCATTTCTGAACATTCACATTGCACCATGGACTTTAGTAGAAGTAATTGAGCCCTTGCTGGTATTTTATAATATAAGATTATTATTTAAATAGTTTTGATACCTTTAAAAAAAATGAGCTCTTTGGACCAGATCCAGGGCTACGGCCACCATATGCGTAAGAACGGCATATTTGCCATTCTGCGCATGAGCCAGGCAGATGTTGCCCGACGTAATCGATGATTCAAGCTTGTAGTTATGGATGAAGGGACGTACTGCGCCGTAACTACTTTGTAGTTACGAAAGGTAGACGGGAGGAGGGAGGGAAATTAGGAGGAGAGGGCTGGGTTAGGGGGTTACAATCCTGTGGCCGGCGTAATTACCCACTGTTACGCCGGCTGAAGTTAAGGTAGCCTTCAGTCGGCATAACAGTGGGTAATTACGCTGGCCACAGGGGGAGTGCACCAGAGCTACGCTGGTCATACTTACGGACAGCGGCCCAGCGTAGCTCTGGATCTGGCCCTTTGTGTATAAAATAAGGTTCAAAATCAGTATTCATGTAATCCTTCTCTGATAGTGGTCAGCACCCTATAGATTTTTAACTTTCCTGCCTTTTGGTTAATCACAACTCTCATATCTGTCCTAGGAGGTGACCACTACAACGATTGAGAGAGAGATTGAGGAAGCTCCCTGGCCAAAGGTACAGTAGTCAGAAAGTTTCGAACAAATTGCTCCCAAGAGTTATGTCACAGAGTCGCCTAAGAGTAAACAACCCATTAAGTAAAGCCATTGAGCTAGACTTAGATCAAACCTTTTTTTCCCCTGGGCTTTTGGATGGATAGGTGTCCAGCTTGTGTTCTCTTCTCCAACAAATGGGGTTGTTCTTATGTTCCCAGGCTCTGGAACTCTCCGAAGTCCCCCTCCCCTTCATGATAGGAGGATTGGGGATTTTTATTGGCAAACTGAAAGTAAAGGAGGCCACACACATGCCCCTTAGGGACTTTTTTTGGGTCCAAAAAGCCAGGATTGATTATTCTTATCCCTTTTGGAGAAGTCCGAAATGAACTGAAGAACTAAGCATCTTTGTGTGGTCACATTTTTGTTGCACTAACAGAAAATCTGCAATTGGACAAAATGTTGTATTGTAAGGAGTGAAAAATTATTATTATTATTATTATTACTACTATTATTGGACTGTATTCAGACCCCTGCACGTTTTCCGTTTGTGGAGGGGTCTGTACGTCCGACAGAGAGAGGGGAGTGCACACCCCCTGCCACTCCCCTCTCTCATGCTTACACTGCCATAAGCCTGCATTATCTCCATCGTGCGGATCAGCGGTCCATACGACCACTGATCCGCAGCAGTGTGGGAGCCCCCTCCCTGACTGTACGCTTTGTATGCTCCCCCCCCCACCCGCTTTAGTGGGCGGAGGGAAAGCACAGCCCATTTCCTCCGAATGGTTACTATAGTAACCCTAGCGTAACATCTTGAGGGTGCATGCGCCTTCCAGTAAAGTCGGGCCACTTACGCATTATTAGGTCTGGATCTGGTCCATTATTATTTATTATTATTATTTTATTATTATTAATATAATCCTATGATAATATGATTTTTTTGTTTATTTTGACCCGCTGCCGTGCCAAAAGGGGTGTGGTTTGACAAAATGGTCAGAGTTTAGGCGGGGCCAGGGGTGGAGTTTTGGGCGGGACCAGGGAGGGGCTTATTTGTCCCGTGTTTGTAATGTTGGAAGGTATGCTTTCATTTTGCACTGTCATTTAGAGTTAAGTTAGGAAACGTCACCTCTCGCCTCTCTATTTCTGTCTACACATTAAATGTGCTCCCCCTGCAGCGCACCAAGGTGCAGACGCTGGATCAGTGCTGATATCTCTGCAGCTGGTTGTCTATCTCCACTGACGGGGCATGCTGACATCTGTAGTTCCAAAACATCTGCAGAGCCATGGGGAGTCTAAGCTGGATGTATCAGTGTCATTACACTGTCTCCCTGCTATCAAGCCTTTAGTGTACAGGCTGTCCTCCCTCCTCTCCCTCCCACACAAACCAGCTTTTTCCAATGTATTTCAGTCCTTCCGTGTATAGGTCTGACATCCAACTGCATCCTGCCCGCAGCTCTCTCTCTGCTGTTTCCATGTGGGACCCACCCCCCCACCCACTCACACAGCTGTGCTTCAAATCCCTCTGTTCTTGCTAACAGACCCCCTGCTATCCCCACGCTGCAAACAGAACTTGCTCCATTGCCTTACAAATGCTGTCCACATCTTCGTGTTTCTCCACACCACACCGGGGCATTTGCAGTGAAAGTCTCATGACTTATAACAATCTTGTGACACCAGCGACTTATTCTATTAAGCCCTGACGCCAGCAGTTTAATTAAGCTGTGTGAATTTGATTAGGGCGTGTCGCTGGTAAATAAAGTTGCTGTTGACTTGTACTTCTGAATTCTATGACAACAGTGGAGATGTTGCCCATAGCAGCCAATCAGATTCTGGCTCTCGCTTTCCTATTATATACTAGAAAATGTCAGCTAGATTCGGATTGGTTGCTATGGGCAACTTTTCCACTTTTCCATTCCCGCAACTTAGTAAATGTGACCCCTGATATCACAGTGGCTCAGTGAGTATCACTTGGACCTCACAGCGCTGAGGTCGTGAGTTCGAATCCCGGTCTAGGCCTTATCTGTGTGGAGTTTTTATGTTCTCTCAGTGTCTGTGTGGGTTTCCTACGGGTGCTCCCGTTTCACTCCAAAAACATGCAAGTAGGTTAATTAATTGCTGATTAAATTAACCCTAATATGTGTGTGTGTGTGTCTGTTAGGGACATTAGTAGGTAGCACCATTGGGGCAAGGACTGATGTGAATGTGGAATATTCTCTGTGGTGCTAGATAAATAAGCATTAATAATAATAATAATCTATGCACACAACCTTTTTCGAAGCCTTGTGTTAGAATTTCATAGGCCCAGATCCAGACTTAACAACAACACACATTTACGCATGCTACATGGTGCCAGATCTACTAAGCTGCTGGTTTAGAAAAGTGGAGATGTTGCCTGTAGCAACCAATCAGATTCTAGCTCTTACTTTCCTATTACATACTAGAGAATGTCAGCTAGAATCTGATTGGTTGCTATGGGCAATATCTCCACTTTTCCAATCCTGAAATTGCTGTGGAGCATTTGCAGGTATAAAATACAGTAATAAAAACAATAAAATGTTTCATATTTTTGTATTGTTTCTAAGCTTATTCTTTGATATTGCTTTTTATGCATGTGACAGAAGCACTCGCACTATACATAAACTCCATTTCCCGTATACATTACAGTGTAACTACCCTGCACTTGTGCTCCCTATATGGTCACGTAGATACATTGACCTTGGCTGCTTTGTGTCATTGTGCCGTCGTCCAGAGGTTCCATTGCGTCTGATCTGTGGCGTGCTGTACAGCCTGCTCCTGGGCTGTCTCACACACTCTATAAACCTCTGTCACTGCACTTTATTCCAGCCTCGTCTGCAATACCTTGTCTTATATGTCTCGCCGTCATTGTCCTTTCTACGGCCTCCATCCTGTCCCTCTCCTGCTGTGTAAGTATGCTGGGCCATCGCGATCCTGGAATTCCTCATTGATTTGCCAGTTGAATAAATGACATTGGTGAAACCGTCTCGCAGAATGAATGTTTGTAGGGTCAGGTGTAAGCCTGAGCTGGGTTTCCAGTGGCGTAAGTTAAGCCCAGGTGCCCGGAGGCAAGATAAATGTTGCCGCCTCCCCTCCCAGACGTGATGACATCACGCCCGACATGATGATGTAACAAGTGACTATGTATCACCTCCCACAGCCACAGGGTAGTCGGAGACACAATCAGGGAGATTTTTGGGGACACTGGACACAAAACTGCTGGGGCGACAATGGAGAGGTGCCCACCGGACTAGCGCCTCCATTGTCTCCGGTACTTCCGCCACTGCCAGGTTCAAGTGTTTCGGGTTTTTTTGGCACTGAAAATCCAGATTTGGCACTTAGAAATTGGGGACCAGGTGACATAAGCGGCATGCGTAAATCAGCCTTAATGGGAGCTCTGTGCGTGTGTGCGTCAGAGGTTACGCATCGGATCTCTGTGCATACGGAATGCAGTTCTGTCCTTTCAGATATCCGTACGCCAGGGTGTGACATCCCTACGCATGACCGAATATGCGCAATGTGGGAAGGGGGAGGTGTTTAAATTGTACAATATAGGCAGGTTTATGGACACAGAGGTCATATAATATCCACACACGATAGGGGAGTGTTATGGGGGCGCACTGGCCACTTACCTTCCCCTTTTTTAAAACTGTGAACGTGGATTTTCGCACTAAAGTCTGGATCAGGCTTTGGTTTATGGTTGAGCGGAGCTGTCACGTGGGGTTGGGGGTGTGTGAATTGCTGGAGACTGGGGCACAAAGCTAAAGTTGGAGCAAGTAAGTTCATATTTAAGGTTAATTTAGTTACCAGTAGAGATGTGAGACACCAGGCGCCGATTAGCAGAGTGAATCCAGAGCTCATTGTCAGCAGGGAAAAATTATCCTTCCTTGCAGGGGCTTTGGTGAAAACCAGGATCAATTTAACTGGGCAACACAGTGGCTCAAGTTGTTAGCACTTCTGCATCACAGTGCTGACATTTAAAATAGGGTTGCTGACTCATTCGGAATATCCGGGAGACTACCGACATTTTGGCAGTTCTCCCGATATCTCGGGAGGGCTGGCAAATCTCCCGGTAGGGACTTGAGGCCCGTGGTTGCATGAAAACCACGGCCTCAGGTCCTGTCCCCCTGCCTGGCAACACTAGTATCCTAGAGTTACTAGGGGCAGGGAGGGACTTGACGCAATTTGCATTATCAAGCCCCGCCCCATCTCTATTAAACCTAAAAGGAGGTAATTAATAGTCAATGGGTGGGGCTAAATTAAGCAATTTGCATAAATCACATCATTAAGCCCCGCCTTCTGCATGCATATATGGCTAAGCATTTAAGAGTTGGCTAACTTGATTTAAAATAGGGTACAAACTCCTTAAAGGAGCAAGATATTATTACACATGGACAAAGCAGCCATTTTGACCTTTTTTTCCATCTGTTCCTAACATCTATTACATAGACCAGAATCTAGATTTACTAAGCTGCGGGTTTGGAAAAGTGGAGATGTTGCCCATAGCAACCAATCAGATTCTATCTCTCATTTTCTGTTACATGCTAGAAAATGTCAGCTAGAATCTGATTGGTTGCTATGGGCAACATCTCCACTTTTCTTTTTCCGCAGCTTAGTAAACCTGGACCGGATTCACAGATATGATTTTGCTGTTTATTGCATGCGTATTTTTAGGAGCGGATTAACTGCGCATGTGTAGTAACTTTTTCCACGCAATTTACGTAAGATTTAGACACGGACGTCTGAATCGCACTTAGTGACATACAAACGAAGGGTTTGGTTGTCTTCCGTTTATGCGAAGTTACGTTAAAGTGGGCGGGGGGGCATTTAAATGGGCTTTTGAGGACGCGGTTAGTGATGTACGCACATACGTAAGCTACTTACGCACGTAAATGCACACTTAGAGTTAAGGTTGCCTTATGGAGTCGTAAGTCATCAAAAATCCGTCCATGCGAGAGGAGTGTCATGGGTGTTGCCTTGCAACGTACGTGTGTATATTTGCGTTCTTATTACACACGTATCTGTGAATCCGATCTCCTGTCCCTAGGCAACCTGTGGCTCTCCAGGTATTGTGAAACTACGACTCCCAGCATGCTTTGTCAGGTATTAGCTATGGTTATGCAGTCAAGACATGCTGGGAGGCGTAGTTCTAATACACCTGGAGAGCGACAGGATGACCAGGCCTGGCATAGGTTGTAATTACAACACTTCTAATAAGCATAATTGCCGAATTTTAACAGCTTCCTGGAGGGAAGCTATAGATGCATGCAGGGGGCGGGGCTTAATGACGCGATTTATCCCGGACTAATACTTACCCGTGTTTTTACCCGTGTTTGCTGTAATAGCAGGGTTGCCGACTCTCCCGGAATGTCCGGGAGGCTCCTGAAATTCGGGCAGTACTCCCAGTATCCCGGGAGAGCCAGCAAATCTCCTGCAAGTGACTTGAGGCCCATGGTTTCACTGAAACCACGGCCTCAAGTCCTGCCCCCCTGCCTAGCAACACTAGTATACTAGTGTTGCTAGGCACAGGAAGGGACTTGATGACGCAATTTGCGGCATCAAGCCCCGTCCCGACCCCTATTTCATTAAAAAAACGGGGCAGTGCGAGCAAGGGGGCGGAGCCTAATAACGCGCTTTGCATAACCAGCGTAATTAAGCCCCGCCCCCGCACGCGTCGCTAGCTTCTCTCCAGGATCTCCCGGAGGGAAGCTGCCAAAAGTCGGCAACCATGTGTAATAGTGATCGGGATGGGGCTTGATGGTGCAAATTGCGTTATCAAGTCCATCCCTGTCCCTAGCAACACTAGTATACTAGCGTTGCTAGGCAGAGAGGCAGAACTTGAGGCCGTGGTTTCCATGAAACCCACGGGCCTCAAGTCACTTGCGGGAGATTTGTAGGCTCCCCTGGGATACCGGGAGAACTGCCCGAATTTCGTGAGTCTCCCGGACATTCCGGGAGAGTCGGCAACCCTGTCTATAAGGGAGACAGACATGATGTCATATTAATGTCACAGCTACTGATCTGACCATCCCTATTGCAAAAACATTGCAACATAAGCTCAGCTCTGAATCATCCTCACAGTAAATAACAATATATATAGTTACAGGACCCGTAAATCCAATCGGAGAGTGGGAATTGATGACTGAAGCATGCCTGTCATTGCATAGAGAGATCCGTGTGCTATTTTATGGCTCGTTTGTCCTGCGTTCTGAACTCACGGAGACAATTGGACGCCAAAGCGCTGCGTAATTCTATTTTATGGGAATAAAGTTTTAGAGATGTGACATCACTCCATGTTTCTCCCAGGGGCTATAAACTACAGGCTAATATTTTATCAGTGGCCATTAGAGAGACTCGCATGTCCTGAGATACAGAATGACCTGGAGAAGGATCGGATACACAATGTATCCGACCAGCGAATCCAGGGGTCAGGTTTCCTGCTATGTGTTTATGGAACAGGCCTTGAAGTGAGAGTTCTGTCAGCATAACTCACACATTTATATCTGTGGATGTTATAAAGTGTTCTAATATCCGCAACAAGAGAAAGGGGGTGACATAACCAGTGTGGAAAGCAATGTACATCTGTTTAAAGAAACACTATACAGCGACGCTGCTACAATTACAGAATACATGTGTTACACTCTCTTACTAAGCCTTGTCCCGGGAGAAGGAACAGGAAAAAATGTATTTAATAATTACTTATTTCTTTCTTCATTTTTTCTTCTCTCTCTCTCTCTCTCTCTTTCTCTTTGTCTCTCTCCCTTAATTCCCCCCCCCCCTCTCCCTTTCTTTCACACTATACAGCTGCTACAATTACAGAATACATGTGTTACACTCTCTTACTAAGCCTTGTCCCGGGAGAAGGAACAGGAAAAAATGTATTTAATAATTACTTATTTCTTTCTTCATTTTTTTTTTTCTTAATTGTAGCTATTACAGGTTATACTGTTGGTTGGTTCATCCATCAATTAAAACAATTAGTGGGCCTGAAAAAGCTTGTAGATGTTTGGCCTTTTTTAATATGATGATTATCAAACAACGCATCTGGTTTAACACATAATATTTGTTAACTTGCTACAGAAAATAACATCCCATTTTATTCTAATGCACCTCTTACATCCTGGGTATAGGGGTTCTTTCTTAGTCAGTAACAGACTGTTTCTGGCTCCTCCCATTGCGCTGTTGGAGATTGTTACTGCCAACACCAGGCTCTTTCTCCGATGTCTGGCTGATGTCCCCTGAGCCGCTTGCTGCAGATCATTGCTGCATGTAGCTGACAGAACATAATTAATTAATTCATAATTGCTGGATGCAACTCAGGACAGCTGGAGAATGGATTAGAGTGTTAGCTCTTATCTGTATCACAGGATATAGTAGGCTGAATTCATGACATTAGGATGAAAGATTATTGCTCTTGCAGCCATAGTAAACACTAGTCAAAGGTGCTACTGATAAGATGATACACAAGATACACCAGGTTACATTGCACGAGGCTCATGCAGAGCTCTATCTTAGACAGTGAAAGTTCATAAAACAGCAGGAGGTTTAAACCAATCAAAGTTGATTCATGTGCCTTGCACACCTTTCACCTGGTTGCCAGTGGTAAGGAGGAGTGTGCATTCCCACTATCCATCATCTGTCAGGGGGAGTGAGACTGGGTCCTCTCTCCAGCCCTGCAGACACATCTTGTATGGCAGTTTTATCTCTGAAATTTTTTGCCAAAAAATAGTTTCAGAGGGCTGGCCCTAAGGACAGGCTCCTACTAGAAGTTCAAAACCAGTCCCAGGGCCGTGGCAGTCTGATACTGGGCAAGAAGTCTCTGGGCTGCTTCTTCCACAGTCCTTAGGTCTCCAGTATGGAACGTGGCTTGTTGAAAATCCCCTCAATTTGTGTTGAAGAGGCTCTAAGAGAAGGCCCTGCAAGGAGGCCCTTAGAGGTGGGGAGAACTATACAAGAGCAGCTTGAAGCTGCTGTTGGACTCAAGTGTACTCTTCCACCCCTTTCATCCACCCACTGGACCATCAGAGACAGGACTATCCTCTGGAACCACAGCTGCAAAAAAAAATGTCAAAAGAGACCCCTGATCCCCATTGGACAATCAGAGAGATAGGGATCATTTTTACCAAATTAAAGCATAACCCTGCCTGTCACTTGCACTCCCGTCAGAACCTAACCCTTGTAGGGCTGCACGCCGGCATTACCCGGCACTGCAGCATTATGCACATAACTTAACATTTACTAAAAACATATTCCTAGCCACAGTGGCAGCTTCCTAACCATGCCAGAGCTATTAATTATTCAAACGCTGGCTCCATATAAATAATACGACTGGCATACGTCAGAAGAGAGGGGGGGTCAAGAATAAGCAAAAACAATACTTTTCACCAAAGTTACCTGTTTCCCTGGCAGGGAGTTTATATTAAGGAAGGACTTTAGCTCCCCCAGTGATGGCATTAGTACAGAGAAGAGCTGTGTTAGACTTTTATTGTTCCTACAAAATGTTTTCTTTTTAGAAAAAAATTCCTAATGATCATCTAATTAGATTATGTACATGAATTAAGCCTGGCAATGGCACTTTGTTGTTTTCACTGTGCATTTCTGATATAAACTGATCAAATGCACCCAAGAGACGAAAATTCCTCAGCTTATTTTTGTAGCTGTTGAATTAAGCTCAGTGAACCCCTGGGATTTATTGCAATGTTAATACATGAATCACTCCATGCAATGCATGCATAAACAAATTAACTTTCTGCTCCACATTCTTACCTGACATTCTGGGAGCCATCAGGACAGTGTTGTGTGTTGGGACTGGTAAAAACAAAATTACCATTAGTGAATTCCCTAAAGACTTGCACAGGGAAGGAGAAAAGGAATCAATTTTCCTAATTAACCCAGTCCCTAAATCACGTGACCTCTCGCAAGAGCCATCTAGTCGTGTGACAAAACACTGGTAGAGGAAGCAATGTGGGAGATCTTTTGCAGGGAATGACAACAGCTAGACGGGTGAAGGTAATCGGCCATCAGACAATAAAATGAAATGGCTGCGTGACGGCAGAAGATCGATAAAGATGTTCTACATGAAATGCATGTAATGGCGAACGGAAGAACGTCTCTGCTGGACCATTTATCCCGGTTGGCAGAACCTGCAGTGTAAATTAACTTCTTTTCAAACAAAAGCTTGTTTCGACAATTTTCTTTACCATTTGCAGACTAAAGGAACTGCTTTCCAATTTGTGACAAAAAATAGACAAAATTAGCTGAGCGCTTGGTGTATAATAAGTGCAGCGCACGCAATGTGGGAGGCGAGGCAATAATGTGCACAGTACAGTTATGTGGATTAAACTTCAGACTTCCTGCAAGCACATTCGATTTAAATAAATACCATGTTCCCTAGTTTAAACCCAAGCTATCGGTGTCTGTCTCTTTATTTGTGTGACTGGTTTGTCTGCTGTATGCATGCCTGGGCGCTATGCTGTTTGCTGTTTACAGAGTTTTACACAGAATTACCCAAAAGCAGAAATGTGTAAAGCCACAAGAAGAGGGACTATCCGGAAGGCAGATCGCAGTCTCTGTATAAAGGGCAGGGCCACAGCAGTCCCGTACAAACAAGCCGCTGTTGTGGCAACACCCTATCTCCTGTTCATCGCAGCTATCTCGTGTTACAAGGTAAATTAGAATAATAAAGATACGCGCAGCGAGGGTCACTCCAGGAATCAGTAGCTGCATTCCAGAGATCTTTACTTTCTGTGGAGTTATTTATTGGGATATGACACAGCGCAACCCAATAAAAGGAGCCTTCAGAGTAGATTTACATCTTGCCCTATGGTTCAATTATAACTATGGATCGGATCCTGAATTAGGTACTCACAGGCACTTGTAAATCCCTTGCACATACGTGACTTCCGTATTTAGAACCCAACCAAGCTCCGGGGGTGCGTTGAGGGCCTATAAGGGCCGCTTTTGAGACTCCATTTTTCGAAGACGGAGTTACAAATAAAATTAAATAAAAAGTAAGTGATGCTCTCTAATTCCCCAACCCCTATACTAATTCTTACCCTAACCCTCCCCTTCCATTACCATAACCCTAACCCTCCCCTCATCGCAGCCTGACCCTAATCCTCCGTTCCCTGCAGCCTAACTCTAATCCTCTCCTCCCCACAGCCTGACCCTAATCCTCCCTTCCCCGCAGCCTGACCCCAATCCTCCCCTCCCCACAGCCTGACCCTAATCCTCCCTTCCCCGCATCCTAACCCTAATCCTCTCTTCCCCGCAGCCTAATCCTAATACTCCCTTCCCCGCAGCCTAACCCTAATCCTCCCCTCCACGCATCCTGACCCTAATCCTCTCTTCCCTTGCAGCCTGATCCTAATCCTCCCCTCATCGCAGCCTGACCCTAATCCTCCCTTCGCCGCAGCCTGACTCCAATCCTCCCCTCCCCGCAGCCTGACCCTAATCCTCCCCTCCAACCATCCTGACCCTAATCCTCCCTTCCCCGCATCCTAACCCTAATCCTACCTTCCTCGTAGCCTAACCCTAATCCTCTCCTCCCCGTAGCCTAACCATAATTCTCCCCTCCACGTATCCTGACCCTAATCCTTCCTTCCCCGCAGCCTAACCCTAAGTCTCCCCTCCCCACAGCCTGACCCTAATCCTCCCTTCCCCACAGCCTGACCCTAAGACTACCCTCCCCGCAGCCTGACCCTAAGACTCCCCTCCCCGCAGCCTGACCCTAATACTCCCTTCCACACAGCCTAACCCTAAGACTCCCCTCCCCACAGCCTGACCCTAATCCTCCACTCCCCGCAGCCTAACCCTAAGACTCCACTCCCCGCAGCCTAACCCTAAGACTCCCCTCCCCACAGCCTGACCCTAAGATTCCACTCTCCACAGCCTGACCCTAAGACTCCACTCCCTGCAGCCTGACCCTAAGACTCCACTCCCTGCATCCTGACCTTAATCCTCCCTTCCCCGCAGCCTGATCCTAATCCTCCCCTCATCGCAGCCTGACCCTAAGACTCCCTTCCCCACAGCCTAACCCTATTGTCGCAGCTGACGCATTATAGCAAATACACCTTGGATGGGATTCAGCCTTTCGCAAAACGGTCATTTTGCCTTTGCAAGGCAGGGCGGGATGCATACAGGTACGTTGATTGTACAGCAAGGGCTTCTGGGTACTATCCACATTTCTGCATGTCTCCCATTGACATGGAGTCAGCACAGAAATATTAAAGTAGTGTCTCGCTAACATATGCCCCTTGCGTGCCTGGGAGTTAGAATACAGCGACGATACGGATTTGGATCTTCGCTGCCGATGAGCTAGGAGGCCCGTGCGCAGTGATAGCAGAGGTCACGATACGGTTCAATAGGCTGGATTCAGATTCTGGATTTCAAGGGTTTCTTTAAGTTACTGACAAGAGGTGTAACCCGGCCGTGGACTTTGATCAGATCTAATGCTCTGGAACGTGTGTGTGTTCATTGTATTGTTACACTAGGAAAGTTCTCAGTGGTTTCCAGGAGTTCTGCCAGTTATACAGGGAATATTCTGTGCGGTCACTGACTGACCTGTACGGCCTGTGTACTGTATGATAAAAACAAGGCAGACCTTCTATCAGGAGGTCTGTATCAGGGGTGTATCTATAGGCCACTGTACAATTGTACAACTGTACTGTACAATTTAAATGGCTATCCCCGCCTCTGTGTAGTAACTCGAGCGTCCGGATTATCGTCGTACAAAACGCACGCCCCTTGGGGGAAAAATATGCTGAAAATACGCTCGCTGTACGCTGATGTCCTTCGGACGACCGGAAGTTGTCATACTGCACATGCGCAGTGCGTTTTTTCTCCCGTTTTTACGCTCCCGACCAGCGTACGATCGCTTGGGGTCCTAGGTCTGGATCAGGCCCATTGTGTGTCCTTAGTTTTCTTTGATTTGCCATTTTTGCTCTCTCATCCCCCAACTTTTGGTTTTATGTTCCTGATTTAGACTTGATTGATCTTGACAGATTCTTATTAGTCAGGGAAGTGTAAATGGATCATATTGTGTCATATATGGGTTCTGGCTGCTTCTATCCAATCACATGGCACTAGGCTCTAGTGTGGCTCTTGTAAGGAGTTATCCTTTCAGCGTTCTTGTGTTTTGGAATTCTGTTTTTAACAGGTGATCCTCAATGACAATAAATCATGGGTCTTGTATGTCTTGATGGAACCCATAATGGTCGTTCCATAGATTGGTGTTGAGCCGACAAACGCAAGCCAAATTCACCCCATTCAGGCCAGTCTTACACTATAATAAACATGGCCATCTGTTATTAATAGAAGCAATAATAATGGCCAGATCCAGACCTAAGAACGTAACGTACATAAGCCGGCTATCGGCTGGTAGTGCATATGCGCAGTACCATAATGTCAGCATCGGAACACTGCGGACCAAAGCTTTATGAAACTTATCGGATGTAGAGCAGAGAATGCATTTTTAATGGACAATATAACACTATCTCTGGATGCATCTGCTTTCTGATCCCAGAAGAATTTTTCATACACCAGAGGAACATTCAGAGTATTAGTAATTAGAGTATCAGAGTATTAGTAATGATGGACCAGATTCACAATTAAGAGTGTTTCCCGTGCCCATTTTATGCACCTGTTGTGGTCGTGCCCACAGCTGCTCAGATTCTGGAATGCTGTTGTGAAATGTGTGCGTGATACGGGTGTGCCCCTGCCTGCGAGAGATCCTAAATGGTGTCTGTTTGGTTTAGGTCTTGAGGGTATGTTGAACCAATACAAGCAAACTTATGTCAGGTGTCTGTGTATGTGGGCGAAAGTTTGTATTGCAAGGACCTGGTGTGCTTCTAGCCCGCCTGGGGTTGGGGATTGGCTCCGGTTGGTCAACTCATCTCTGAGCCATGAGAAATTTGTATATAAAAGCAGGGGGTGTCCTCAGAAATTTATTAAGGTGTGGGGGGCTTGGACGGACTCTTCTTTTTACTGTAGTTCAGTACCTGATGATGCCCTTGAATAGTGAGTGGTGTGGGTTAATTGGGGTTCTTACGTGTTTAATGTGTGGCCGTCTGACACTGTTACTGATTGTATTTCAAAGGTGTTAAAATCACTGTCACTCTCTTATGTCTACTTCATGCTATTGTATTTGTGAACAATGTTCTATGTACTGCTGGTTTT